>JALRME010000001.1:0-570415 GCA_026120035.1 Coleophoma eucalyptorum
CTCACTTATAAGGAACATCTATGTTTTACCTTACCATTTTGACCTGTCTATTATAGCTACAGTTGAAATAAGAGGTATATAGATCAACCAACACCAACAGTAACAAAGATATCTAGAACTATCACCAGCTAACCGCAAATTGCATTTGTCTTTTTTAGTAGATAACTTACTCTTAATATATTTCTCCAATTTTTCGTGCTTATAGGCTTAGTATATGATAGTAATGGATTATTGCAAGCAACGACGTAAGGGATCAATGGAGAGTGTGAGAATTGAGGGTATTGACATTGACATTGTAGAAAGAAGGTGAAGGTCTGCCTGGAGGTCTATTTACATATAGGTGCCTGTCGCGTGATCACATGACCCCTTGTCTTTCAACATGGATAATAAAAGAATATAGCTTTAAATTTTTAAGGCACTTAAGGACGAAAATAATGCAGTCCGGGAGTTACTCCGACGTGGGGAGAGACGCATAAGCGCCACACGTTTTAGCTTCAGGATTTAGTGCTGATTAACTTTCAGTATCCTGTATAAATCTTCGCTCGCTATATTTTACTTAGCCACTATTCCTAAGCTTGGTCACGCGTGTGGCGTATCTAGGCACGTGCGCCGTAGTACGCTGCTGTCTTCTTTCACATTATCATCATCGTGATAGTACAGTCCCTAAGGAAGTCGACTTTTCCTCAAACTCACTTCGAAAGCTCTTGATTCAATATTTACTGTACGAATGATATCTCATGCCATGTCTTACCACCGTTTTTCTTCCCTTCCGCTAGATGGCGATAAAATTCGCCTGCTCCGACTATTGCCAAGTGACAGCAAGGCTGCACCTTTACATTGCAAGCTTTGCAACTATTCTCTATAGGAATCAAGTCAACGAACTCATTTGTACGATGCTTTATCCTATGTATGGGGCAATACACACGTGACTCGACCTGTCTACGTTAACGAAAGCCTGTTTGATATCACGGTAAACCTATACGCTACGCTATTACGTCTTCGAGATCACTCTTTTGAACGAATCATATGGGTGGATGCTATTTGCATTAATCAAAAAGATAAGCAAGAGAAGGAGCAACAGATTCGATTAATGTACAAGATCTACACTTACGCACGCTACGTAATTGTTTGGCTCAAAGAGGAAGCCAACAATAGCGACCAAGCACTAGAAGAATTAAGTATCGTAGGAAGTAAAAAACTACCAAGTTTGCATATAAAGAAACAATCCAAGAAATTGTTATCACACTACTCCAGCGAGGTTGGTTTCAGCGTATCTGGGTAATAATAGCAAGGCACTTGATGATTTCCATAGAATGCTAAGAACTTAAGATTTAGGTGCTTCAAGAAGTTGCTATAGCTGGACGTATCCAGATTCTATACGGCCGCTCAAGAATTAATAGATATCCCTTTTGCCTAGCTATAGATTCCCTAAGTGGATCCTTAAAAGCTCGCGAGGAGTTGCAGGTCTTACAAAGTACAGTCATGTCTATATGTTATCTTATAAGGAGAGCAATCTTTAGGCCTTATCGTCACACACTAGGTACAACCTCTGAAGTTATCTGCTCTTTAGGCGAGCTGGTAGATATATTCCGCACTCATCAGGCAACTGAGCCCAGGGATAAGGTATTATGCTTTACTTGGCATAAGCTCTAACAATACAAGCGAATCTAACTTACAGCCTGACTATTCAGTTTCGTTCAAAGAACTCCTCCACCGACTAGTGAAATTTGTTCTTTCTAATAAGATATCTGTAGAAACTCAGAAAGATAAGGAAGTCGCAGTAATTAAAGCCAAGGGTTATATTCTCGGCAGTATATTACTTATAGAGGGCAATGTACCTTCCGACAGCAATCGGCGAGTAAGAGTTTGTGGAGAGATTTATCAGGGCCTTCAAATACATCGAGATATAATGTTGCTCACTAGACTCTTCAAGCTTCAGCAATACCTCTCCAAACAGGGGATCTTATCTGTCTTCTTCAAAGGGCTACAAAACCTACAATAATTAGAGTATATAAAGACTTCTCGGCCATTCTAGTTATTGCAGCTTCTTCACCACCATATATTAAAATCGGAAATATCGATCTCAAGTAGTCAGAAGTTCTACAACGAGTAAATCTGTCTAATCGTGATCTTACCCTTGTTTGGGACAGAGACTACTCTACAGAGAAACTCTCTCAATTAGGAAATTATAGCACTTGGGTACATTCAACCAACTGGATATCAGGGAGATCAGACACAGACATAAAGGGCTACTTCGACAAAGCCACTCGACTCTGGAATTGTGCCCTTGTTTTGACAGATGGAGTTGCGTTCGAAATGGCACAGAAAAGATTTCAGGAAGGAATCGCGAACTATGAAAAGGCATTTGAATTGGGTGGCTGGCAGACCCCAAAGATTGAACTAGATTTAGAAGCATTATTACACAGTATAGGGGCGACATACGATACAATTTCGGACTTACTACTATTAAAGAATACTGTAGATCGAATTATGATGGATACGCAGTATGCCTCGGCGCCACTTATTTGGGCTATCAGAGGGGGGGCAAAACGCTATGGTTAAACTGTGGATTGAGCTAGGGAACATCAATATCAACGGTAGAGACAAAGTTAAGCCAACGCTACTTACACTAGCCGCTAGAGGCAACCATCTCGCAGTTGTAGAGCGGCTGTTACTGGCGAACGCAGACGTTAATACAGCTGCAGCAGATAGAAATGGACGAACGGCACTCCAAGCAGCCGCTGAAGGCGGCCATATCGTAGTTGTAGAGCGACTGCTGCAGGCGAACGCAGGCGTCAATACAGCTGCCGCCGAAGAGAATCGACGAATAGCACTCCAAGCAGCTGCTGAATACGGCCATCTCGCAGTTATAGAGCGGCTGCTACAGGCGAACGCAGACGTCAATATAGCTGCAGCAGATAGGAATGGACGAACGGCACTCCAAGCTGCTGCTGAAGGTGGGCCATCTCGCAGTTGTAGAGCGGTTAGTCGGAGCCAGAGCTATAGAGGAAATTTAGCACTTTGCTTTAATTATTGGAAGATTACACTAGATGTAATTGACCTTTAGGCCATGTGACAAGAGGACACATGACATCTGGCGGGTCGTGCTCATCAAGTAAGTGTTGATGTGAACAACATCAACACCACCTGTGCCTTAATGCTCTCAATTCGATACCTTCAACAGATTGACACTCAATCGTCTACAGTGACTGCATGGAATATAAATAACTTACAGGTTATAAATCACCGAAAGGATTTAGACTTTTCGACTCTTCACGCTCCCTATAGAGTAGCTAAAGGCCAACCCTCCCCCCTCTCTCTAACTGAGTCTATGAACCACGACCCATCCTACTTGCTATCAAGAACGCTGCGTCTCATACATCTATTCGACATCATGGGATCTACTGTCCCAGCTGCAGATGTTGCCCAACATGCGTCACAGTCATGCCGGCGCTACTACGCAAAGAATACTAGGTACTTGAGAAACCTCAGCATAGAGCACGACTGCACAAAGAAACGGTTATCAAGCGAAGATAAGAGTATCGTGTCTCGGTTCCTGATATACTTTCTGCTCTCACGATAGCGAGGACTAGCTGCGTAAGGCCTAGATAATTTTGGAGTGTAAATTTCCACCGTCTTGACTATGGCCTGCTACTTCAGGTGTATAGGTCGGATAACCATGTAATCAACTACTCTTCACGAATACAATCTGATATTTTGTATTTAGTGAACCATTGAAAATCCAATGCTGTTTCAAGAATGATAGGCTCATAGAAACAGAGCACTGGCCATGAAGCTATAGGTTCCACGATCCGATGCCGTCCGTTCGCCTTGGTTTACTCCAAGTTTACTCGCTTCTTCCCGAGTTTTATGGGCAGGATGCTGAGAGCTCCTTTGGCAATCACGCTAACGCAGTTGATCAGAATTTATAGAGTTACAGTAGTGAGGTATTATGGTGGAGCCACCAGGGCATCCCTTACTAGCATGAGATCCTAATTAGTTTAGATCTTTTGTAGGGGAGCAAAACTATCATATGGCATTTGCGTGCATAATAGTAAGGGAGCCTTGAATCCCCCAAGCCTGACTGCTGCATTGAGCTCGCTTCACTGCTTAGAAAGCCATCAAGGATGTAGAACGTAAGTCCCGATGCAAGAATTCATGGGGTTTTATTTCTCTTTAATTATTCACTGCTAGGATTAGAGACCATCAAGTCTAACAAAAATTCATGACCTAGAATATCTCAAAATTGTGGAGTTTGAGGTACTGAGGCGGTATTTGATACTGCATTCTTACCGTTGCGCAATCGAATTGTATACGCAGAACGATGAATGCCGTGGTATTGGAAATGCGTGCTCACATGCCGCGAAGATGCAATCCATGCCATTAAAATAGTAGAAAGACTAGGCTGGTAATAGGATACTTCTCGAGTCTTGAAGCAACAAGCGTGCAGCGCTCGAGTGACCTTATAAGCGGGGGCTCCCACTGCTGATCTACAGTGCGATGGGTGCTCGGGTGTGTTTGCCATACCCACTTTTTCACGCAAGGAAGCCTCAGTATCTACGCGTGCGAGACAAGTATAAACACACTGCAATGTCTCCATTGATCCAGGGTATAAAATCGATAAACTTGATAACTAGATGTTCATTGGCAATCATCCTTGCTCGCCGAGGGATTTCTACTCTGAATTACACGTTAGGCGAAGTTATTTAGGGGTGTTTTCGAGCTTCTGCATTTGACTCAAGATCGGATTCTATGTTATATTTATTCCTCTGAAATAAGCTTTCTAGTGAATTCCAAGCGCATAGGACGCATTTGATTGCAGCTGGTGCCGTAGCATATTTGCTGATGTCAGTCTGTTTTGTTGAAACACTTCAGAGCAAGGAATGTCATCACCATGACGAGGCGGAGGACGGATAATGCTCGGACAACCTTCCGCAACTAGAGCGCCACATGCTCGCTGGTGGAACTGCGGCTGGACTGAGAACTCCAGACGACCACATGACAAGAAATGCTTCTTGGGCTTGGAATGCAAACTGTCAAGACTCTGGAGCTGCCATTGAGAAACGAGAAGGTGATAGCTGATGGATCCAACCGGAGCGGAACTATATGTATCGTAAATTAAAACAACCAAATCAGACCTGCTGGATGATACAGTAGATGTCGGAAAAGGACTTTACCCACATCCCATATTCTGCCCCGGACAATCTTCACAAGGAGGAAGCGACTGCCCCTCATTGTGACGTGCCATTGGCGGAAGAAATGATTGAGCGATCCGGGCAGAAAGCGCCAGAGCAACTGCAGTCAGGACTGATGTATTTACTACGACAACCCCAAATTGTCTCCAAGCCTGCTGTATCGTCTCAATTGTATATTTACTGCTCTTCCTCATTCTTTAAAGTCCTCTAAAGCCCCTTTCAACCCTAACCCGCTGTGAAATTCTCCGCGGGACAGGCTTGTGTATCAACAACAGTTGGGAGGGCCCCGTATCCAAGCTAGAGCTCCTGTGGATCCCATGAGTTCTTGGTCACGTCAGTAGCGGGCACAACTCGACCTTCGCAGATCTTCCATCTTCAGTCTTCGTATTGCCATTCACTTTTACCCTTTTGATTTCCCTCCAACCTCTCCAACCTCTCCATCCTCCGCATTTCTCCTCCTTCTCGTCGAACCTCCCCCTCCCGCTTAATTTCGAGAATGGCATTCCGACAACGTCTTGCGAGGCCGCTGCTGTACACAACGGGTGCAGCAGCTGTTGGTGGTGGCATTCTGTACTATTCCTACCGACCGCGAAATATCCCAGGTTCAGACCCTGCTGCGGTACCTCCTCCAGGTTACGGTCCTGGGGGTAGCTTCCGACCTCCACGATTCCCGAAAGTCAAGACTCGAGATGAACAAATCGCAGCATTGAAGCAGAGTGGCGGGATCACAACCATTAATAGTAGTTATTTTGGTTCCAGCCAGACTGTTGCTACCTCCAGTGATGCAGATGTCTATGATTTGTTGGTCATTGGCGGAGGTGCCACTGGTGCTGGAGTAGCTCTAGATGCGGCAACCCGAGGTCTGAAGGTTGCAATGGTTGAGCGCGACGACTTCAGCAGTGGAACTAGCAGTAAGAGTACAAAGTTGGTTCATGGCGGTGTAAGATATTTGGAGAAGGCTGTTTGGGAGCTGGACTACAACCAATACAAGCTTGTGCGCGAAGCCTTGAGGGAACGAAAATATTTCCTGGAGACTGCACCGCATCTGTCTTCATGGCTTCCAATCATGCTGCCACTCGACAAGTGGTGGAAGGCACCATATTACTGGGCTGGAACGAAAGCTTATGATTTCTTGGCTGGATCCGAGGGTATCGAAACTTCGTATTTTTTGACAAAGAGCAAGGCCTTGGATGCTTTCCCTATGCTGAAGAGAACAGATCTGGTTGGAGCATTAGTATACTACGATGGTGCACACAATGATTCGCGAATGAACGTGTCATTGGCGATGACCGCTGCTCTTTACGGTGTCAATGTTGTAAACCACATGGAGGTGACCGGTCTCGAGAAAGACGCTTCCGGGCAGCTCTGCGGAGCTCGTGTGAAGGATCTGGTGCAAGAGAAGAATGGCAAGAAGGCGGAAGAATTCACAATTCGTGCACGAGGAATTATTAATGCTACTGGGCCTTTTGTCGATGGAATCAGAAAGATGGATGAGCAAGATATCAAAGAGATTGTCGCACCCAGCTCTGGTGTTCACGTCGTTCTTCCTGGATATTACAGCCCTCAAAAGATGGGTCTGATTGATCCAAAAACCTCTGATGGTCGGGTCATCTTCTTCCTGCCTTGGCAAGGAAATACTATTGCTGGAACTACCGATGCACCAACAAAGATTTCGCAAAATCCTGTAGCCGGTGAAGAAGAGATCAACTGGATTCTTTCTGAGATTCGACATTACTTGTCCCCTGATATTAATGTACGACGCGGTGATGTTCTTGCAGCCTGGTCCGGAATCAGACCTTTAGTCAAAGATCCAAAGGCAAAGAACACAGAATCCTTGGTCCGAAACCACCTTATCGATATGTCACCATCAGGTCTTCTCACTTGCGCCGGAGGAAAATGGACCACCTATCGACAAATGGCTGAAGAGTGTGTTGATGAAGCTATCAGCCAGTTCAAGCTTGAACCAAAACCATATCCAAATGCAATCAACGTTAGTGGTACAGAAGCGGTCAACGATGGAGCTAAGCTCGATGGAAGCTGTCAAACCCACCAAGTTAAGCTTATTGGAGCTCATGGTTTTTCTAAGACGCTCTTCATCAATCTTATTCAGCATTTCGGTGTCGAAACTGATGTTGCAAAGCATCTTACTGAATCCTATGGAGACAGAGCCTGGACAGTTGCTGCACTAAGCATCCCTACCGAGAAAAGATTCCCAGTCCGAGGCGAGAGAATCAGTGCTCTCTACCCGTTCGTTGATGGTGAGGTTAGATATGCTGTTAGACACGAGTATGCACAGACAGCCGTTGATGTTTTGGCACGAAGAATGAGACTGGCTTTCTTGAATGCACAAGCTGCTCTTGAGGCTCTTCCAACGGTCATTGATATCATGGCATCGGAGTTGAAATGGGACAGCAAGCGAAAGACGGCTGAATGGACTGATTGTAAGTTACTCCCTTCTATCGTTCAAAACTCCATACTGATATCAATCACAGCCGTGAAGTTCCTCGAGAGCATGGGACTCCCTAAGTCACGATTAACCGCAACACGAAAAGAAGTTGAGAGCGGCAAGTTGAGCTTTAAGGACTCCTTAGAGTATAAGATGTACTCGCGCCACGATCAGCCGGCTGATTACATCGAGAGTGATGCCGCCAAGGGAATTGTAAATCCGGGGTTGGACAAGCAAAGTCCGGCAAATCAGTAAATTAAAACGGAGCGGTAAATGAAGGAGAGTGTATTATGATGGTATGATGGTAGAACGGATTAACAAGCGATGATACGACACTCAGCTTGAATGTGGATAAAAAACTGGATTGATATGGTTGGGGTTCTTGCACTTGGTCTAGCTGGCTGGCTTTTTGAATATGTATGATGATCTGCATGCGCGGTGTTAGATTACTTTTAATGGTCAAATTGAACGGAGTCGTGATATGGCTTCCGAACTAAAGTTGTCCTTTTTGTTTGTATGCTCTGAGGTTTATGCGAAGTTGTCAACTTACTATATTTAGGTCGGCTTGCTTTCCTAACGATAGAACGATACAATTTTGAACAAGCTTTCCAGCCCAAAATTTTCTTTTGATGCTAGGAATTCAATTCTAGCAAGGTATAAGGAGAATGAATATTTGTGCTGACGATGTCGCTGCTGTTTGTATTGTGCGTTTTCGATGTTGTCCCAAGTCGCGACAGCCGTGGATTTGGAGGAAACGGGTCTCACAATTCCCTTAACCATAAATATGTCTGTAGCTACGGCTTCTCGAATTTAAAGTATCGCTTTCTCCATTCCTGAAAGCCGCGCCGCTTTGTAATAACAGAACTCAAGGGGCACCGGGGTTAATGCAAGCCATGGTGAGCAAGTTCGTCGGCGAAGCGAGCGAGTCCTCGGCGAGATCCCATGACCCCTAGCGAGCACTTCGCTGGATTCGCAAGACGCGGGAAACCATCAACGAAGCGGAGCGACATTCTCATGTTCCCTTTGCCCATTGATTTCCAATCTTCGCTGGCCTCATGGGGAAATTTGACAATTCTCGGCATGGATTTGGTGATGACGCTGACGCATTGTCGGCCGGGGACCTTCATCATGGGGGTTGATCCAGATGTATAAAGGTAAGGTGACAGAGTCGCAGGATAGGACATCAACGCATCAACACATCATACACATCATACATATTCAGCAATTCGATCTCTAAACCACCAACATACAAATCTACCAATCTCAAACAGATTTTAATACATTTAAAAAACAAACAATGTCTTCCTCAACGCAACGAATTTTCGTCACTGGTGCCGCGGGCTACCTCGGTGGACATACCGTTACACGTTTACTAGAGAAGCATTCGGACTTGAACTTAGCACTACTCGTACGAAACGCAGCCCAGGGCAAGATCCTTTCAAGTCGCTGGCCAAATGCCGAGATTGTTCAAGGATCTTTGGATGATATCGAGCTCCTGAAAAGGGAGGCTGCGAAGTCCGATGTTGTACTTCGTAAGTATAAATCTCTGTGATAGGGTATTAAAAGAGGCAATTGCTCACTAGACTGCTTCCAGAGACCGCCTCTGCAGATCATCCCCTCGCAGCTATCGCATTAATTGAAGGACTTGCCCAGCACAAGCCAACTCCTGGCTATTTCATACACGTCAGTGGAACTGGAATGCTTCAAGATGTTTCCAATGGATATGGTAAGTCAAACCCAACATTAAAGGCTGATGGCGTGCTAAAAATTGCCAAGGAAACGTAGCAGAACGAATCTACAGCGACATCTCAGACCTTAAAGCAGTTACTTCCCTTCCTATCGAGGATCACATCCACCGTGATGTTGATGCTGCCGTTCTTGATGCTCACAGAGCCAACAGCGTACCTGTTGCAATTGTATCTCCCCCTACAGTGCACGGACTGGGCAAGGGGCCTGGAAAGACGAGAAGCTTGCAGATTCCCTTCCTTACTGAGGCATTTATCAAAAGAGGAAAAGGCTTCCAGGTACTCGAAGGACAAAACAGGTGGAATCGTGAGTAGATATTTATCCGGCCGTATCACGTGCACTAATTATTGCTTTTAGATATCCACATTGACGATCTTGCGGATGCGTTTATTGTGCTAGTCGAAGAGGCAATGAAGCCAACTGGAGGCAACGCTCAGTGGGGCGACGAAGGCTATTACTTTGTTGAGGCTGGTGAATTCGTGAGTGACTCGAGTCTGTCCATAATCGGTGACCATATCTAATGTATACCTAGAAATGGGGCGACGTTGCAGCAGCCATTTCCCAATATCTGAGTTCGCAAGACTCCATTTTAACAGCCGAGGTCGATAAGGTGTCGGTGGCAGATGCCTCCACACATCACCCGTGGGCTCCTCTACTCTGGGGAGGCAATTGCAGAGCTCGTGCAGATCGCTTGCGCAATCTGGGCTGGGCTCCTAAGAACACCAGCATCTTTGTCAGCATACCGGAGATGGTAGATCAGGAAATCAAAAAAGACTAGATATGGTCAAGACGGCGGTATCTTTCGCATGGGCAATTGAAGTCGACTAGATTATGATTTGATGGATTAGATGGGTAGAAGTAGATGTGCGAACCAAAAAAAGAGAAGTATTCGCAACTCGAAATCCTTTCCACTTTTGTGCTTCGGTTGGGATATTACGTCAGCATGTGTTCAAATGCGTATTCAAACGCTGCATCAGCAATTTTTCCTGTCTCAAGTGTCTTTTATGATTATGCTTCCTTGAACCCACGCTTATCCAACCCATCTCAAAGTATCGCATCTTGGCGCAAGCACAATGAGCACGAGCAATGCCAGTAGCGGTGTCGCGGTGCACAGTAAGCCATGTCTGATATGCCGCAGGAGACGGGTCAAGTGTGATAGGCTTCGCCCCTGCTCAAATTGTACCCGCTCAAAGCAGCTCTGTTCATATGATGCCGTCGAGCCAAGCCATGAAAGCAGCGTCGGATCCGATTCCGCTACCAACAATCCAGGAGCTGACGATCTTCGTGAACGGCTCGCAAAGTTAGAGGAGATGATGGCAGCAATGCTGACCCGAAGTTCAAACAGCCCGGCAGGGGAAGTGCACACACGTGAAGGATCCAGCGATGAAATAACCAAGCCACCCGAGATCAAAACCCCAGAAACGGGGATACGAAGCGATACAGATCCAATTAATTCTAAAAGGCTCCATGACCATGCTGGGCAATTGGTTTTTCAAGATGGCTACTCTGCATGCTTCGACCCTGAATTTTGGGCTGTGATGACAACCGAGGTGTGGAGGTTCTCATATGCTTAAAGGTTAATATATTCTGATGATGTATATAGGTAGATGATCTACGGATATTACTTAGTCCATCGGCTCCCGTTGATGACGATCAGTCGTCATGGCTATCTCTGGCTGTGCTAGGCTTGCCCCAAGTTAATCCTATAGACTTGAGTATCGCACATCCAACACTCGCACAAAGCAACGATATATGCAGGTTGTTCAGTGATAACGTAAACTGCAAGACGCAGTTAATGCACAAGGGATACTTTCATAGATCCGTAAAACACTGGCGGCAAGGATCAGAACCTTTACCGCGAGAGTTCGAAGCATTCCTATTTACCACTTATCTGCTTACTGTGAACAGTCTTGCACCAGAGGTTGTGGAGAAAACATTTGCTATGAATAAATCTCATCTGGTCGCTCAATTTCACCATGCAGTGCAGGCTAGCTTGTCGAAACTTAATTTCTTGGTTAGCGACAAGGTGTGGATTTTGCTCGCACTGATTCAATATACGGTAAGACTACAATTTCCTCTCTCTACAATGTTGAAAGAGCCCCAAGCATTTTTATGCTTTGTCAAGCCAATAACCCCGGAGACCAAGGTGGTCAACCGTGTGTCATAAGCTGTCCGACCCAGCATAGACTGACCTATAATGAATATCTTGTTCAAGTAAAGATGCCATGCCAAGCTCAGACTTTAGCAATCAAGAGCGTGGCCACTGAGAGATATTTTGATGTGCTTCGAGACTGACAAAATCTACAGACCTTCTTATTTCGACGTAGTGTTGATCATGAAGCCATTGCAATGCTAGGAATTACCGTCCGTGTTGCACAAAATGAAGGTCACCATCGCGACCCTGCTCATTTCCCACTATCGAAATGGGTATGTGAAATACGACGTAGGGTTTGGAATCAAATCTGTTGCCTGGATGCACTAGCGATCACAAACTTTGGAGCAGAATCGTGCCTACCAGCAACTGCGGACTGTATACCGCCTATCAACGCCAATGACGAGGAATGGAAGGCCAGTCGCTTTGCGAGCCCATCTTCTTTGCCCGACGGTTCATATGGTTATACAGATATGACATATACTCTCGTCGAAAGAGAGATTTCCGATCTAACACGGAAATTGGCAAGGATTGACTCTCATGAGATCGAGATGAAGAAAGCCGAGATCCAACAAGTAGAGAGAAAGCTGAACAAATTATATTTCATGGATGTCGATCGTGCGATACCTGCTCAGACCGTCGTCATGGCTATGGCTGAAGTTAGGTTATCAACTCTGAAACTAGTGGTCAATTATCGAGAAGCAACGAGTATCACAAAAGGACCTTCAAAGGTCCACAATCACGGGTACTCATGTCCTATCAGGCCTATCACACACTCATACTGACGTGGATGTAGCGTCTTTCTTGCAGCTGTAGAATTGCTTGAAGCCATTGATTATCACACGAGGACATTTTCCTCGAACGGTTGGGACTGGATCTTCTTGGACAATGTTCCGTGGCTTGCGATTGCGATTGTTCTTGTGCAAACCCCACAAGTAACAACACAGAGACAAGATATTGTGCGAGCCGAGAGGCAAATAGAGATCGTATTCCACAGATACGAAGATCCTGACAGATCTTTGTCCCAGTCCCGGTTGTGGAAATTATTGGTTGATTTGCGACAGCAGGCTCAATCTTCTTGGGTCTCGGGAGACACTACAGACGCAGTTGCCCATTCCGCGGATTACGTGCCTGAATACCCACTACCTTCAGCGGAAATGGTTATCAATGAAAATTTTATGATGGATTACACAACACCATTGCTTCAATCTGACCTTTTTATGTACGATGAGTCATTTGATATGCCCGAATTGAACGACATAGCATGGTAATAGCCACGTACACCATCATAGCCTCCTCACACGAACTGACTCGGTAACAGGGGCAATACGCCGACATCTGAATGATTTTCTAACGTCTCTTTGAATCCACGGTATCACTCGAATCATCTTTCCGCTGTATTGCGCAGCCAAATGGCTAGTAGCTATTCTAAGGCCGAATTGATGTTGGAGCTTTCGTCGCAAAAATGTTTGGTGCGATAGAGGTATAGATGTGCTGTTTTTTACTGCATAGCGACTCAACTTTTGAGCCTAATCTACTGTCATTTGAGCTACAAAGCTTTTCTATCTGCATTACCTGCTATTTGCGTTGGCATGACTGCTATCTTAGTCAACCCCTCTTTGGTGTTGCCTATCACAGCTTCAAAATTGGGGAAGCAAGTGGCACAAAATTGCCACCATTCAAGCTTCCTTTCTGTTTTGTCACTATTATTTCGGCTGGCACGAATCTTATATTGACAAATCTATTGATACTCATATCAATTCAGTACTACTATCTGTCCAAAAGGTGGATCCCTAGAGATGCCGCACCTTTCATTGTCATAATTTAACCCCGTTCGCCTTCCCTATTCATCTCATGCCTAGAACACGGAGCTTTCATATCTTGTAACTATGTTGACTTCTCAAGCATGTATCATAACTCTTGTCATCGTCCTAGCAGGAGCATATGAGCCCCAAGCACCGCTGGCAGGCCAGGTCATGACCAAGACTGAGGCTGATGCAGTTTGTGCATCTGGTTCGATCCACTCTCCTCTCATGCAGATCAGCAGCTTACGACATAGATCCGAATTATGGCCCAGTCTTCGAAGCATCATTCGAAAATGGCACTCCCACCAACTGCGTCTGCAAGCCTTGTGACACGTCCAATAAGCCCAAGCCCTGCTTCGGAGTGAAGTATCTCTCTCCTATCGATGGTAGCTCAGGTTGCTGCCAAATAGGGCAAGAATATTCCTTCGACGAAACTTCACGCGAAGGAAAATGCTGCAACGCAGGATCAGTTTTCTGTCACGACCCGGTCAGCAAGATTGGAGGTTGCTGCGCAGGACCAGCACCGCAGAAGTTCCAATGTATCTGCCACGCAAAACCCGTAGATGTATGCGGCGTGGGTTTTACACCGGCTACCAGCGTCGTAGGAAAACTTTGGTTGAGCTACATTGGTCGCGGTATGGATGATGTCAAGCCCTTAAAGTCCGCACTCACTTAGACTGACCTGCACGTAAAGGAACATGGGGTACCAATCTCTACGGCGGAGACAGTGCCAAAACCCAAGAAGATTGCAAAACAGTCTGCGCAGCCAACCCCAAATGCGTCGCCTACGACTTCATCAAACCCTCAAAGCTATGTTTCCCAAAGTCTGACATGAACAACAAAATACCACCACAAGTCGCTGCTGATGTGGATTCAGGCATCATCCCCAAGTGTTTAGACGCTACTGATAAGTGTTCTGAACTCGATGGTAATATTCGCTACTTCAATGGTGTCGGATACACATTCTATTGTGGTAAGGTACTCGGCACTGGGAATGTGGTACCGACTTACAAGGCGCCGGACTTGATCTCTTGCGTTGCAGATTGTAGCAAGGAGCCTAAATGCCAGGGCATCAATTTTGCTATCGGTGGAGGTTGGTACCCTGTGTTGCTTTCCTTTGTTAATAGACTTTTGCTAACGGCTGATAGCTGGCGCTGGAAATTGCAATTTGAAGTCGAATTTTGAGGCCGTGGCTACGGCTGCGGAAGCGTCATATGTTGCAGCTGTTCCGCTTGTCAAGCGATGAGAATGGGAGGGTCTTTCTGGTATCTAAGACGCTGGACCATAGATGACTTAGTCCTGGTAAATTTGAGCAGGCCGTATTCGGAAATCTATTGTTCTCGATAAAACCAATCCGCAAACTTATTAGATCTATGTCATGTTGTCTACTATGAAAAAAACGGGAGTCTAAATTTGAATAAGGTCAATGATATTTTGAGATCATTATCTCTGCGGACCCGTCTTGCATTTGGTCTCAATCTTGGAGGTGAGTATATAACAAAATGTGCTCGTTCAGACCGAATATGTAGCAGTCAATTCATATTGAGGCATGTTAATCCTCGTTATTATAATTCAAATAAGCCACTATGCTAAGATCTGAACAATTTCGTTTTTTAGATCAGGGTATCTCCAAACGCCATCTTGCCAATGTGTATGCAAATCTTGTAAAGTCTTCCTCCTTATCCCAGTTAAACATTACCACAAGCTGTCCACAGCCATCCTTGAAACACAGTTAATGAATTCCCATCTCTCTCAAAGTCGCATGCAGCACTAACTCATGCCTAGAAGTATGAGTAACCGGTGCAGCTTGCGATTTACTCCTCCTTAATAGCTTGCAGCTTCGATGTCTCCTCAAGCTGCGGCTCTTCCACCTCTCCAATCACAAATCCATGCTCGGTTCCAATTTCAGTCTCAGGCACATCCAAATCATCAATAACAGGCAAATACGCAATCTCGGCGAGGCACAGTCCCTGAATAAACAGGATCCCAAATCCCACCACAACTGTCGCAAGACAGCACAAAATCAACACCGCAGCCAGCACAACCCACAGCGGCCAGAAAACCAGCCAGGTTCCTACAGGGAAGTAGTAGAAGAAGACGCGTAGAAGCGTTCGTTCATCTTGGAGGATCCAGAAGCCTTCAAGGATCTGGAAGAAGAGGATTATGGAGTAGATGGTAAGGGCTGATGTTTGGTGCTGCCGGGTGACGATGAAGGGCCGCAGCCAGCTAGTGAAGATAGGCCCGAAGGCTTCGCGGGTGTAGACTGCATCCTGGTCGGCGAAGACGAGCGTTGCGGCTAACTGTGCGAGAAACGTGCTGGCTAGATACCAGAAAATGCGGGTATTAACATGGGTGAACGCGAAGCCGGCGAGAGCCTGATCGGGCATCTTCGTGATCTTGCTGAGCTGAGCTGAGCTGAGTTTCCACTAGTTCTATTTCCTTAAGATATGAGTGAAGGGGTTTCTCGGTTGCAAGACTAGAAGTGAAGGTGATGGTCAACATCTCAGAGCCCGATGTCAGATGTCAAAAACATCATGCGCAGCTAATGGCTGCATCATTCTGCAAGGCAGGCAGAATGGTTGGTGATAAGCGGAGAGTCATCTGAACAGCGATCTAGAAATGCTTATTGGTCCAAAATAACCTCAAGGATGGGAGCGTGGGGAGTTCGTTTCTGCGACTCCGTCAGGGATTAAATTCGCTAAGTCGAGAAGGCTGTCGTCTGTTGGGCTTTCATCATGACTATTGATTCCTCTGCCGGTGAGACATCTGCCTGTACTCGCATAGCGTTTTGCTACATCTCGTATAAACTTCATGGGGGATATTATCATTAGTGGGGGACATATTCCGGTTTACTACGGTCTGAACTCGTTAATGGGCTTACATGCTTGGACGGCGTAGATGCGATCGTCCCTTTGAATTATCATGGGTGGCCATACATATATGAGCAATAGAAAGAGGCCAAGTTAAGCGAGCTGGGTAGCTAGTAGAACTGGGCAATGTTGGGGAAGTTACCAAGTAGAGTGAGCATTCGATTGAACATGAAGAGCTTACCTCTGTGGCTCTCGGAATTCAAAATTCAATCGCACGAAATGTCAGAACAAGATATCGAAAATGTCACTCCCATTAAGAATGAAAAGAATCCTCAGTGCCAAATGAGTTTGGAAAGGCTGCAGTAATCATAAATTAGGTAGGCTACTATAGCTTTATTGCTTCTATTGTCTACTTCTCTTCGGGCCATAGCAGCTTCTTCTGCCATAGAGCTCTGAACATCATAAAAAATACGAAAAGCCAGACCAAGACCAGAAGCCCAGTCATGACTGTACCTAGAATCTTGATAGCTTGCGAATCAAAGGCTTTACCAATAGCCTGGGTTGCGGTGATCATGGCCGTGTTAGGAAAGACAAACGAAAACCTTTATAGATCATTAGCACAAGAAATGAGTAAAGCCAGAAAGTTAAATTACCAAGTCATGTCGTATTGGAGATGGTGTTTCGGGTTATTAGGTCGCATGAGCTTGTGGTGTGCTCCAACACTGACGATAAAAAACCACAGGCACAATCCCCAAAGCCAAAGTCCAACCAGGTCTGCTATGAGTTTCAAGAAGAACCCCGTTTCAGGGTGTCCCAAATAACCATTCGGCATAACTTTAGTCTGCAAGGTATTACCGATGTGTACTAATCCAGCTACTGTGAACCCGCTAGGTCCAACTGATACGAACTATTACTGTTTAGTATTGTTCTTACCGAAGCGGGAAAGAGCTTACCATGCCAGGGCGAGTGACTTCTCGCGGTAACTTCTGCGTCATGAGGCGATAGATGAAAGCACTGTAAATCATCAAGCTGACGCAAAAGCCTGTGCCTTGTATTGTCACAGCACCCAAAGCAATTGAAAGGGATTTGATGCGCGCAGCAGCAGCTGCATCAGGGACAGCGTCAATGAGATTAGACGCAAAAGGTCCAAGTAGAAGTAACGGATATGCTAAAAGTAACCAGCTCAGTCTATATCCAAAGGGGGGGAATGAGGCCACTAAAAATGGTCAAACTTCTGTTACATACCAGGAAAGACTACAAATAACAGAATTAGCATGTTTTTATTTTCAAGGAAGGTTTTAAAGAAGGGGATAACAATCTGAGTCTCTGGGTGCTCAGAAGGATAGCACCACTTTTAATTATTATCTGAGCCGTGATGAAACGATATACTTACCCCATATCGGAGTCATTGATTGAATAGGGAAAGTTCTACGTTCAAGAACATTAGTGTTTGTTTCAAAAGATATTATAGACACACAAACAGATGGCCGCTCTGCTAAGAAACTGTGTGTTCATAATGTAGCACCACAAGGAAAGTAAAAGCAGATTCTTCATTAAGAAAAGTGGAATAAACCGGTACTTACTGCGTAGACCAGATCACCAAATATATCCCTGCGCTCGCAAGGAAAGCGATGGCAGCATATATCCAGAAACATATTTGCATTGTTCTTTGTAACCATTCTCCAGTCTCTGGAATACCATACTGACATATGTTTATGAGAATGGTGCCAATCCTGCCCTGGTTATTAGCCCCCAGTAGAGGAAGTCCGCAATCGGTGAAATACTAACGAGACGACCTAGGGCATCATTAGCTCAGTATGTTGACATATCACAATCTTTACTCACGCAAGCTGGAATAAAAAGCGATTCTCTTTGGCTTTTGAAAGAGGCTGTAAATGAGCCTGGGTTCCAGATGAACCTCAAGGTCAAGAAGGTGCAGTTCATCAAGAAGAGACCAATATTTAATAACATTATTATAACGCCAATGATCCGGAGCCAGTCTGAACGGAAGGGAACTTGGGGCAATTAGATGTATAAATATGTCCATACACAAGGGGGTCTTACTGGAGTGCAGCACATTTGCCATGCCACCTGTTGCCATAGTCATTGTGAACCACGTCCATGTATAGCAGCCAATTCGATCGCGCAGGCCGACAATCTTCGCGCCTACTTCCTTCGCAATCTTCTCCTCCAGCGGAAGTCCACCATTCATAGCGATATGATTGTTGACAGCCGCACTGGTAGGCCTGTCACCCTCCAACAAATTCCCCTGCCGCGCATCATTCGTATGTGCGTCCTGCCTGAAATAATCGTCTTCCCGATCCATCAAGTTTGGTGTCAGATAGCCATTCTCCGGAACCACCCTCCTCAGCCGTCTTGGTACAGATGGCGATGTTGACATTTCGCAAAGATGCCCTCTTCCGGCGCGGTTACGAAGATTTTCGATATGCCGTAGAGGGCGAGGAGAATTAGAGGCTCGAGGGTGGTGAGGGCGTAGCTGAAGTTGACCAGAGTCGTGATGAAAATCAAGATGTTCAGCACGATAGAGCCTAGGTTGCTCAGCGCCATAGTGGAGAAGGGAAGGATGCGACGGAAGATGGAAGTCGGCTCTGCACTTATTATCGTCAAGTCAAGTGGATTGCGGAAGTTTTTGGGTGGTGAATCGGTGAATCCTATGGGGCGTATTTGGAAGAGCGACCGCGCCGCGGAACAAAGCTGCCGACTGATGACATCGGTGCTGGGTGCTGCCCGCAAGAGCCCGCAAGAGAGACTGCCAGACCCCGGCCCGCCCGGGCAGCAGGTGCGTCTTTTCCCAATGCAGCATAGTGGAAACGGTGGCTGACGGCAGTTTATGTAGGTTGCTCAACTCGGTGGCTATCCACCCTTCTCTTCTTTTTTCTTGCTTCTTGCAACCAAGACTGTATCGCAGGTCCAACGCGCATACCTCACAATGTTTTGAGACGATGTTCATCGCGAGAATACTACTGCTTATCTCTAATGCTATATCACTAACATCTCCAACTTACTAGGCGCTTTCCCATCTGCTGTTCTGCCTGTCATTTTCTCCATTCTCATTGTCAACGCGCAGTTCTTTCCAACGACTGCGGTCACTATGAAAGGCTTCCCATTAGTATCTCTCCTTGATGACGAAGTATTGTCATGTCTCTCAGAGCTGTGGCCCTTGATCCACTATACCTCTCCGCTCCGTCTGATAAGCTAAAGCTTTCTGTTGAGCCCATTGCAGACATCTATTGTCCATGCGGAAACTTACCTGACTTGACTCCTAATGATTTCCTTGTCGCATTGACTTCAATGAGCACGTGGGTTTCTAGGGGAAGCTCTTGTTGTCTTGAGATATACTTGACTGTGGATGGGGAATACCTTCTCGGGCATCAGCGAAGTGCTGTCATGGAGTCTCTTGGCAGTTTCATTCGTGGAGCGCCAGTGAGTTACAAAGAACTAACAACAAAGACTTCGCTGATACCTGCAGTTTTGGTCACAGCTCTTGCTTTCCGTGTCTCTCAGAGTGCCGTATGTGGATATACTAGACGGCAACAAACCCGGGATCATACTCAATATTAACCACAAAATGGACCTTTCAAAACCGGATAGAGGTATTGGCTCTAGCTTGGACTTCCTTCCTGAGTTTCAACCACCTGAAAGCATGTTATGCCCTAAATTTTCTAAACTGAGAATCAATCTAGCTTTCGCGACTGTGAAGCCTTCGAAGACGTCAAGAAGAGCTAAACCTATCGAGAAAGCCACTGAGATGGCATCGAGGTCAACCCAAGAACGCTCGGAAAAGCTCACAAATGATAAATGGTCTTTATTTCAATTTGAAGGAGTAGTCAGTGCTCTTCATCACAACCTCTCTTCGAATATTTCAGAGAGCTTTGAAAACGGAAGTATAATAACTTTGCCATCTGTTGATATGGGCGGGTATCCCAACATTGCTGTGTCAAAAGACAATTCAGATGAAGAAATAATTTTCTCCCAATCTGAACTTACGAATGATTCATCTACACAGTGCTCATCAATATCAACAGCATATTCTGATTCATCTAGGGCCACTGAAAAATATCTTGCGGGGTCAGGTAATTTAGCAACAACACTAAATATACCCAAAGTATGTCTGCTAGCCGAGACTGCGTTACGTCTTGTTATCAGTGGCTATAGGAGAAGAAGGAAATATACCGGCGATATCTCAATCCAGCAACCATGGCCGAGCACTGCACTTTGTGAGATCAGTCCTTCTCTCTGGTGCCCAGGTTTCAAATCGGTGAGTGGATCCTAAGAAAAAGCAGCTTCTTGCTGACTTGTGGATTGAAGTCTATGAATCAAAATGCACAGTTTCTGCCTAGCATATCGCAGGCTATATGCTCATGGACGGAAAATGCACAGTCTCCCAGCCTTCAACAAAAGCTACGTCAACTCGCAAATTCTTTGCCTTCCTCTTACAGCAATGAAAATGATGGCGGCCTTGGTGTCATGGGTACAATAGATCGACTGACTGCCGTGGTTGAATCAAGGCTATGGATAATGATGCAAAGGAAGCTCTGTGATCCTTCGACCGCTCGGCATTTGCGACAGCCTATTGGCCACGGTGGGAATAGTGGATCCGAAGCTAGAGAATTTGAGGACTTGCTACAGAATCATAAAGGTTCACAGGATTTGAATGGATACTTGGACTTCGTGGAAAGTGAGGAAGACAGCATGAGTTCGGTGTTTTGCGATATGCTTGCAGAGTTTGAGAGTGATGAGGAGGTCGACCTGCTAGCCGATCACGAAGAGATGGAACGGCAGGCTACCGAACAAGAAACAGACACCATGCTCTTTAACGAAGAGGGTGTGGACTACGAAAATGACAAAAGTGATATCCTCTTTAGACAAGTTGACTGGCATGTACGAGACTCTGAAGTAGGAGCGTTGGGTAAAGATGGAGATAACATGCTGCTTCCAGGAGATTCTCAAGACAATAGGTACTGGAATGAGGATTTATCATTGACAAGTGAGGTTATATATGGAGCTGCGATGGCATCCAACTCGAGTGCAGTGGAGGGAATCGCTGATGTTGAAATCTTATCCTTAGAACAGTGCTCCGAAGACAGAGTTATTGACGACGAAGACATGCTACTATAGACAATATAATCTATTTCTAAATTTCTGCTGCTCTAATTTCTAGTGCCTGCAATCATGTAGTTTTCCTACTTCCGGTCCATAGCTCACTTCTCCACGTCAAACATCCTTGTTGTGTTTGCCCATGCCTTCTCAGTTAGCTCTTCAACACTAATGCCCTTCATGCCAGCAACGGCCCAGGCCACCTTTCCAATCTCACACGGTTCATTTCGGCCTTTGACCATTGCGCCCTCCACCCACTTCTCCTTCTTCACGCTCTTCCAATCGGCAGCAGGCTTGAACTCCTTCAAATATGCCGTGCTGGCGTGTGACGCTCGGATCTCGCACCACGGCCCATCTGTCTCTAGCTGGATTCTGTCTAAGGGCACCTTCTTAACAACTTCCACGTTCTCTGCCGTCTTCATGGAACAACCGTTTATGCCAATGTCGAAACCCATGTCAACCAGTTCCAACATCTCTTCCTCGGATCCCGTGAAAGAATGAACCACTCCCCTCTTGGGTAATTTCTCTAGCCGCTCATTCAGTAGCTTCTTGAAGTCTTCGTGCGCCGCTCGTGAATGCAAGAAGAGAGGTAGTCCAACTTCTATGGCAATGTCGAGTTGCTTCGCGAAGTACTCTAGTTGGACATCTTTGGGGCAGAGGGTAAGTCGGTCGTAATCGAGTCCAATTTCTCCAAAGGCCACGCATTGACCTGCTTCCTTTGCTGAAATTGCGAGCCCTTTGAGAGATTCAAGGAGGTGCGAGGATGAGGGCGAGTGGGTTGTGAATTGGAGACACGAACAAGGGTGCACGCCAACAGTGTTGAATACAAAACCAGCTGTTCCAATGTTAGTCTTCCGCGTGGCTGACAGAAGGAGGGGTAGATCTTACGATGTGCCTTGGAGAGCTCAACTGCCTTTTCCGACTCCTTCAAATCAGAGCCCGTAACTATCAATTTTTGGCACCCTGCCTCTTGTGATCTCTTCAGCACGCCAAGGAGATCATCTGGATGCCGTTGTGTGCCATGGTAAAGACCAGTATAGATGGGATCGGTCAGATTTATGCCTATCTACTGTGATATAAACCATTAGCCAAAAGGTCACAATGCGGGCAAGAAGGAGGGGAATCACATCTATATACCGAGGTTTGGCTGCAGCAACTTCTGGGGTGTGGTTTGTAGACATTCTCGCAGCGCGTTCTGACAGCCCAACTTTCCAAAGACTCGAGGTTCGAAATGCCAATAGCTTTGATGGAGAGCGCACAGCACACGAATGTCGGCACAGCTGAATCATGGGGATGCAAGAAGAAAGCTGTAATAGTGATTCATAGCTTCGCATTGGGGAACTGAGGAAATATTCTGCCGTCTAAACCCGCCTTTGCTCCATCACCATTTGGGCAAAATGTGACATGGATACCGCTGTCGTCGCACTTCGTCCCTTAGGAAATATTCTGCTTGTGTACCAAGTACATACAAAGTGTAGAAACAGATCCTACCTCTTTCTTGCCATTGAGACTTCGCACGATAAGACCATGGATCCATGATGTCATGTTTTCTTTGTCGTCGTAGACCGCTCAATCTCGTAGAAACAGGTCTTTGAATCTCAAAGATCCGAATCATCATCGCTGCACCCACAGACGGCAACCACGGACAGAACATCCAAATTTGCAGTACGCGCACTTACCTAGAAAAGGCTCTTTTTGGGGACTGCCGATTTTAACCTCTATTGGGATCATCCATTTCCACCCCAGTCCACTTTCACGGTACCCATACCTTCTTGCTGACCAGGCTCCATGTCAATCTCTCCAGCCCGTGCATCCTTGACCTGCGCCGTGTGGTTTGTCGGTGAAGGTTGCATCTTGTACCTGGTTCCTGAGCTTGACTCCCTGAGACAACCCGAAGATCGTCCTTTTCTGGGGCAGCATGGATGCCATGTTCCTCATGCAGGTGCATGGTATCCGTGCTATGAGGTTGAGCAACGCTAAAAGGATGCTCTTTGGGGAGCACACAATGATATTCCCGTCTCATTTTGGGGAATCTTCCGGAATTTGATGTAAACCTCTCACGGCAGTGATTCTCGATCCAAAGAGATGCTCACAATGAAGACTTCAAACCAGCACAGCAAGTGCCGCCAGTCAGGGCATACACTCCGAGAACTCTACTGAGCTAGGACTTCACGATCAGGCTCGGGAAAGGACACCAAGTGGAGCATTTCTTCTCCCTTCTATGTGGATACATTTTGAATAGTTTTAGAACATCACTCTTTTCAGTTCAAGCATGATTGGGATCTACATAGGATTTCCTTCTTATGAGTCTGGAGGACAAAGCCTCAGCATGACATCAAGTGATAGTCAGGGGACCGGCCGTCCCATCACGTTTTTTGAAGTCACTATGGCGGTGCTAGGGGGCTCATGTTGAATATGTATATAAGTGTACGAGTCTGCTTCGGTGGTTTAGAAATCATCAGCTTCAATCAACAGTCATTCTTTTACATCCGTTGACCAGACATTCCTTACCTTTTGCAAAACTTATACCCAAACCGAATAAATCTATTTTATCCGATCGATCATTTTATCATCCATCAACATGCAATTCTCAACTGCCACCCTTCTTGCTGCTCTCAGCTTCAGCTCCCAAATCTTTGCTGCACCAGTTGCTCCAGCCAAGCGTGACTTGATCGTCACCGTCCACGATGCCGTGACTGCCCTCAAGAACGAGGTCTCCAGCGAGTTGGTCTCCATCAGTACGTTTCCACCGGGCCGACTAGAATCAGATTGAAGAACTAACCACTCCCTAGCCGGCACCGTTGCCTCCGATGTCACCACCTCCATTGTCCCATCTGTCACCTCCAACCTCGTTTCCATCGTCGGTTCTTTGAACGAGGCCATTGACTCCATTGTCCCAGCCGTCACTGGAGCCGTTATTACCCTTACCGTCGGTGAGGTTGAGGCCATCTACAGCGACCTCACCGTTGTCAAGACCGTCTTGACTGACATCGAGAGCACCCTGAACACCACCGTCACTGGTGTCCTTGATGGTAAGTGCTCAAAATGAACCTTGTTTTCTTTGTCAGTGTTCAGACTAACCCCAAATAGACACCAAGGCTCTCCTTAAGCCAGAAGTCTCTGCCGTCCTTGCCCTTGTCTCCCCACTCATCACTCCTCTCGTCGCCTACGTCAACGACGTTGTTGGCACTCTCACCGGCGCTGACAGCCTCGTTTCTGAGGTTAAGACCTTGGTTGGTGAGATCGACACCGTTGTCGGTGGCATTCTCTCCCCAGTCAGCGGTCTCATCTCCATCTTGTAAATATCTCAGTCTTGAAAAAATGAGACATCTGCCGCCAAAGAGCTGTTAGGAGTTGAATTTCTGTATGGCGCGCAGGCCTAGACAGGCGTTTGGAGAGGACATGGAGCGGGAGTACGTTTAATGCTAGATGACTTTTGTGCATAAATTTAATTCTAGTAATTCTTTCAATGATTGCAATTCACATCTTGACTTTGCATTAACACACCTGGACAATCCCTGCCAAATTAGAGCTATGTAATTCACGGTCCTGTAGATTTATATACCCTTGAAACATGTAAAAGATCGCCATTTAACTTATCTTTTGTTTTTGCTTTTTTGTTGTATGGATTATGACTGGTTAAGTAGGTGCACGGTCTACGCAGTGAGAGTAAAGTGTTGAGATCTACAGTCCACCTCTGAAGTTGCCCAATCTCAGGAACGTTGCTACTAGGCTGTAGCCATTAGTCTTGCTGCAACTCTTTCACAGTGAAATAGGCGACTAGAGCCCTCACCATATAGATTAGAAATTTCAATGCTTCACAGGTGCCACAGTGCGGTATAGATTATGTTTATAAATTATTTAACGACAGTAAGCGAAGATATATAAGGTAAGGATGACCCACGACAGTTGTATATTGCCCACCCAAGCAAGGTATTTTATAACAAAAAACGCTAATAGTTGAGATCAAAACCACACTCTAGCACCTGAGACTGTTTACTGTGCATCTGCAATAATGACGTCGGCTGCCTTCTCACTGATTATATAAATTGGTAGGGCAATGTAGAATCCAGGGATTTTGGGGAAAATGCTCGCGTCGACCACTCTCAGGCCCTGGACGCCACGGACCTTGAAGTTTGAATCCAGCACTGCCATTGGGTCGTCATCTGCACCGATAGGGTTTGTGCAGCTGGCATGGTGACCCCAAGCCTCGCGACGGATGAAGTCCTTCATCTCAGCCTCCGTCTTGACCGACGAGCCAGGCCAGGTCTCGGTAAAGTCGCTGTCCAGTGGGATCAGGTCAGCAAAACCACGGCGGGAAAGCTCCATGCCTTCGTAGACTGCCTGCATATCCAGATCGCCGCCGACATCGAAAGAGCGGAAGTTAATCTGCGGCATGTCTCGTGGGTCTGTGGACTTCAGCGTCACGGTGCCAGCGTTGTTGCGGCTGTGTGCCTTCAGTACAATCCACACCCAGTGCTTTGCGTCGGCAAGGGCTATGTTGGAATAGTTGGGGTAATAGCCAGGGAAGTTTGCTGGGGCTGCAGAAATCAAGAGGTCTGGGTCATCGCCCTCAGCTGCTGCGCTTGACTTTTGGATGATGGCAATTGCGATACCATTGCTGCCGTATACGCCCTTAAAGAGATCATCTTCCTGCCATTGCACGCGACATGGATCGTTGGTGGTGTTCAAGAAAGTGCAGTCCTCGGTGATGGTGAAGTTAGTTGGACTCTTGCCAATAACTGAAGCCTCATATCTGTCCTGAAGGTTGGTACCAACTCCGGGCAGGTCAACAAGAACGGGAATGTCCAGTGCTTCGAGTTCAGCCTTTGGTCCAATGCCCGACAACTTCAAAAGTTGGGGAGAGTTGAAAGTTCCAGCAGAAATGATGACTTCGCGGGTGGCATTGACGCTGCCTGTTCCGTTAATGGAAGCTGTCTTAGAGCCAGGAGCAGCACGATAGAGGCTATTTCCAACCATGAAGTCGACACCAGTAGCGACAGGAGTTGTTCCGTTTTGAGAGAAGCGAATTTTGGTGACAAGCGTGTTCAACTGAAGGTCGAGATGGTATTTTCGTGAGCCATCGGAGTTGACAGCATAGGCAGTCTCGAGAATAAAGTCACGGGGACCATTGCGGTACTTATTGTCGTTGGTAACTGCAATTGGAACTTGGAAAAGCCCAGTGTTGGCATCTCGGCCTGGCAGACCACTGTTGATGTCCTCTGTCAAGACGCCAGCGACACCGGTGACAGTGGAGAGAAGGGCAGAAAGTACCGTCTTGCCGATTGCTGATGCAGCGGCCACAATCAAAGAAGTGAGCTTCAAGTCCTCCACGACAAGTCTCAAGTCCGTGAGACTGGTCTCGAGCCAGCCACTGTAACCATGTCCAACAACACTGCTTGGGAGGTAACGATTTTTCTCTAGGCGTTCAAAGTAAGTTCGCATGTTAGCGGCTTCCCAAGAACTGTCACCAGTAATATTGGCAATGTTATTCCAGTCACTCTCATGTGGGTAAATCGTGATCATTGCATTGTGCATGGAGCAACCACCAAGGGTTCCAGTTCGTGGGTACCAGATACCGAGAGGCGTAGCGTCAGTGGGTGGGTCCAAACCGACATACCAAGTACCATCGGTCCTTTCGTACACCATCTTCGAGTCTCGCTCTTGCTCTGTCAAGTTGTCGTGGTGCTGGACGAAATAATCCCATTTCATAGGCGTGTATTCACTCGCTTGCAGAAACATAGCAGGAATCTGGGCTGTAAGCTCATCGCCTTGGTTGTCACCCGCTTCAATTAAGAGGACTTTGTAGCCAGCAATTGCAAGTCTGGATGCAAGAGGTCCACCTCCAGCCCCAGAACCGACAACAACATACTCGTAGTCTTCAAGCGATGAAGTACCATTAGTACCAGTAGTAGAGTTTGTACTTCGTTTTGGGGTGTATGTAGCTTCATCTTGTCTGCTCCCCGGAAAACTCGAGGTCGCACTTTGACGATCAGCACTACTAGTTCTCAAGATCCAAAGAGGGTACTCACGCGACAGCTGCAGCGCCAAGGCCAAGAAGGCCAAGGATACGAAAGGAAACCATCTTCAAAACAGCAAAGGAATGACTGGGTGAGAAAGCTGAGAAGGGTAACTTGCAGAACAGAGGGACAATCAATGGAAACCGGAAATCTTCGTTATAAAGAAATGAATGCGCATACCCACACCAAAGAATGACATCCGAGGCATCTTAGCAGACCACTCTACTAGGAGCAAGGTCGAACTAAAAACAGGTTAATGAGCCCCCAAGGACCTATGCCCACTATTCACACCGTTGAATCGTATCTGGGGAAAGACAATTTGGGAGCTGCAGCCTCCTAGCAGAGCAAACTATGCGTTCTGCAGAAGATCATCACCAGTAATACCAGGTTCGGAATGGAACACGCTTGCATCGTACCGATCGACACACGATAGGAGTACGACAGCTTAAGCCAAGGGCGGATAAAGGAAAACAGTCCGAGGAGTTTGGCTTTCCGGCAAAAGAGAAATCTCCAGCAGACCAAAATAACGATGATGAACGAACGTGCGCATGATGGCAGATGAGTTCCACTGTACAGAACCAGATAAGATCGCCAACGTTATATGGCGCTGGGCCTTCACGAAGAACAACCCCGGCTCCTGGTGTTTGATAGCCGTTCCTCAACGGCGCAATAGCCTCAATAAGTAAAGTGCCAACGGGACGGGTCTTGCGGCGCCCCGCTGATGGCAGGCACCGGCTGGGAGAGTTGATGTCCAATGCTCTGGTGTTGGAACGGACACCGCCCAAACCGGGGATGATGTACAACAGACTGCAGATTGCACAACACGAGATGGAAAGGGAAAAGAAATAGGTGGCAGAAGAAAGGGCGAAAGGAGAAGGTAGAAGTTACGGGAGGTGCAAGACGCGCACAAAAGAAAGCCGTTAGAAAATGGCAGGTACTACCGACTCCACTAAATTTCGACAAGGACCAGCCTTCCGATGCGGGCATCTTGCTCGCTACATGAATTCCTGCAAACGGCACTGCAATCTCTACACGCGAATTTGAAAGCACAGCATCCATACTGTGCTCTGTGGAGTCACAATCCTGCATTGGCCTAGCCATCTATGAGCCCTCACAACAGCAACTGCTACGGCAGTACGGTATCGTCAGAATACCTCGGTCATGATGTAATATCTTAGAAGATTTGCATTGCTAAAGTGGTCAGGGTATAATATCAAAACTCAACACAAATATGATGGGAACGCTCTAGAAAATTTGAACACCACTGTCTTTCAGTTGCTCAGACTGCCGTACCAGGTCGGCCGTCGTGATGTGCAGCGTCTTTGTTCTCCATCGTCACTAATTCTACTGTCGATGCCTCGTCATCGAAAGTCCCTAAATCATCCCGACTGTGTAACTCCCGGTGGCCGAGACGATTTAATTGAGGTTTGGATGAGAACTTGCTACCCATACTGGACAATCCTTTGGATCCACCATTGGTATTATTGTTGGTTGTCCCCAGGCTGAGAGCGCGAGGAAAGACCTTCTTGAGCAGAGGTTGAATTGCCGGCATGCATACACAGATAATGCCAACATCAATCTCAATGGTTGTCCAGTATGAGACTGGAACATAAACCCCTGTCCAATTTGTCAGCCTCAACTCCCTGTGGGCTGCAGCTGCAGGCAGACTTACATGTAACATTCGTCGAACTTCCAAATGCGAGAAGAGAATACAAACGCATTATGCTGATAATGGTAACGCTTCCCAGATGTTAGTCGAGTGGGGTCGATAGAGTATCGCCGACTTACAAGAAACCAACACTAAACATAATCATAACTTGGATCTTTTTCCGGAAAGCCATGTTCAACTTCCATAGCGGGACTAAAGGCAGTGAAAGTGTGATCACATCGAAGATGATGTTGATAACGGCACTGGTCCACCCCTGCAGATTGATGTTGTTGCATTTTCCCTGCCAAGTTCCGTCCCATTGTTCCCAAGCACCAGATACTGGTTGGCACTGGAATACTGAGACGCCGACGAAGATAAAGCCGTAGCAGACACAGAGGAAGATCATGAAGAAAATGATCTTTCTCAGTCCTTTGTCTGGAAACACTCGAAGATAGAGCAATAAGAAGACTATCTTCAACATGGGCAGTACGGCAAGATAGATGAGTTCTTGAAAGTAGAAATACTTTTGCAGTCAGCTTTGGAAGTTTCTGCTTAAGACGTTTTATGACTTACAAAAAGGACACCAGTGATATGATTAAACCCTACTTGCCAAATATCTTTGCCGAGACCTCGAACCTCGACTATGATGTGTTAGTGATATGCTTAGGGTTAATGCAGCGAGATATCAAGATAAACTTACGCAGCCATGCATTGACGGAAAATGGAATCATTAGAAGCTGGACGTTGTCAGTATTGCTGACCACATACTTGGCTAGAGATCACTTACAACCACAAGAAGCAAGACTCCATCGTCATACCAGAAGCCATTGGCACTTGCTTTGACCGCCTTCGATGCAATTCGTAGAATAAAGGAGCTGAGAGCCAGAAAGCCAAAGATAGAATTGATTATTGGTACTAGGAGTGTGCGATCTCTGATTTTCACACCACAAGAATCGTCCGAATACCGTTTTGTGACTTCTGAAGTCAGTGTCTTTGTCCTCATGGAAGAAGACAATACGTACGAAGTAGATCCCTGACGGTGCAGTTCTGAGATGCACACAGTGAAATCTCCTCAATCAAGATCTCATTTGTACATTGACAAGTAGCATTCGTCAATGAGCATGAAGATTTCGGGATCAACTCTGCCATGCAGAGTAGAGCGCATGTCGGTGGTGATTCCGGGGCCGCTGGTGTGGCATACGTTCGAGGGGCTAGACCAAATGGTTCATGGTGAGCTGTGGTCAAGGCTGGTAGAGACACAAGACCACACAAAATACTGATCCAAGATGAAAACCTCATAACTGAAACAAGAAAGAAAAAGAATGTCTTGGCAGCGAGCAGTAAAAGAGTGCGTTGCTATGCTGTGAAGAAGCAAATGCAGAGTCTGTGGACTCTTTCTATGTTAAAGGCGCTGCACCGTTGTGTTCGAGATATTCAGGGATCCCACTTTTCATGATCGAGCCCAGGGTTCCAAGTGATCATTCTTGCTGGTGAAAAGACCCAGTGACAGAGTTTCCAGAAACTAATCTTCCCAAGGCCAAGATTTCGATTGTTATGTGCGAAAACGTATACCTGCCCACAGCACACGATAGTCGGAACGTCCCCCCGCTCAAGTCTGCACTGCAAAAATGAGTGTTGCTAGACATCATTGGATAATAACCCAAACTCCCGGCTAGGGTAACGTCTCCATTCCTACAATCTCTGGGATCGCCTCAGAGCAACAGCAAAGGTCTTCATGGAAGCTTTTGAAAAAGGGAAGATTGGCATAAGAGCAGGCATTAAGACTAAGAAGTCCTTTGGGAAGTAGGAGATACAACGATCGACACTTATCCTTGTGAAAGTGCCGATTTTCTCCAGAACTGGAGAGAAAGGGTTAGGCGGATTGAGTGGTTTGCAGGAGAAATGCCGGATCAGCAGGGGGGTTAAGTTACCGTGAGGTCTTAAAAGTTAAAATCCAAGTTGCCGGCTGATTTTCCTCGTCTCCTATTGCTATCCTTGGTCGCTTACTTGTTTGGCCTCGCCTAACTTCTCCTCCTCCAGGGACCTGGTAACGCTAAAGAGCGCCAGGGGAATAGACTCGCGTACACTTTCTCCCAGGGCTATACCGCCCCCATGAGAATACTGGCAGGGTACGTTGTTTGAATTTCCAATGCCAATTCTAAGCATGATGTCGATCTCTATCCAGACCCATGGCTACCTCATGAAACGTTCACCACAGTCCCCTGTCGACATTCCCTCGAGATCTCAATCAGGAAAGTGCTACAACCAGCATAGTAAGTAGTTCTGTAGTAAACAGGCTGTCTGCCGAAATTATCTGACAGTTATCTCTCAGCTTTTGCAGGGAGTTGATGATGCGCTTCAAGGGTTTCTTTTTGGGCAGTCGTCGAATTTGAATCGCCTCAATGACGCAGCTGGCGGCGACGTGATGAATACGATCAAGTGCTCAAGCACCCCTGGAGGGGAATTGCAAATACTTCGGCAGCCCAAGGAGAAATTCCGGTCAGGGATCTCTCTTCCCAAAGCCAACAGCGGGTACTTTGTTCACGAAGGATTATCGGATCTTTGAAATCAGCACCTTCTTATTCCCTCGGCTTCGGGAGATCATCGTTATGTGCAATCTTGTCTGACTATTACCTTGGATATGTTTCGATGCTGATGTCCATTTTATCTCCTGATTCTGCATTCCCTTGACTGTCAACATAGTACTGCTTTCACTCCTTCAAGCAGCTTGTTCAATATGTTCTCCACGATGAGGCTAATTTCGATCGTTCCAATCTTTTTAAATTTCTCCGCTTTATCTGTTAATGCATTGCTTTTTGATCCTTTGACAAGCCCCATCGACGGTAGGTGCCTCTTAGCTCTGGATCACAGTCACTGACAGCATTGCAGTTTCTGGCAGCCATGCTTTTGTGGCACCTGACTTTTCTGCTGGTGATGTCAGAGGTCCCTGTCCTGGACTCAATGCTCTTGCGAATCATGGATACATCCCACACGATGGTGTCGTCGGTGTGAGTAGATACTGAAGCCTGAGAAAGCATTTATCTAATTATTTTGCAGTTTGCTGAAGTGATTGCAGCTATTAACACGGGTTAGTTCACGTGATGATTTGGAGCATCCTACGAGTACTAATGATACTAGTTTATGGAATGGGCATTGATTCAAGTACCGTCCTCGCCGCCATGGGAACCGTTTGGGTTGGCAATCCTATCTCCCTAAACCCTGGCTTCTCAATAGGAGGTTATACCTCAAATTCCGAAAACATCCTTGGCAATGTCTTAGGACTACTAGGTAAGGCATCATAAAATATTTCGGATGGTGATCTAACAAACCCAAAGGAACTCCCCGTGGTTTGGTTGGCTCACACAACTTCATTGAGTCTGATTCTTCTAATACACGAGATGATCTCTATGTAACTGGAGACAATGCGTCTTTAAACATGACTACTTTCATGGAGCTCTACAACATGTCAGCCAGCGAGGAGGGAGACTACAACTTTGATATCTTCGCCAAGCGAGCCAGTACACGTTTTGCAGAGACCGTAGCCAGAAATCCAGACTTCTACTACGGTCCTGTATCCGGCCTCATTGCTCGTAATGCTGGCTTTGCATTCCCAGCCAGACTCTTTGCAAACCACTCGTGGGAGAATGTCGAGGGGACAATTAGTAAGTGTTGGCATTCCAGTTCCAACTATACCACGAGGACTAACGGTAAGCAACAGCCAAAGAGACACTGAAAAGCTTCTACTCCATCCACGGCGAAGAAGGCAATCTGACTTATATCTACGGCCACGAGTCCATCCCCACAAACTGGTACCGCAAGCCAGTTGATTACGGCCTCGTCGACTTGATTGCCGACGTGATGACCTTCGGCGCACAATACCCAGAACTCCTGTCCATCGGTGGCAACACCGGCACCGTGAACAGCTTCACGGGTATCGACATCACGAACTTGACCGGTGGGGTTTTCAATGCTGACACGCTCCTCGAGGGCAATAATCTCTTGTGCTTTGTCTTTGAAGTCGCCAAGTGGATCACCCCGGGCATGCTAAGTGGTCTTTTCACTACCATTTCGGGACCCTTGTCTATTATTACTGATGCACTGGGCGCGCCTTTGTTGAACTTGAGCTGTCCTGCCCTCACGGATATCTCTATGGGTGGGAAGAGCTGGCTGGAGGGGATCGAGGCGCTGTATCCCGGTGCAGCAAAGAGTAGTGGAGGTTTATAGACCACTTGTCGTCTCTTATAGCCAATTCTTTTACGAAGAGTGGTTTTAACTGGGTTAGTGGACCGGTGTCCCGTTTATAATTTATGTCTTCTCCGTTTGGCACATATCCAAACATCTTATAGAAACTTATATTCTTACTACCCAATGCTATCCTAACCGCATTTCAGGGTCCTTTAAAAATACGCCATGTTTCAATGTTTGTGAATCGGAGTTCACTCTCGCCGAAATTTAGTGTTGCTATGTCTACTAAGAGCTGTCCCGGGTTACTTTCCATCGCAACCATCCACAAGCACACTCCCATTGATCTCCTGTTTACTAATAAGCACATCCATCGCCGGGCTTCTGCTGAAGAAATTCACCGGCTTCAGCGTTACCATCATTTTCTCTACTGGCATAACAGGCCAGTCTTCCACTCTCGGGTTATGAGTCGTGCCAAACGTATGCCAGAGCACAATATCTTCGTTCCTAACCCCCACCTGGCCCCTCGAAGCAATTTTCGACGCGATGCCATCGCCACCAAGAGATTGCATCGTGTGCTCCCCTGCGCTATAAAGATCTCGGTCTTCATATTTCGTGACCCACAGCGCGTGTGTTGTGAACTCGGAGCGCTTGGCATGGAAGGAGGATGGATGTGCGAGGAGCATCTGTGAATAGTGCGGAACCAGTTTATAACCTACAGGCGTGTTTGTGACAGGGTTTAGCACCTTCTCGTTGATGATCTTGAAGACGCGTCCTTTGGTCACGTCTGTGTCTAGTGGTATTTCATGCTCGACGATGGATTTGGTGGTCGTGTAGCCAACACCAATGGGGTTATGAACCGCTGGGTCGTTGATAGGCATTGCGTGCGATTCTTCCACTAGCAATGAGTTTTGTTGCCCGTCTATGGAGGGGTCGATACGAAGAGAGAATAGATGCTGATGGTATGGTGCCATTACACCAGGTGCTACAACGGTACCGTATGGCACTGAATCGCCGATGTCGATTGGATTTGTGCTCAGTATTCCAGTTGCACGTACTTCATAGTTGATCTCTGCTGCTTGGGTGAACTGGAATGCGAAGATGTATTCATAGTTTCCTACAGTGATAATAGTTTGGAGCACTAAAATTCGAGACCGCGTTACAATGGCATTATTAGTCCGGTAGTTGGTATGTTTCCAAAGGATACCATCGTCTATCTCGTGGCAGCAGACGGCATTTGGCATTTTCACTGGATCCCCAGCGAGCGTATGATGATAGGCGTCAAAGTACTTGATACTTCCAAGACAATCGCATCCTTTCGCAAGATTAGCTTCAAACTCTCCCAGAGATCTCTCTTAAAATATCCTACCAAGTTGTAAATTGTTTGCGTTGACTCCAGCGCCGTTGTTTCCCAAGTCAAAGGCGGCTTTTCTAGGGTAAGGACTTCTACTATCTCCATACGGGACAAACATTTCCGAAAGAGAAAGACGATAAAAAAGATCTCTGCCATCATAGCTTACGTCATGGATTGTGAGGCCTTCTCGCTGTTTTCTGTTAGTACTATTATCGTAGGGCATCAACACAACAACACCGTTTTATAAAGAGACAATCTCACATAATTGAACCCAATTCTCATCCGCCATTTTTCCCACGTCAACAAATTTCCATCACATACAAAGCTTGGTCCTTGGGGTTGTTGGACTAACAGGGGCTTTGTGGTGGTTCGTCTCTCTGTTTGAAGATCTGGGTGATACTCGCTGGTGCTATGGATCTTCCTGCGATCGAATTTCTTTCCATTACCGGAACACTCACTCATCCTGTCACTATCAGCCGAGGGTAGCGAGAGGACTTTCATAATCTCAAAATCTCCGCTCAATTCAGCGCAAATGTCCAGTGGATATGCAAAATGGTTGCTGTCAAGATGTGTGCCCAGACGCATGTAGAGGTAGCACTAAAAAGTAATTAGACGCCACTGAAGCAGGTTTATAGGTTTTAAAAACATACCATGATGACACGCTGTGTCATGTCTTCAATTCCGTCAGGTGCATACGTCCAAGACTCCACACAAACAACAGCATCCTCAGGAAGATCCAGTGCCTTGATTTCAGCTTGGACTTTTGGGCTGGCCAAGCATGCTTTCTCGCTCTTTTGCATCTCCACGGCATCGGTATAGGAATGCTTGCCAACAAGTGCCTGCTTGCCAAAGATCTCGTGCGTTTTGAGATTGATCTCAACTTGATGGAACTGAGAAGCATGGTCCTGATAATACTGAACAAATGCCACACGCGGAGGTGGTAAACGAGGCTGTGAGGTCTTCTCGGCTTGCAGAAATGGTATCATGAGCTTCTTCGAAGGCTCTCCAAGTGTAATTGCTCGGAATATGACATTTCTGTCTGCACAGTGATCCCTAAGTATTTTTGCAGCCTAATTACATTTAGCAAGCAATCGTGTTGACATTGAGCTTGATCTTACCAGCGAGATCTCTTGAGGGGAAAGAGGATCGAGAGGATGCGGTTCGATTGCCATATTGTTATGATTCAAAGCAATTGGCTGCTCTATGGTAGCGGGCGGAGCCATCTTAGAAGATTGTTGTTCAATATCTCGTTAGTTGTAAGCTTAGTTTAATGTTGGCCTAGAGAGATATATCTTTATGCCAGAAATAATTATTTTAGTTGGAGAGTCGTTGAATTCTATGCGCTCCAGGGCATGCCTTGCGCTATTCACGCTGTAGTAGAGCCAGAAGTCCAGAAGGCCAAGAGCTCCTCAAGTATCACCAAGATCTACAACAAGAAACACTCCGATTTCAACCCAACAGAAAAAGCGCGCTATTGACGCTCGTAGAGCCTCAGAAGTCAGGAGCTAACAAATCACTTGCTTCGTGATTATTAACCTACGTGGTCTCAGTCATGTGAGCTGAAACTCAAACCCCAGGAGTGGCAGGGACAGCATCCCACCCATCGGGAGCGCCTTCGGCGACGGCGCTTTTGACGCTCTTATCAGCAGCCTTGGTGGCAGTGGATGTCCAAACATGGGGAAACTGCATGAATATACAAGGACGGCACTTTGATCACAAAGCCATCCACCTGCCGATCTGATTTGAAGCTCCTCCTAACGGAACACTACAACCTATAGCTATCTAACGTCTAAAGGGAAATAGTATCTTTGAGTTGCATGAATTGAGATGGATTCCAGAGAATATTTTGTATTTATTTTTTGTATTATTATTTGCAGTTATTCTCACTTGACATCGGGAAATTTCTCTGCATTGAGCTCATCCACCGCCTTCCTTGCAGCCTTCATGTTCTCCAATGCAGTTGGCATGTCTGAATGTAGACAAATACTAAATGGCTTGCCACCAAAGTTCAGTGGTAATATGTTTCCCTCCACATCAACACTTGCATCAGTCCGGCCGATCGACAGAACCTTGCTATTAATTTCATCAGGAGTGACCATCTTGAATTGGCCAATGGGTATCAATTTGGCATTCTTGTCGTATGCAACATCCACATATGCCTCCTCAATAAATGGTAGGCCCAACTCTTCACAGATGGCCTTCTCTTCATCCGCACCTTTCGCGCCGTACACTGGGACCTTGAATAGAGCGCATGCTTCAAGAACAGCTCTGCAGATGGTCAAGTCCCGCTGCATGTAGTGAAAGAGCTCGCCGTGTGGTTTTATGTGATTAAGAGGAACGCCCTCGGCATCGAGGAAGGCCTTGAGTGCTCCTACCTGGTAGAGAATCATGGCATACATATCGGCAGGGTCGATAACCATTTGCCTTCGCCCAAATCCAAACAGATCTGGATTTCGAATGATTAGAGGTAAAGAATATCATCACTGGAATCCAGATGTACCTTGTAATCCAGGGTGTGCGCCTGCCTTCACCCCGTGAGCTTTCGCCAACTTGACGGTCTTGAGCATCAAACTTGGATCACCAGCATGGAAACCGCACGCAATGTTGGCAACGTCTATCATTTTCATTAATTCTTCATCGGGGCCCTGGAAATGTCAGCCAAGGTAGCATAACTCGAACCGGGAGTGATTGACCATCTTCCACTTCCCAAACCCCTCTCCCATATCACAATTGATTTCCACTTTCTTGACGATATCCTCCATGGCGACGATGTATTGAGACGCACTTTCAAGTTTTCCGAAATGTAAGATTTACTAGTTGTGAAGAGGAGAATGAAGAAGAGCGATGAATGGGTTTGAATGAAATTTACAAGTGCGAAAGAAATATGCATAAGATTTCAAGAACGCGACTAGAATATTAGACAAAGTATTGATGGAGCTCCGACCCCAATTGATGCGGGCCCCTCCATCAGCACATATTAGCCTCCTTAGCCAAATACATCTTGGAGCTACACATGCTGTGGTTGCCGTTACAGCATCTCCCCTATCGTCAATGGTGCGGAGCTTGAGACGTTGAAAGATGGGGGGGGGGGGGTTGCACAACTATTGCTAGGTGAGATGATGAGCTCCAGCGCTATTACCGCCAATGACGCCGGACCTTTGGGGTAGCGCTGGTCAGATAACAACAAGCTTTCATGATAAGAAGGCAACTCTTTCCACAACACCAAATAGATATTCGCCCATCTGAAGCATGAACAACTCCATTGGCTTGATATTGTCTTATCGATCGGCCAAGTCGCTTACTATGCGGCACGTGCATTCTCCACCGAGATCCTGCGGCGTATGCCACCCATCGCAGTCGCTATCCGTCCTCAGCGAACTCTAAGTGTAATCATGGCCATGGCCTTTCATTTGCCATGGCCCCATTTTTGTCTCTCACGCACTACCTTGGTATTTGGGGTAGATAAGTGCCAGGTTTAGTATACCCCAAATGCCAGGTCTAGTGTAGTTATCTCTGAAACTCGTTGCAAGCGCACCTTGCACAGTTTAGCATGATCAGTTCTTTGGGTTTGTACTGTAGTTTTTGAGATAAGGATTTGAACAACCATGCATAGACTACGCCCGAGCTAGTATACTTATACATGGAGCATGTGCTAAAAGGCCCCAATGCTTCGGTTTCTGTTGTTCACGAGATCATCAACATTTATCATCATGGCAGACGTCGTCCAAATCCCGCCTCCCTTCAGTCAAGGAGTTGGCTATGGCATCGTTGTTGGTCTCGGAGGAGCTTTTGCCTTGGGCATGTCCATGGTGTCTTTGTTTTTGTCCAAGTACTTTGCCGAGAAGCAGGATTCGGAGATGTTCATGACAGCAAAACACTCCGTCAAAACTGGTCTTACAGCATCTGCAGTCGTCTCATCCTGGACAATTGCTGCAACCCTTTTGAGTTCTACCTCGTGTGAGTGATGATGGATGCTGTCCGGCACAAATAGTTTTCGATTTCGCGCAGGAGAAGCTAATTCTCTTGGAATTTTGTAGATGGTTATAGTTATGGAGTTTCCGGTCCTTTCTGGGTAGGTGGGCCAAAAAGTGTACTTTGTTGATGCTGACTGATTATCGTACAGTATGGAGCGGGTGCCAGTGTACAAATCCTTTTATTCTCGGTCGCTGCCATCGAATTGAAACGCAAAGCTCCTCATGCCCAAGTATGCTCCAGTGCTGCTCCGAATTACGAATAATCTCTGACTCTCCAAAGACATTCCTGCAGATTGCGAAACATAGATACGGCGCCCCAGCTCATATCGTTCTCTCATGCTACTCTTTGCTCTATCAAATCATCACAACTGTCAGCTTGCTTGTTGGAGGTAGTGCCGTCTACAGCTTGCTCACGGGCGTGAATCGTGATGCATTATGTTTCTTGTTCCCGATCGGCGTGGTAGGTTGAATCATTGCTGAAATTTTAAAATATGCTGATATATATCAGGTCATCTACACACTCTGCGGTGGAATTAAAGCAACCTTTTTAACAGATTGGGTGAGTGTTTCTTGGATATAGCAAATCTGTAAATCTAATGGTCCTCAGGTGCACACGGTAATCATCTTCGTTATCATGTTAATGTCCGCTTTCGTGGTATACACAACATCCTCAGTCATCGGTTCCAGCGATAAGATGTGGGAATTGCTTATGGAAGCCACCGCACTCCATCCCGTCCAGGGCAACGCTGACGGATCTTATTTGACTATGAGAAGTGTGGAAGGCGGATATATTGGGCTTGTGTTCGTAGGTGCAGGATTTGCTGCAGCAGTTGACTCCCAACTCTTTCAAAAGGCCATTGCCGCAGATCCAGCTGGAACACTTGGCGGATATCTTCTCGGCGGAACTTCTTGGTTCACCATACCCTTTGTTCTGGCGACTACTTTTGGTCTTACAGCAGCTGCCACGGAACATCTCTCAGTTTTCCCAACATATCCAAACCGCATGAACGCTTACGAAGTTTCCTCGGGCTTGGCTTTGCCGTATGGAGCTCTTGCAGTCATGGGCAAGGGAGGTGCGGCAGCTGTCCTATTGATGGTTTTCATGGCAGTGACGTCTGCAATGTCATCCGAAACTGTTGCGACGACTGCACTTCTAACATACAACCTGTACCAGTCTTATATCAACCCTAAGGCTACAGGCAAGCAGCTGCTACGCTTCTCCAACATTATCGTACCTAGTTTCGCAATTGTTGCAGCAAGTATCGCAGTGGGCATGAACCATGCAGGTTTCTCAGTCAGCTTTCTGATCACCATCTCTGGTATCCTGGTTGATTCCGCAATTGTTCCCATGGCATGTACAATCATGTGGAGCAAGCAGTCGAAATTTGCCGTCATTGCTTCACCAGTCATTAGCTCTGCAGCTGCCATTCTTGCCTGGTTACTCACAGCTCGACACACCGAGGGAGTCATCACAATTGCGACGTTGAGTACCAACCTGCCGCTTGTTGCAGGGAATATGTGTTCGTTGTGTGCACCACTTGTCCTGACGCCACTCTTCAGTTTCATCAAGCCTGAGAACTATGACTTCGAGAAATTCAAAGAAGTCAGACCAGCCGATGACTATGAAGATGGAGATGAAAATAGTATTCGCGAGACTCCTGCTGAGTTAGAGATCTCAATGGAAGCCGCAAGAACATACGATGAAAAGAATGCAAGCATCCTGCTGCGAGCTCGAAAGTGGGCCATTATTGCTAGCATTGTTATGACACTAGTCTATCTCATTCTCTGGTAAGCCCTTATATTTTCCTATCTTAAACTGACTACTATTCTTTTTCATATAAGAGTGCAGCGCTAATCTGACGTCCAATTCAGGCCTATACCTATGTACGCGACCTCTTACGTTTTCTCCAAGGGCTTTTTTAAGGGCTGGATTGTTGTCGTATTTTTGTGGGCTTTCTTCGCAACAATGACAATCACACTGCTTCCAATATGGGAGTCCCGGGACTCGCTCGCAAAGTTTGCTCGATACGTGGTCAGCGGCAAAATCTCGAAGTCTGGGCCTACAAACAAGAACACTATCACCATGGGTGTTGCAACAGCAGAGAGTGATTCTCAGAGTGGGAGCGGTGTCGTGGTGAACGAAAAGGGTGGTGAGAAAGTTGCAAGTTCAAACATGTAAATCTCAAGGTTTATTGAACTCTTTGCTTGGAAAAGCGCCATGTACTCAAGATGAATAGATTAGCAAAAGAAAGAAAGCTGTATTAAAACTAGAGAAGTTCTCAAACTCCTGTAATCGTTTCCCCAGTATCAATTCCAACTCTCCGCATGCGATCTTGTAAACTCATAAGCGAGATCCCCTGAGCCCCTGAATTCTCGCGAATCAGCCAGTCAGAGCTCTCGATACTGGCCATCCCACTCTTGACCCTATCTTTATCACTGTTATCCCAGAATTCGGCACTACCGCTGGTCTGGGAACTTGCTGCCAGTCACGGAGGCGGGGGACCCAACCTTGAGGGACGTCCTTCGACAATATTTTGCTAAGAGTCAGACGGCAGACGAGTCCCGGTGTCCCTCTTTCGCCCATACCTTTGCCCATAGCAACAGCTTCCGAACTTGCTACCCGCTGTGCTATTCTATTCTCTAGTGTCGCTTGCCGTTCATAATTTTTCCTACTGTGGATTCGACACGAGGAGGAACATGGCCTCGGCTGCCATGAATTCTCCAGCTACGCAGTTTTCAGATACCACAATCGCCCTTGAGCCTGACTCGAAACCCAAGGCGAGGACGCAGATGAAGAAGAGGACCGGGACGACGCGACTACGAACTGGATGCTTGACATGTCGGAAAAGGTACCGAAGCCTGCGATCCCGGGGCGCAGAATGTATTGCTGACAATCACACCGCTGTGCAGGAGGAAGAAATGCGATGAGGTATACCCGATATGCGGCCACTGTACGCGATTGAATCTTGTCTGCGGGCGCGAGGAACCACGAGCCTTGTCGCCTGATCTGTTTGTGCAGAGTAACAATGGCGGGGATGTAAATGCACAGGTGGAAAAAGCGGTGCTGCAGAGACGGAGATTCTCCATCCTGATCCCGAACCCGAGCCCAGCGACTATCCTACCACCGGCGCATGAGAGGAGTCAGAGATACTTGTTGAAATATTATGCTCAAGTGCTGAGTATGCTTTGCTCGACAAGTGTCGAGAGCAACTCCTTCATAAATGGTGCGTACGGTCTTCCGATATGACTGTAGGCGTTGAGGTTCTGATAATACACTAGTATTCATGCCAATGGCTATGGACTCGCAACCTGTGCTCAATTCCTTACTTGCCTGGACTGCTGGTCATATCAAGTTCTTCGATGAATCCTATTCGCCGGTTGCCTCTGAGTACAGATCCGCGGCATTGGTATCTCTTGCGTCAGCGCTTCCTAGTAATGCAAACCCGGACACAACCCTAGCGGCTTGTTTGGTTCTTTGTGCTGCCGCGTCTCCAACAAACCACTGGTATGATCACTTACAGGGCGCCAAGTCAATAATCGAAAGCGCCGCCATGACAAGCCCGAACGGAACTCTACTAAACGGAACGGAATGCTTCATGCAAACGCCAGATGGACAGTGGCTGCTTCGACACTTCGCATATCATGATGTTTTAGGTGCGGTAGCAATGGGTACTAAACCTCTGATCACAGGGCCGTACTGGCTACCTCGTGGTGGCTTTATCCTGGATGCGTACGTAGGAGTGGCGTCGGAGATTCTGGCGATGATATCAGAAATCTGTTGCTTGAAGTACGAGAAGTCAACGTCTCCAGCATCCTTGGACTGGGAACACCAAGACTGGACACCAGAACCAAGTGTAGAAGGTTTCCGGTCGTGGTATCCACTACTCGATCTTGAATCTCGCATTACGCACTGGGAATGCCCCACTACTACTCAAGAGTACCTGGTGGAGTTGGCGGAAAGCTACCGCTTGGCAGCCCTGCTTTGTCTATACCGTAAAGCACGGGATTTCTTCCCCAATGACACTCCACATATCAACTTGCGTATTGCGCAGCATGTAGCGGAACTGGTCCGCATTCTGGAAAGTATACCATATCAATCAATGGCAGAAGGTGGGCTTCTCTTTCCACTGTTCATCGCTGGTGGCGAGACGATGGATGATGTCTCAATCTCCATCATCAGGACAAGGCTACAAGGACTCTTGGCACACCGAGGCTTTGCCCATGTTGGCCTTTCCACAGAGATTTTGGAAGAACTGTGGAGATTGAAGAAGAGAGATGTCAAGAGCCCGGAAGGGCGTAATGTGGATTGGTTGGACATTCTCAAGCGAAGGGGCATCAAACTGATGTTATTTTGAATACACGTCAGAAAGACGAAGGAGTTTGATAAGCTAGGAGTTTAGGATTACCTACAGGTTTGTAAGGCAAATAAGGTCGGGGTTTGGGGGTCATTCGAGCTTTGTGTTTGTGATAATTTTATGGGCGGATGATAGCGACGGGTTTAGCTAAGTGTCCGATGATATTTCACGACTTAGATTATGATATTTTATCTTCAAATGGATTTGCAAAAGTCCTGGAAGCTTTGGATAACGCAACTCTAATTATCACGTGAGACCAAATTACTCTCCACTTTGTCTATATCGTGCTTTTTATCATCCTCCGGCATGTCACCCCATACAGTATCATGCTTTTGGTCTATCTTTCAATTATATCTGATGTAATTCTATGACCAGCATGTTCCTGTACTGATGCCAGATTATTGCCTCAGAAGGGTAATCGGGGTAGGTCAGTCCTTGGGGTAGGCCAGCTCTTGGGGTAGACCATGCCCTCGGCGTAGGTGGGATAGCGAGGCACGTCAAACATCAGCTTGCGTCAACGGCGCGTCCTTGGATGCCCAAAAGTCAAATGGTCGATCAAGAGCTCAATCGAAAGATAAGGAACGTGGAACATGCAATGCTGGAGCTGCTGGAATCCTTGGCCCCCCATCCTACGGATAAGTGTGGGTGCGCCATGGTCCTCGCGGAGAGCCGAGATAAAGCTATCATTGGCAGTCAGTCACGTCTCCCAGAAACGCGATCGTTCTCAAGAAGTCTGATAATCTTTTTTGATCTTCGATCTTTTTTTGATTTTCTCGCCACAAAGCTGTTATCATCATGACGGCATATACTTTTTCTCATGTCAAGAAAGTTCTCGTTGCCAATCGCGGTGAAATTGCTGTCAGATGTATAAAAGCATGTGCAGCGGCAGGGATCAAAAGTGTATCAGTGTATACGGAGAGCGACAGCACGTCTGACCATGTCAGTCTTGCTGATGAAGCTGTGCTACTTTCTGGCCAGAATGTGAATGGCTACCTGAATGTGTCAGTCCTCGACATCTCTCTTGTGAAATAACATATCTTAGTTTAGTGACTGACGGTCTACAAAGTGAGAATCTCCTGCAGATATGCAAAAGTCACCAGGTCGATGCTGTTATCCCGGGATATGGATTCCTCAGCGAGAATGTCGACTTCGCGAAAGAAGTACAAGATGCTGGAATGATATTTGTCGGGCCTTCATCAGAATCCATATTAGAAATGGGACAGAAGCATCGCGCTCGCGCGTTAGCTGTAGAGGCAGAAGTCCCTGTTGTACCTGGAACGGAATTGCTCACCTCGGAAGCGGATGCAGTTGCAGCAGCGGCAAAGTTAGGATATCCTGTGAGCATAATATTTTCCTTTCAAGGCTGCCCAAGACACTAATAAGATAATAAGATCATGCTCAAGGCTACTGGTGGTGGAGGCGGTATGGGTCTCGAAGTATGCAATGCCGAGGAGGACATTAAAAGTGCATTTACAAAAGTTAAGGGTCGCGGAGACTCGTTATTTGGCAACACTGGTGTCTTCATGGAGAAATACTTCCCTTCAAGTAGACATGTTGAAGTGCAAGTTTTTGGAAATGGTGAGGAAGTTATACACTTTGGCGAAAGAGAATGTAGTATACAGAGGCGACATCAAAAGGTATTTATGAAAATTTTGTTTTGCTATGAGAAATAATACTAAAGTGATCTAGGTTATCGAAGAATGCCCAAGCCCATATGTTCATTCTCGGCCCGAGATGCGACAAAAGCTCACAAAATGTGCTGTTGCATACGCCTCGAAACTTAAATACAAATCTGCTGGAACAGTCGAGTTCCTCGTTGACGATATCTCGGGCGATTTCTTCTTTTTAGAAATGAATACAAGACTACAAGTGGAACATGGTATAACCGAGTTGTGCTATGACGTTGATTTGGTGGCCCTGATGTTGCGACAAGCAGATTATGAGAAATCTGGCGCAGTTGGAATTCCAACAGAAGACCTGCGCGGATTCCAGAAGGACGGACCCAGTGGCGCTGCAATCGAAGTCCGGGTGTACGCAGAAGTCCCATACAGAAATTTTGCACCAAGTCCAGGCTTGTTGCAAGCTGTGGATTGGCCGCAAGGCGACGGCATCAGAGTTGACACTTGGGTACGCACTGGGCAACGTATTGCACCATATTATGATCCTTTGCTTGCCAAAGTTATGGTTCATGCAGAAGATCGGACAACAGCTATGCCGAAGATGCTTAAGACACTCTCAGATTGCTTACTTCAAGGTCCGGCAACGAACTTGCACTACCTTAGTGCTGTTATTGCTTCGGAAGGCTTCCAGAAGGGGGAGACACTTACCAACTATTTATCTACCAAATTTCAGTACAAAGCTTGCGCTTTTGATGTATTAGCAGCTGGAGCATTCACTACGGTTCAAGATTACCCAGCGCGAGCAACGAGTGGACACGGAATCCCCAAGGGAGGTCCTATGGATAACATCAGCTCAAGAATTGCAAATATTCTGGTGGGCAATAACCCTGGCATGGAAACCCTTGAAATCACAATCTCTGGTCCTGAACTTCTTTTTACAGCATCGGCTGTATTCGCAGTCTGTGGTGCGCCAATGCCAGTGACTATAGATGGCATTGAGAAGCCTATGTGGTCGAGGCTTGTAATCAAGGCTGGTCAAAAGCTCAAAATTGGATCTGCAAAGACTGGTGGTTGCAGGAATTATTTGGCAATCAAAGGTGGATTTCCAGATGTTCCAGTGTACCTTGGTTCAAAAGCAGCTACGCCGAGTCTCAAATATGGTGGCACGCAAGGTCGACAACTTCAGACCAGCGACTACATTGCTCTAGCCGAAGATACAGAGATTTGGGCAGCAGAGGCAAAGGAATACACCTTGCCAGCATCGTGCATTCCAAACTTTGACATTGGTGAAGTTTACGTATTACATGGACCACACGATGACGATACTTTCATGACAGTAAAGGATCGTGAAATGCTTTATAGTACCAAATGGAAGATCGGTCATAATTCTAATCGTACTGGCATCCGGCTCATTGGCCCTGTCCCAGAATGGAGCAGGAAAGACGGCGGTGATGGAGGAGCACATCCTTCCAACTGCTTCGACTACGGCTACCCTCTTGGTGGCATCAACTGGGGCGGTGACTCTTCCGTTGTGTTCTCAATGGATAGTCCCAATCTTGGTGGACTAATTTGTTCCAGTACAGTGATCTCTGCCGATTTATGGAGAATGGGACAACTGAAGCCTGGTGAATTTGTTCGATTCAAGCCTACAACATATGACAATTCCCTCGAATTGACAGATCGCGTCGAGAAATATGTGTCGCAGATGCAAGAACTGGTCGAGGAGAAGACAACTCATATCCCAGTCTTGGATATCGCACTACCAGAAGGCGAGACTGGTGCCATTCTGAAAAAGGTCGAAGGCTACGGTGGTGTTCGGCCGGAAGTGAAATACCGCCAGGTAAGTAGTCCTTTGAAGATTTGCATTGAATACAACTGACAGAACTTATAGGGTGGTGATTCTTACCTCATTGTTGAGTTTGGACAACAAAAATCCGACATCACAATCACCTGCAGGATCAGACTGTTGATTCAAAAGCTAGAAGCTCTTCAAATTCCAGGAATGGTCATGAATCCATCAATCATTGGTAAGAAAAGCACCTATTTTTGAGTGAACTATTTGACTAATTGTTCCAGGTGTTACTATACAGTTCGATTCTACAGTTATCACACAGCATGAACTCCTTCGCAAAGTTGACGAGCTAGAGTCTGCAATCGAGCCAACCTTAGATGTTACAATTCCTGTCAGGACTGTTAAGCTTCCGGTTGTTTTAGACCATCCAGCACTCACAGAGTGCTTGGAAAGATATATGGCAACTATCAGATCTACGGCAGGATACCTGCCTGATAATGTTGAGTACCTACGCAAAGCCAACGGATTCAACACAAGGCGAGAAGTTTTCGAAATTCTTCTGCAATCGAGGTTCCTCATCGTTTCTGTTGGATTTTTAGTGGGAAACCCAATTCTATTTCCACTGAACCCAATGAGCCACATAACAGGCCAGAAGTTCAATCCAACCAGAATCGCTACACCCGGTGGAACAGTTGGAATTGGTGGCTCCTTATTGTCCTTGTATCCAGTTGAACAACCTGGTGGATACATGATGTTAGCTAGAACACTTGAGACCTGGGACACGTTCGGGACAAAGCCTGGGTTCAGTCCTACAAATCCTTGGTTGTGGGAACCATTCGACATGGTCACCTTCTATGAAGTATCAGTCGATGAGTATAACAGCATCGAAGCCGACTTCATCGCTGGAAGGTACCTGTGGAATGCTAGTGAAGATATTTTCAACCTCCGCGAAATTTATAACATCCTCGAATCAGCGAAGACCGACCCGAAATACGTGGCGTTCAAAGAAGGCCAGCGCAAAGGTGTCGCTGAACAGCTCGCCATCGAGAACAAGATGTACTCGGAATGGACCGCTGGTCTTGCTGCAACAGCTGCTAGTGAAGCAGAGAGGTTGAAGGAGATCATGCTGCTGAATCCCAACCCGATCAACATCGACTCTCCGATCGATGCCAATGTATGGAAGGTTGAAGTTAACATTGGTGACGTGTTGAAGAAAGACCAGGTTGTCGTTATTCTCGAGGCTATGAAGATGGAAATTAATATTTTGGTCCCTGAAGATGCGATTGGTTCTACTGTGCAGGCTATTGCAAGTAAGCCAGGCAGCACGGTGGCTCCGGGAAGCTTGCTGGTAGTTGCTAAGGGAAAGGAGCCAGATCCGAAGACTGAGTAACTCGTTAGTATTTAAATCGAACCATGGGTTACATACTTTGTTAGTTTTATAATGCTCACATACTGCTCCTTCAATGTCACCTTTTCAAATCGTCGCTTATCGCTTATGATTCTACGGTTTTGTCTCCACTGTCTCAACGCTTACTTAAATAAGACCTCATCATCATCATATGGATTTCATATCATTTCTTTCATCTTATACTACACATTGAAACTGCTCAGTTTATGGTCCTTGACTTCTCTAACTCATCCTAGTTCGGACGGGTGGCTCTGCCTCGGCATAAGCTAAAAAAGGCAAGGCTACTTCTCGGTCTGAGCGTCACAATCAGAGGCATTCCAAGACCGCGGGACCTCTTGAGCGACCTTCCCTCCTCTTTGTTAACAACCATTTCTTGTCTTGAAGCAAATGGTTTCTCGCCACATAATTCTCTATCCCAGAATCTCATACAAGATGTAAGTACTAGGTACAAATGCTCAATTGTATTGTACACCACTAACAGCACTACAGGCCGCACAGTTTCGCGCAGGTCTTCGGCCTTTCCTCGTCCCTAACACCACCACCCAGCTACGCAGCAGGGTTCATCATCGGAAATTTCATCTTCGCATACGCCATCCTAAGCACACGATACATCAAGATACGTCTCAGATTCGATCACAATGTCTGCCCACGCGAGGATCTCGACAACTACGGCGAGAAGATGGTCAAGGAGGGTAAGATGAAGGCCGAAACGTTGCGGATGATCAGGCGTTGGGAAGCGGCGCATGCAAACGCTGTTGAAAATTTCCCCCTATTCTTCGGCAGTATGGTAAGAATTTTTGCTTTTTCTCTCTCACTTTTCTTTTTCTTTTGGTTTTGCCGTCGTCACTTCTTCCGGCGAGCCCTTGCCTGTTTCGTTCGCTTTCCAGGTGATTTGCATCATGCTGATTTGATGGCTACCGGAATTCAGTTGTTCGCTCTTCATGCCGGTGTGCCTGTTGGGAGAATTAATGGCCTTGCGGCGCTTTATACGCTGGCGAGATGTACCTATGCGCTTGCGTATATCAAGATCGAGACGCATCCTACTTCTTATATCCGAAGCGTCTTGTGGTGGGTCGGCAATCTGTCTTGCTTGACTCTCATTAAAATGGCTGGCTCAAGACTATGATATGCAGCACAGAACTCATGGACCACCATTGTCTTCTCTAGCGAGCAAATTACTAAATCTGCAAGTGCAATTTTCTTATGCCACGATGTAGATAGACTTATTCTAGGAAAGCATGGCTGCTGGGAATATTCTTCAAGAAGGAAGCTTGGTCCACGCAAGACCAAGATACCATTATATGCTGGCAGAGTAATGTAACCCTAAGACCTAGAAACTAAATATCCCAATTAACTCTTCTCCAATTGTCCGAGCTTCTGTAAGCCTTGTCAAGATTGAACACTACGTGCTATAGGTAAAGTATAACCCGTGGAAAAGCAAATGTTCCTGATAGTGATCGTTTACTTATTTTTTTAATAGTACAGAGTGCTACTGAGTAATCAAGGCCATGTATAACGCTTTCTTCACAATTTTGCTTTGATGTCATTGGCAGTAGCACTGGCCTCCTTATTAACCACCACGTCACCACTCTTGTCGCCATTGCCAAAGAAGATAACTTCAACGGTCAAGTCATCCCTGATGAAATTAGATCTAGGGTCTCGAGGAACATGATGTAATACATACCTGTATCTTCTTGAATATGGTGCTGGTAGTGTCAACAGAGCGCACACCATATCCTTGTCTTTTCCACCTAATGCATTTCGGACAAGGTGAGTGGCTACGTTTTTGTCTTCAACCACAAACCGCTCATTCTCCCCGCCCTTTACCCCCCATTGTTGCTGTCGGATTGGGGTCTTTTGCCCGTCTTTTTGACTACCAAGCTTTGCTGCTTGTTCGACTGGAAGTCCTTTTTGTTGGGTGGAGAACATCTTGATCCAAGAGCTTGCGGGATTTCCATTAGCTTCAGTTGATTGTTTCTCGATCCACTGTCCTACAAGACCAACAACTTCTTCATTAGTCAACATTTCCCATAATCCATCAGTAGCCATGACAAGAAAGTCGCCCTTATCTGGCTCAATCTTAGTTGTGCTCACAACTGGCTCCGCCGTCACATATGGCGGTGTTCGTAGGAGTTGGGATGGAGTCCTTCCGAAAAACGATGACTTCAGTCGCTCTGAAATCTCTCGGGTCCACTTATAAGTAGCATCTCCAAAAGCGCGAGTTGGTTCCAAGCCTCCCAAAACACGGCCATTCCGGATCACATTATCCTCGCCTGGGTGCAACTTTCGCATCCTGGTCTCTTCATCGGGATTGCTACCAGTTTGATCGACCGAAAGTGGTGTCGCAACCCATTTTCCGCTTTCACCTCGACGACCTAGAACCGCGCGAGAGTCTCCTGTGCACGCAACCCTGAGAAGTTTTGATTTGCTGTCATAGAACGAAAGAAGTGCGCAAGATCCTGAAAGGGCTGGCGCAAGTAGCTCTGCCGCTACAAGTTTGGAGTTAGCCTTCAATACCTTCTCCACGCTCTCGTGTACGATTTCATTATCAAGGCGAGTAAAGCCTGTCTTGATAGCAGACTCAACTGCTTCGGTTGATGGGGATTCAATGCTTGGGTCTGCATTTGCTGCCTGATAGGTCGTGTTGAGCTCTCGTGCAACATAGCTAATCAAGACTTGTCGAAGTTTTGCAGATGTAGTCCAACCGCTGTAGGATAAAAATCAGTATAAATCTCTAGCAGAGCTTGTAGAACTTACGAATGGCCATCGAAAACACCCCAAAACATCCAATCACTGCTTGTATTTTGCGCTGCAGTTGTTGGAAGTTCGATGATCTTCTCTGAATGATCATCCTCGATAGGGTTGTTACTTGGGATCTGTACCACGTCATATCGTACAACACCCTTGCCTCGGCCAACCAGATATGATTCCTCATTCCGCCTCAGCTTTTGTGTAGCTTGCTCTGGCGTCAACATTTCTAATACTCTCTGTCCAGACTCGTCGGTCTCTTTTGAAATGGGGCCCTCGAAGTTTATTGTTCCGGTATACAGACTGTCGGGTCCAACTACCACTGCCTTCCTATCTATTTCTGGGGTCTTCTCTCCCGTGCTCGCTGACTGCGTTGGATTCGAGTAAATCGCTGAGGTCGTCAGACCTTGGGTCTGCTGAACTGCCCCCTTTGTAACGCCAGTAGTCCCGTTTCCTTGATAAGTGTACCAAGCTCCGTAACCTACGAGGCTTGATACTAGAGCGACTGAAAATCTTCGAAAATACATCGGTGAAGCTGCTGTTGGCGGTGCTACATGATTCGGCTTCGAGGATGCTAATCGAATGCCGAGGGCTGGATTGAAAGTTTGAAGATTTCCACCACAATTATTGCGAAGAAGAGTTCGAGATGGACATTGACGCGCAGTCCTAATGGTTCTGACAACTGCTCGACGCATTGAAGTGATTATTGCTCTATGGGCGGAGAGCAGTGTCCGAGGGCAGTGTCGGAAGTTAGAACTAAAAGGTGGCACTTGGGCGTGTCAAGATACGCGAATGGCGTTCATTGATTGAGAATGAAAGTGTGTGGAGGTCGGGATTCCAAGGAACGAATTTGATTCTAAAATCAATGGACTAGGAGCATCATGAAAGATGGAGATGCAATAGTGACAACAAATGTTATTTGATCTTGTGATCTGCTTTGGTCGAAGCCGAAAGAGCTCAAAGGCGGTGAGATATAAGCTTGTATTCTGCCAGTCCATTCCGATATGCGTCATTCACCGAAGTGCTATTTTTTATCCCACTTGATCCCCTCTTCCTAACATTACTTCTCTCTTTTCCTCCCAAAGAACGATATAATTTTGCGCAATACTCTTTGTCTCTCACTTGCAATTATCTTTGTACTGTGGATAAATTGAAATACCACTCATTACCGTCCCATCCTGATCATGTCGAGTCGTCAATTACGAAAGTTACAGCAGCAGCGCGAATTGGAGCAAGCACAAGCAAAGCTTCAAGCAGGTACAGAAGCTTCGGAGGACTCGGAAGAAGAGAGCGTAGCATTTCAGCCGCCGAAAGCGAAACCAAGTCTATTTGCCAGCTTTGCTGCTCTCGACAACGGGGAAGAGGATGAAGATTCCGACGCCGAAACCAGAGAGGCCGAAGTCCAAGACAACTTGAGCGAGCCAGAACCTGCCCAAGCAGCACCCACAAAGAAATCAAAAAGGTCGAAAAAGAAGAAGAAGGCAAAAAAGGCCAAAGAATCCGAGAAGAGTAATGATCTGGAACACGAAGACGGACCAGATGAGATCGATGCGGCTTTGGCAGCTCTGAAGCTCCAGAATCAAGGGGAAGGTGACTTCAATAGCAACATCGTCTCTGCGACGGATCCACAATATGAAAAAATATGTTCACTTCTCGGTATCAACACGCAGCATCTGAAGCTTGGAAATGAGATGAGAAATCTCTTTGGCAAAGGCGCTGCAGAAGGTCATGACGATGCAGGAGGAGCGGCGTCACGAGGCTCAAGAAGGAGACAAAGAGGGCCTCAACAAGTGGATCTTGAGACTGCATTGAAGGGGCACCATGCTCCCGGCAAAGGCCTCCCAGAGGTGACAATCCGCCGAAATATATTCATACAAGGAAAGGAGGATTGGCCTCGGGCAAGTACAGGTGGTTTGACTATGGCAGTTGTGCCAAATAGTGCGGAAGCTGCTCAACGCGGAAATGGCGTTGTAGAATTCAGATTCATGCATGATCAGAACTATCAAAAGATTCAGCAGCAATTCGACTTTTGTGTTGAGATGGGCGAGCCGAAGAATTTGATTGGGCTTCTACAGAGAAACCGTGAGTAAATCCTTTTAAGTCTATTCGGTTAAGCTAATTCTTCCAAGCATATCATATTTCATGTTTGATTCAAGTCAGCAAGATTGCAAAAGACCAGTCGGACCATTCTTTGTCTGCGGATCTCTTGGAACGTGCCTTATTCACTTTTGCTCGATCTTCCACATCTTTATTTGCCAGCAAGATAAAGGAAGGAAAGGCTTTCTTAGACTTCCGACGTCCTGAGAACAGGGAGCTTTGGCTCGCTGGATACCAGTACATCAAGGTCCTGATCCTGAAAGGAACATATCGAACTGCATTTGAATGGGCAAAGCTATTATACAGCCTGGATTTTACAAAAGATCCATACCAAATGAGCCTTACTTTACATAGTCTTGCCCTCAAGGCAAATGAGAACCAATGGCTGCTGGATTGCGCGGATACTCTGTCCAGGTCTCCCAGTACTTCTCATACATTTCCATCATACGCATACGCAGCTATGCAGAACAAGGATCCAGTCAAATCCCGATCTTTACTTGAAGAATCGATGCAAACCCTTCCCTGGCTTTTTGTACAACTGTTTAGAGAAATCAACCTCGATGCGCCATCATCAATATGGGGAGCAACACCAAGAACTGATGCAGAGACACTGTTTACAGAAATCTATGTTCGCCAGACAAAAGACCTTTGGAATACACCTGAGGCAACCTCTCTCCTAATGGAGATCGCACACTCGATTAGCAAGGTTGATGTATCGAATATTCCATTGACGCAGAACGATGCCATAACCCTCGATGTTGTGAGGTTTGTCTATTTGGATAACACGCCAGCGCTGATGGGTATGGTGCCTTCTGCCTTGCTACACCGTAGCAATAACTCGGATTCTGACCCACTACCTCCTGATAATAATATCTATTCCTACGAGAGCCAGAGAATGCATCTTGAGCCGCGTGGTGCACCAGGAGGTCCAGGCGGTGTTCAAGGGGATTTCTTCGACCCAATAGCAGCTTTGGCTCGACTTATTCCTGGCTTTGGTGGGGCCGCTGACGCAGAAGGCGACGAAGACGAGCGTGTGCAACAAGACGAACTTCGAAGACAGCTTGAACATGCTGTTGCTGCAGAGGAGGAACAAGAAGCAACAAGAGATCCAGATCAAGCCCCACAAGAGCCGAGAGCCGGGGTCTCTCTTGCAAGGAGGCTCTTGGATATGTTCTGGGGCCAGGCTGACCAGGTTCAAGACTCAGACAGTCTGAGCGATCATACAAACACTGATTCTGAGGAGGAAAACCCTGGCCTCCTAAGAGAATAGATAGATTGTGATACTTAATACGAAGCACCTGCCCTATATTGCCCATGTTCACACTATCACGTGCGTAATCCTGAATAATGGCGGAAAAGGAATGCTATACTGGAACACGAAACTCAAAAGAAACCAGCATATCTTGCTCAATCCGGCCTTTCATCACGTTTTGCGCAAGTTTCTGTGCGCCACTTGAACTGATCTACACGGGTGGCAGGGCAGGAGTTGACATGAGGGAGTTTCGGATTATCTCTGAAACAATTCGTCCCGAGCCGGAGCTGCGTTCCTGAGCTTAGAAATCCCCTCCAGGTTGATAATCAGCGCAACTTAAGTAGCGCGCAAGCACGCAAGAGCCAGATCGCAGCCCAAAGGTACAAATACACATCTCCTCACTCTCACTCGTACAACTTTCTTCGTAAACCATCTACGACTGACCATTCTCCAACAACATCAGAATCACTTTAATCTACTCCATTCCGCGATCGCATCCACACAAAATTCGCAATCATGTCCGCAGAACACACCTACAAATTCAACGTCAGCATGAGCTGTGGCGGATGCTCAGGAGCTGTTGATCGTGTGCTCAAGAAGCTTGATGGTATGCCTCCTTCATTCCAACTCCATACTATGTTTTGCTTGCGACAAATTCTCTTTCCCCTTTCTCTTTTGCGCTCGAACCCCGCCACCCCACCACCTCAGTGCTAACACAATCTGTCCACAGGCGTCAAGTCATACGAAGTCTCTCTCGAATCTCAAACCGCCACTGTTGTCGCTGAGGACTCGCTACCATACGAGACCGTCCTGAAGACCATCAAGAAGACCGGCAAGAAGGTCAACTCTGGGGAGGCTGATGGAGAGACCAAGAGCATCGATCTTCCTGAGGAGTAGATCTGTGCGGCTAGAGCTGTTTGTGGGACCAAGGGAATTTACAGGCGTTTTCACATGTCGGGTTTGGGAATCATATGTTGAGATAGCACAGGACGTGTATACATGAGTGAAAGCATGTCTCCACGGAAGCAATGCAAGTGTTTAGTAGAAATGAGAGGTTTCGAGCCAACTGGGTGTATTTGAGAGGATACTTGTGACAAGTGACTTGTATAAGTGACGCTTCGACTGAACATTTCTGTGTAAGACCATTCGCAATACGGTGTTTCTCCAGGCAAACACAACGGCAATATCGGATGGTCGGGATGCTCTAGAGATGCCGATGCAAAATGGTTCATCCTAGGTGTATGGCCGAGCCATACAACAGCCTTGCCACAAGGGCATCTTCAGAATAACCCACAAGACAGCTGAGATTGGTTCGCAAGGCAGATCAGTAAACAATGCCTTTTTCTCCACCCACGTGATAAACTGCGGGCGGATAAAGCATTCGATAGATATCCGTAACATACCACGGTTGTGGAAGTCAACCGAGGTCGTGGGAGCATAGCAGAGCTAGTCCCCGCAAATACTCCCCCGCCATGTCGGAGCTAACGTTGCATGTGTATGACAATCTCTCTTCTTATATCAGCCAGATCCACCCTTTCCAGTCTCTCCATTAGCATAGCTTCCCTTGTAGTCTTTGCAAACCCCAAATTTCTTGATCGGCTTGTAGATATACCATTCTCCTTTATTAACCAGCCGCCATCATGGTCATCAAACGCAACGAGCCATGCTACGTCCTCGGCGTAGGCATGACCAAGTTTATTAAGCCTCGGGGAAAGGTCGATTATACAGAGCTTGGCTTTGAAGCTGGTGTCAAGGCTATGCTCGATGCCCAGATCAACTACGATGATGTCGACCAAGGAGTCGCTTGCTATTGCTATGGCGACTCCACCTGTGGACAACGAGTCTTCTATCAGTTCGGCATGACCCAGATTCCCATTTATAATGTGAACAACAACTGCTCAACTGGATCAACTGGTCTCGCTATGGCGAGAAATATTATCAGCCACGGTGGCGCTGATTGTATGTTGGTAGTCGGCTTTGAGAAAATGATGCCGGGGAGTTTACAAAGCTTCTGGAACGACAGGAGCAATCCCACGGGCACTACATTAGAAATGATGCAGGCAACTCGGGGGATTACAAACGCTCCCGGCGCTGCACAAATGTTTGGAAACGCTGGGCGAGAGTACATGGAGAAGTAAGTCAAGCGCAAAAAGTACATTTTTCATCTACTTACACCAGCTAGGTATGGGGCAAAGCCAGCAGATTTCGCAGAGATTGCACGCATAAACCACGAGCATTCTCAAAGAAACCCTTACTCTCAGTTCAAAGACGTGTATACTCTCGAACAAATCGAGAAGGCACCTATGATCTTTGAGCCGCTCACCAAGCTACAATGCTGCCCAACCTCAGATGGCGGTGCTGCCGCAGTTCTAGTGTCGCAAGATTTCCTCGACGCCCGCCCACATCTCAAAGACCAAGCAGTCTTGATCGCTGGTCAATGTATTGCCACGGATGCGCCTTCTCTATTCTCCCGGTCAGCCATCGATCTGATGGGTTTTGAGATGAGTAAATATGCTTGTCAGACTGCAATGAATGAAGCAAAGACGGAGCCAAAGGATGTGAGCGTCTGCGAGCTACATGACTGCTTTTCTGCGAATGAAATGATCACTATCGATGCACTCGGTCTCTGCCCACCAGGCAAAGCTCACGAGATGGTTCGCGCAGGGGATATCACGTACGGCGGTAAGCGAAACTTGGTCATCAATCCATCGGGTGGACTCATCTCCAAGGGCCATCCACTCGGCGCATCCGGAATTGCGCAATGTGCTGAGCTGGTATGGCATCTTCGTGGATGGGCCAACAACCGACTGGTCAAGGGTACGAGCGTTGCTTTACAACACAATCTCGGCCTCGGCGGTGCAGTCGTCGTCACCGTATACAAGAGGGCCGATGGAAAGACTGCAGAGAGCGTGAGCAGTGAGGCTATAGCAAAGAAAAACGGGCTAGGATACAACCCGGCGGTTGAGGCGAAAGGCTTCACCGAGGAACAAGCTGCGAGTGTAAAGAGTAAGACGAAAAGTAGTGCCTGGGCCCTGGCGGACACGCAGACCAAGGTGCAGGCGAGATTTTAAACTGGACAGTGTATGCTTGATTCTCGTAGCCAGCAACATGTATTATCGCAGCCAGCTGAGATTTTATTTGAGTGACTTCTCAAAAGTGCATAGCCGGAATCTGATGTCTGCCAGTACTGTACCGAGCTGGTGACGATGACGCTTTCCGGGAGACCGGCGGTACAAAGTATTCATAGTCGAGTCTTGCACGCGTCGTAGGGAACGTACGAATCCCGTACGACGTATCGCGGGGACGATGAGCATCCGATGCGCATCCGATAGGCAAGAGGGGCACCGCGCATTTCGGGAATGTCGTTGATTCGCGGGGGGACTCACGACCAGGATCAGGCTTAGCTAATCGGGAAATTGCACTTACTGCACCTGCCCAAGATCTTCCATCCCCCTTATCAGCCCATGATGTCTCTCTCCCAGACTTTCCGTGAAGAAGAAGAAACATCCATGAACCAGAGGATGAACTCCCACATCGTCAACGTCGTCTCCCCGGTTCTGAGCCTCTCGTCCGCCTAGATTGACCACCGCCCCGTGACGACCCAGCTCGCTCACTTAGTCTGCCCCCTACGACCCTTCCTGTGCTTCTCTCTCCGTATTCCGCTGCATTAAATTGTGGGCTGGCAATGTACGCGTACATATATTTACATGAGGTAAGGCTGATGAGTCCGAGGAAGTAATTTCTTCATCGTGGCTATGGATGCCCTTCTTCACCCCTTTCACGCCTTTGCAATGTTTGTAACCCTCCTATCTAGTCCTTGCAGAATATCGACATTCCTTACTACGGCTACCTGACACCCCACCTAAACTCACAAATCCTACCATCTTAACCCCACGGTTTCAACATCTTGCAGGTTCAGCATTCGAACGACCGACACGGGGCCTAACCCATGGGTGCCTGCATTTCTTGTGCGCTGGGCGATGCTCCCCATAAACCCGGTTATGGATATGGCGGAGACATTGTGAAGAGGGAATTCGCACAGCAGAATGCCCAGAAAGCCTTCAACGAGTTCGATGCTTCACACGTCGGGACGGCCGGTCAAGGTGCTGGGAAAGATGGTGCTATGGATGCATTGGAGGGCAGACCGAGGACTGCAGCGGGAGGTGCTCCTGAACCCGGTCCTACGCCTGCAACTCCACAACAGATGAATGCGAGAGCCAATATACCAACGACGGCAACCTTCCCAGCACCTAATTCACCGCCAAGGCAACAACTTCCAAGTCCTCCTCGGCCTCCTCGATCTCCTGTCCTAAATGACCCTCCCGGACCTCAGCATCCAGGACCTCAGCATCCTGTTGCAGTCTACGCCCCCCAAGCGCAGAGAGTTCCCGCTGTAGCCACTTTCGAGATGGCATCAACCCCTTCCACACCAATGGCTCCTGGTCCCATGGGAAGAGGACCTCCAGGACAACAAAGAAGTCCGCCGAGAAACCAGGGTATTCCCAACCAAGGAATGCAACCTCCACCTCAGGCTTTCGACCCGTATGACCAGCCGGATCTAGAGCCTCCACGAGCAGCATTCAATGGCAATCGAGCAAGCGCTGCGTTATCTATCATCAGTACATATGACGAATCACCTGCGGCAGCAAGAGGTGGTATGGGTGGCAACAGAGGCATGCAAGCTGGGAACATGGGAAGAGGAGGCATGCCACCACAAGGAGGGATGCCACAAGGAGGGATGCCACCAGGAGGCGGAAGAGGCGGGATGCCGCCACAGCAAGGTTATAGAGGTACAGCACCATTTGCTCAAGAGCAACGACCAAGTTCTCGACAAGGTGGGCAAGGTGGAAGAGGACCTCCTCAGAATCGAGGTGGATCACAAAATGGTCGTGGCGGTGGTCCTCCTGGACCACCACGCGGTCAACCGGGTCCTGGTTATGGTGGACCTCCTCCATTTGCACAGGAGCAACGTCCTAGCTCTAGACAAGGTCGTGGTGGACCCCCTCCCTTTGCTCAAGAGCCACGTTCAAGTTCCAGACAAGGATATGGAGCTCCAATGCCACCATTTGCAGGAGAACCACGACCTAGCTCCCGAGGAGGCCAGAGAGGCCCACCACAACAGCAACCTCCATACCCAGGCTATGGAGCGCCTCCTCCGTTTGCTCAGGAACAGCGTCCATCCTCTCGACAAGGTCGTGCACCACCTCCATTCGCACAAGAGCAACGCCCAAGCTCACGACAAGGTGGTGGACGCGGGCCACCACAACAGCAGCAGTACGCACCCTACGGACAAGCTTACGGTGCTCCTGCACCGCAATTTGCGGGGGAGCCCCGTCCCAGTTCCAGACAGGGAGGGCAAAGAGGCCCACCACCGCAGCAACAGATGCAGTACCCTCAGTATTGAAGGGATATGTGAGATTTTGAGAGATGATGCCAATTCACTCTCGACAACGCCAGTGGAGAGGTTATTTTGAGTGCATGTTTATATATGAGGCTTTGCAAGGGTGCATACACGTCACCACAATACAACAACACTTTTGGCCAATATAAGGTACATAAGACGACTGAGATGAAGGCGTTTCTGGAGCACATGTAAATGGGGGGCTTTGGGAATAACACTTAGAGCTGAGAGATAACTTTGAGTGCTTGTATTTACTGTAGTTTTCTCTGGTATTTTACTGTCTTCAGAAAGACAGACCAACAACTCAACCAATTGATTGCAGAATGCATTTTATTTACGAATCGTAACGAGATGTTATGCATGAATGTTGACGATTGTAGGCAGTTAACGTCGCCTAACTTTGTTCTTTTTTCTGTCAGATAGCGAGTACTTGCAGCAACTTAGTATATCAAGCAGCCATGAGATCATAACTAAAACAATCAGTATATTATAAAATATCTAAAAAATAACTGTCATTGTTTCCGTCTCTGCTTCCGCTGATTCCTATAGTGGAATGCACTCCTTCTCTTCGAAACTTCTTGAGGCTGCTCGTTGTACTCGAAGATTTCAGACCTCTTCTGTTTTCCCTCCTCATTTGCAGGTACAGGATTGTTCTCTTGTTCATGCTGTTCTCCCGCTTGGGGCGATCTCTCTTCTTCCTGCTGTTGGTCACTTTTCATGGGTTTCTCCTTTTGCTGGTCATCTTGTACTGGTTGTTCCTGTCGGTGGTCGTCTTTTACTGCTTGTTCCTGTTTTTGATCATCTTGTATTGGCTGTTCCTGCCGATGGTCGCCTTCGATTGGTTTCTCTTGTTTTTGATCATCTTGCATTGGTTGTTCCTGCAGATGGTCGCTTTCGATTGGTTTCTCTTGTTTTTGATCATCTTGCATTGGTTGTTCCTGCAGATGGTCGCTTTCGATTGGTTTCTCCTTATGTTGATCATCTTTTATTGGTTGTTCCTGTCGATGGTCGTCTTTTACTGGTTGCTCCTGTTGTTGGTCACCTTTCATTGGTTTCTCCTGTTGTTGACCATCTTGTATTGATTGGTCTTGCTGACGGTCATCCTTTACTGGTTGTTCCTGTTGCTGATTAAATTTTATTGGCTGTTCCTGCCGATGGTCATCTTGTATTCGATCACTTTCTATTGGGTTCTCCCATTGAGCTTGCTGGGTCTGTGCTGGATCAGGACTCTGCTGCGATATTTTTTCTTGTGAGTGTTCATCGTTGTGGTGAGCTGCTTCCTTCGGGCTAAATATCCTGGTATCGTTTTGGGGTCTGGATATCATGGTAATGTTCTTGGAAGCCCGCAAGCTCCCCAGTATCCGTTGTCCTTCTTTCTTCCTTGCAGCCTCAAGCTGCTTCTGTCTCTCCTCTTCCTTTTTCCGTTTCGCCTCCGCAATCGCCATAGACTCTTCCTCGGTATCTAGCCATTTCTGCCCGGACTGTGTCTCACTCAATCTCCTCTGCTCCTCAGACTCTTTCTTTTTCTGGTCCTTCCGCTCCTGCGCCTCATCAAATTCTTTCCTCCAGCTCCCTGCCTGCCAATGCTGTAAGAGGCTCGTTTCCACGCTCCCACTGTTACTATGCGGCGTCCCAGGCGACCAAGCATTTACGGGAAGTACAAGCACGTCGCCGAAGATCTTCGGTTCAGTTAAGCCATGGAATTCGGAGTTGGGTACTGTTCGATTGAGCACGTGGTCGATATGACTTCTGATGGCGCGCGAATACATCCATGGCCCAGTCGTGGCAAGGATGCCATTTTGGTCATACTCCAACTGGGAAATGGTGGCATTCTTTGCCAACGCGTCGTCGTGGATCTTCGTCACGATCCCCTCAATAGTGCGGTTCAGGGCAAAATGGCCTGCTTTGCCCATCAGGGTCCACTGGATAAACTGGATATTATCCACAAACCCAGTGCGCTTTAGTGTCGCTGCGTCCCAGTCCACATCCGCTTCGACGCCAACGACAAGATTGAAATCTTTCTGCGCCCTCTCGTTCAGAAGCCACTCATTAATCGGTCGAGTGCACGATGTGTCGATGTCGGTATATAACCCACCCAGCGCATATACAATGAGGTAGCGCAACATATCTGCAGCCATGATCCTTTGGCGCAGCCCATTGTAGATTTCCAGGATATCAGAACGGTGGCCATAATACCGCTGCATGAATTCTTCTGCCGAGTGGTCGGTGAAAAGCGTGTATTCATGGTCTGCATTTTGTTGCTGCCATGAATTTACATGGACGGTATTCGGGACCGCGATGTTCTTCCACGTCTGGTAGATATGTCGGGGTATTTCGATATCTTTTAAACTGCTACTATTAGCGGCGAGGTGCAGTGCGAGGTTCTCGTCTTCGATGCGTGAGATGCGCAGGCAGCTCCGCTCTTCCCGCTGGTAGAAAAGCCTCAGAAAATTTATAGATAGGAATATGACCACCGCGATCGAAAGCGGTTGGTAACGCTGGCGCATTAGAAGCATTGTCGCATTACGTACACTCCACCACGATATCAGACAAACTCCACAAAATCGCAGTATAAACAACAGAAGACGGAGGGAGAAAACAAACACCAAAGTGAAAAGCAAGATATTGGAGAGTTAAGGAGACAGGTTATCCAGCGGGGTAGTACACAATGGTACTTAGCAACCTTTTGCTAAGATTCATAAACGTCATGTCGAAAAGCAATTCCAATCCCATGGATTTGGTCCAGCCTGGGCGAAATTGTAGCCACTCGAGCGCGCCATTGTGGTGGTGCTATCTCGGATGGGTAAGGTTCGTACTAATCGTTGAAACTAACGAATTCTATCGCGCTATGGGAATTCGAGTACCGTGGGGTTCTAGATCTTACGGCTGGCAATCTGGAAGAAAATAATCAAGCTATGAAATGTTTTGAATGTACCTCGGAAGTCCTGGTTACAATGGCTGCGCCCTGGCCAGAGGAGGACAAAAAGCTTATTCTCCTGCGAAGATGATGTCTCCTCCCATGCCTTCCCTTACAATGATAAGATAGACAGCTCGTGATTTAGTATAGCGTTACTGTGAGTTCGGTAGTGCTTTTATGGCAGACAATAGCGGAGCAAATACGGGCATTGTGTACGATGCACTTCTAGGCTATAGGTTTTACATGAGTACTTTTATTAGCTCAAATCATCTGTGCACAGGCGGCAGAAAGCGACGCTGATAGAACAATAGATACTTGGCTAGCGTTGACACCATTTATTTGACTAGACATCTTCGGGGCTCTTTGATTTTAAGTTTTTTTGAATGGGCTAGAATTTTATATCGTTCGGTCGCAAAACGATTATGGGCACGAATTGCATGCGAAACAGCTGCTCCGTCGCGTAACTTCTGATCGCTTAGGCAAAAACGCGGGTAGCAGGTGGAGCTTTCCAGTGGGTAATATTTCTATTGCATTGCCCCTTATTACCAGATTCCATTGCAGATATGGATAGCTGTTTCCTTCGATCAAGAATTGAAACCTCCTATGGAAATTTTCCCCGAGTGTATCTTTCTCTTTTTGACCACATGACGGCATCCAACAACAAGCCGCATATTTCCTAAGAGGCTTGGCTCTGAACTGGGCGCAACGGCAATCTCAACATATAATAGAATTTGTAAATCCCCCATCCCATATCACCTCCCTTCGCATAATCTGCCCAGTCTTTCAAGTCAATCTCGAAAGGCACCGACACGTCCTTCCAGCCGACACTCTGATACAGAGGATGACCGACGGGCGAAGAAATCAAGAAAGCGGGAACTCCATCTCGATCAGCACGTTGATGACCCCACTCCAACATTGCAGATCCAATTCCTCTCCGCTGAAACTTAGGGTCCGTCATCAAAAGCGAGAGGTAGAGGTGTTTGGTAGGCGAAGCCCAAGCCTCGAGGAACTTCTTGAAGGTCTGATCAATGAAGTTGTTGAACGGTTGGTTTTGGCGGTTCGAAATAAGGGACCCTGCATGGACATTCATGGGTGCTTCTAACTCGTCCTGCTCGTAACCTATAAGCTGCCACATTGCCAACGCCGTAATCTCATTCGTCTCGGCATCTACGGCTTTCATGAGCAGGACCGGCGGGTGCTGAATCACTAGCTTGAATACATTCGTTAACATCTTGCGATATTCCTCTTCCGATGGCCATGCTATTTGGTGAAGGAGATTTGGTCGCTCGGCGTTGACTTGCACCCGGACCAGATCAGGAACATCCTCAAACGTTGCGGGGGAGATTATGGGGGGTGGATAATGTGTTCGTGTAGTGACGCGCATGGTTGGGTGCTTGGTAACCTTAAATGGGGTAACCTTAAATATGTTTACCGTGGGATGGGATGATGATAAAGTTCAAGATAATAGAGTGTATCACGATATTTGAGGAGATGATGTTGTAACCTAGATTAGGAAGTTGGGCTGCAGCTGGTATATGCAACTGTGCCTCTCGCTTAGATTGCAAGTGCACCACCACTGCAGACTACCTCAACTTATGATGCAGTGTTACTATAACATCTCTTATTGACTTGGTGATTAAAAAGACGCTCCAGGTGTCAAGAACTTTTGTATAGACACTGGAAAGGAGTTACCATACTCTTATGGTATATGTATGTTCAGTAGGTTCTAGATTTCACATGCACATGATATTATTGGTCAGGCTCATATATGATGTTCAAAATGTTTCTTATTCTTGATCCTGCGATAACTTTCTATTTAAACCATTATCCAAACTCCATCTGCTTCCTGTTTTCAGCCGCCCTCTATTTAAAAAGTCCACCCAAACGCCCAAGCCCGGCTGCAGCGCTATAATTCAAACCTTCCCATACCGATGCTAATTTAACAGGCAATGCTATCATCTGCAGCAGGTAGTCTCTTTCCTTCCCAGATTTTGAAACCCTCAAAGTACACCTTGGATGACTGATGTTGCAGAGTCAAAGTCTGCACGTCGCCAGCTCGGTGTGAGTAGAAAATATCCAAGGCCTCCATTTGGCTCGGGTGCACAAAATGGAACATGGCCATCACGATGACCATCAATGCGGCGTCGAACAGATAGAGGAAGTACTCGTTGCGGTGGATAAGACCAGCGTTGCCTTGCATGTTCTCCATGAGCCGGACAGCACTGCGGGCAATGATGAGGACGGCGGCGAGGTACAGGACCAAGAGATGCTTCTTGAAGGGGATGGGAACATCGGCGAGTCTTGGATTCGATTTGTGCGTCAGGCGAGCTGGTGGGTTTCGTGCAAGGCGATAATGCAAGGTTCCAGCAACGTAGCCAAAGATGACTAGGAAGATCATCTGTTCGCCCAAACCCATCATCACCAATCTGTTTCCGAGTCGGACCCATTGAGCATCGCTTGTGAGTCGCATAGCTGATCCGACAGCCTGAATGGTGAAGGAGAAGCAGTCGCCAATCAAGAATACAAGTTTGAATGTCTTCAGCTTCCAAGGGGATAGCTTCTCGCCGTCGGTTGCCTTGATGATGCGTTCGTGATGTAGGAAAACACTGGCTGCCATCAATGCGGGTGCTGAAGTGAGTGTAACGGCTTGGGCGGCGTAGAAAATTAGTTTGAAGTTCGGTGATTCGAAGTGCCCAATTAATCGTGCTCCATAGCCCAGGAACTCAACTGTTGGGGTTACGTTAGTATAGAAATTGTAAGATCGACTTGGAGTGAACGTACAGATGCCACCAATAATTAATGGAAGTAAGCACATTGACTTCGCTCGACTCGCTTGGTATCCGTGAATAAGAACAAACTGTGCAAACATCCCCATGGCCCCCGCTGCGGCCATAAATGACGGAACGTAGCAGTAATACAGGCATGATTCGAGAGTCGCCATTTTCGCTACGGTATAGGCGAAGGACAGATTATTTGTCTGGCGAAGAGATGTGTCTTGGAGTGTTGGATATTGAAGTGTGAAGTGTTGATGTATTGATGATGAGAATAATGTGAGATGGGAGAACTGTACTGTTATTATACATACAGAACAGACTCGCATACTCGCATATAAAAGGGTGTTTTCGAAATCTCGCGAGCCTTTACCTATGACACGCCGATCCCATACCCCAAAAATAGGGAAAAGGCTGGGCAGGCCCGCCGGGGAGGGCAATACGGTAGTTAGCGAGCAAGCGAGCCTCAGTGGACCTGGAGATCAGCGTAAGAGAGTGAGCCATTGTATGAGAGTGCGAGATGCCAAGGAAAAGGGCTGAAGAGTCCAACTTACTTGCTGGGACTTGTCCTGTTCAAACATAAATTACTCTAGAGAGAGGCTTACGAATTCATAATAATCAAAAATTTGCGGTGGAATAGCCTCAAGAAGTTCCTGCATACAAAATTGGTCATACCCGCACTCGAAGTTTTCAGGTAGTAAATAGCATTCATTATTTTTGCAATGGCATCGATTCCCATATTCAATCGGGGCTTAAAGCAACATTTAGAGTCGGATCTACAGCCAGGTCTCTAAATTTCCGTAGCAACAACCTATAATTAAATTCAGCCTCCTGAGATAGCGGAGCTTGGTGGTCGTGATAAAGTACGGCAGCAGCGAGTGCGAGATAAAGCGAAGAAGCGACAAGCGAGGCGAGTACGAGTGGGATTGCATTGACACGCAGTATATCGAACTTGTTTTACTTGACGCCTTGGCGAACTCTCTTCTTGGTATGCCGTCCTAAACATCAGTCTAGCGCTTTGATCTCATGTTCAGGGTTTTGACAGTTGATGTTCTGGAGCTGGTGATAATAAAATTTCAATGCTCGCTTGCCTTACGCCCAAGTTTACGAATACCTTCTCGTCCTTATTTTCCTCTTTTCGTTTTCTCAGGCCCTATTAAAAACTTAAGCTATTGCTTTGTAAATGAGGCTATGACTGATTTAAATCTTGTAAGCGTGGAAGAGGCAGTCCATTTCTCATCCAAGTGGAACACTTTTCAATTGGATCCGAGTTTAATGATAGCGCATACAGTTTATCACTCAGCCAACGCTGCCTTGTTTTATTTTAAGTCACCCTGTACAAATACCACATCCGAGTTCTATATACCCCTAGAATACTTCCAGTCGTCGGTTTTTGATTTATTCTTGTTGTTATTTCTTTCGCTAAGCAACTTAATTTGATCTGGATATGCTCTTCAGCCAGTTTCTTTCCAAGGTCACCAAGAGTCGTCGCTTCTCCATTTGAGAGAATAGTATTGCTTCATTTGGCATTTACTCTTGTAAGAAAGTGCTTTTTCATATTACAGGTATGTCATTACAAATTGCACCTTCTGATACTACATCTTGGGTCCTCAAGATCACCTCTGAGTCACACTCCATCAGATGATAAGCGACAAGAGCTTAAGACGATATTGTAAAGTGCGATTGCTAGATCAAATCTGCACGGAAATTATAATGACATATCGCTTCTTGTTTGCTTTACTTTCAGTTCTCATGGCAAAAGTCTGTCTCCTATCATAAAACTAGTATTAATCTCAAAATATCGCGAAATCCCACTCTCGAAATGGAGCCTTGGTTCAGCATCGGCATTGGACCAGTTACACCTTTCGGAGTGACAACACCCCGTACGCGTATATACGTGACATAGTCTACAGAACATCTCAAATACAATACTATTATTATTTCCTTATCATCTTGAATACTTGCAAGTTGCGTCGTCATCTTTTCTAATTTATCGTGTGAACATTCCCTTGATAGGAAGGTCGCGAATTGAGGCATAGCGCCCGTGTAGTATGAGTCTTACACTCGCTTCCAAATCTCATCAAGCGGCATAGAAAAAAAAAGGCATATAAAGAAGCTCGAGCATTTCGATAGGTTACCTTCTACATGAACTTATTAGACTTGCTAGATCATCCCGTAAACAATTGATAAGATATTTATCACTCCTATCACCTTGCGCCGATAAGAAGCCCTAACAGATCACACAATCCAGACGTGATCAAAAAAAGAGCCTCCAATATAACATCAGCCATCAAGAAACAAACATCAAGATGGCTCCAAGCGACCTCCGATTTTTCCACGAAGCCTGGATCATAGAGCTCCCCTCAGCCACACATCTAAAATTCCACCGACTACATCCCACCAACAGCACCCTCGTAGCAGGATGGAGCAAGCTCAGGGTAAAATACTCTTTCAGCGCCAAAGTGCCCGACGGCGATGAGGCCGCCATCGCGGCCCAGACGGCCATTATCACGCTCGATATGCACAAGCGCTTCAACAAAGCCTTTACCGCGCACCAGTCCCTCGACGTGCTCGTGGAGTTGGACGGGCAGATCGTCGGGGGTGGGGGGCTTCACCAGATCCAGGATGATCCGCCTTTGGCGAATATCGGGATCTTGCTCGCGCCTGAGGCACGGGGGAGGGGTGTGGGGAAGGCGTTGATGCAAGTTCTGCTGCGATTGAGTAATGAGTTGGATGTGGAGATTATTGAGGCTGGTACGATGAAGGATAATAAGGCTATGAGGGCCTTGGCGAGGAGTCTGGGTCTGGAGGAGACGGATGAGATTAAAGAGGCTCCTGGGAGGGGGGTTGTTGCTGAGGTAATGTTTAAGAACATTTCCGCTGAGAAATGGATGGGTTTGGATATGGTTGTGAACTTTTTAGGGCCACTGGAGCCAGTGCGGATTGAAGAAGAAATTCAAGTCAAAGATGAGGATACGGTGAAAGAGGAGACTAAGAGCTGATGATAAACTAATATTTGGGTATCGCATTATTGTTTCTACATAAATTCTAGACAAAACCATTACAGTAAAACGCTGGAAATCACTGATCTAAAGCCCGCACCCTCAAGACGACGCTCCTGGTCCATTTTCATCTCACTCAAGCATATGTATACAATTCCTTCTCCTGCTTTGTCGGCTCCTTGCGCTTCTCGATCTCAACATCTCCAGGCGGTGGCATCTGATCAGCCTCCTTTAGCACACCGTGGTTAACGTCTTGTCTTCCTTCAGCTTCCTTCACAACCTCCATCAACAATCTCGTGCTCTGCGGAGGATTTGGGATTGCACCAGACAAGATGTCCGCAGCTGGAAGCCTCTGGCCGTAAAAGCGAGCGTTCTCGTCGTTTCTTTCAACGATAATCGTTCCATCAACCTGGATTCCGGCATAGAGGCCACGACTCTTCATGTATGTCCAGACTGGCTTGCGGTTCTTGTTGCCAAAGAGTTCAACCTCGCCAATTCCACCAGCACCAATTGGTCCTGCCGCCACACTCAATTCTCCTCCAAGAGACAGACGGAGCTTCTTGAATGCTGCGAGTGCCTCGGGGGTGTTAATCACAAGAACACAGTCGTAAATATCAATACCAGCCATGAATCCAAATCCTGCGGTGTGGATCAGGATACCCGAAGGTGGCGACCAGCTACCGTCCGGAAGACGGGAGATCAAGACTCCAGAACCACCGGCGCCACTGACATAGAGCCCAGTACGCATGACGGTGAAAATAGCCAAACCAACGGCATTCTTGATCACCTTCTGGGGAATCTTGACCAGCACCTTCGGCTTCCCCTTTGGCCCATCGGCTGGAGCATCAGGTCGGTCGGTATAGAAGCCATCTTTGCAGAAGGACTTCAGGATTCGGGCACACTTGTCACTCTCCTTGTCCAGAGCCTGGGGCCAGAAAGCCTCAGATCCGATCTTGTTGGTGAGCTTGTTCACTGGGACACCGAGCTTCTCAAAGCCAGCCCAGAGCTTGTCAAAGCCTGCCTTGCTGGTGTTTCGTGTCTTGTCCCAGGCTGTCAACTTTGTGTGGCCAGTTTGTGCGGGCGCTGATGTGGTAGGTGGGTGGTTTGGGTCCACCGCGGGTGGCTGCTGCTGCTGCTGCTGTTGAGAATAGTCGGCTGGGTTATATGGTTGAGTTGGTGGCGGGGGATACTGCTGCGGATACTGCTGCTGAGCCTGATATGGTGGTACTTGAGTCGAGTCGAAATTCTCTTGGAAGTGATGAGGAGGGGCTTGCTGTTGTGCTGGGAATTGTTGCCCTGGCTGACCTGGGTATGGCTCTGATGGTGGTGGAGGATAGTGCTCCGTCTTCTCCGGTGGGTATTGGTTGGATGCCATTTTGGTTGATATGATGATTCTCACGGGTTCTGTAAATTAGAGATGGGGTGAGAAATTGAGGTTGTGGTGAGGTGTGCGGGCACGAGGAGGTCTGAAGAACAAGTTTTCTATGGAAGATCCATACTGCTTCTTATATACAATGCAGCCCCTCCTCAACCCCTCCTCCACGGCCAACAAGGTCCTTGATTCCCACGTTGTTTACTCAATGCTGCGGTCGTTATGCTTGCGTGGCAGACCCCTCCCGATGTCCCATGTTGTGGGTGACATCATCAGACCCTGGTTCAGCTAAGCTTCTTAACCGAGGGGCTGAGTAGGCGGGGTGGTGTGGTGTTATTTGGATACTATGTGGATATATCAGCCCAGACCATTTAGCGCGTAGTTTGAGTAACTTCCACTATGTAGCCGTCTATGAGCACCCCAGATCTGATAAAAGAACAAGTCATCGCATGTTCGGAAAAAACAAGCATGGACATCAGCCACCCACATCTCGATTTTTACGAAGGAGCCAATGAACAAGGGTTATTCAGCAGCACATGGGAAGAAGGTTATGTTTGTACCTGGATGAGTCGCCGTCCACATTCTACTTCGCCTTCTCCATGTGCTTGCTATTTCCATCTCAGCTTCAACCTCCATCATGTACCTCGCCACTATACTAGCACCGCCGATATGCCATGGGCTCCAGCTGCGCTGTGTTGCATATGTGGTCAGCGCGCGCGACGAGACGAACCGAAATACGAGAATGTTGAGGCCGGAATGTGATATACGACTCCGAGAGCTCAACAGCAGCTTTCCTTGCCTGGTTTTGTTCGCAGCACTCGAATGTACCTCGCCACTTCCAAAGCCACCTTTACAACGAAGAAGGTTCTTGAGACTTGCCCTTGCAAGCATCATACAGTCCTCTTCGATGATTCCAGTCTGGTTGTACTTTCGAAAGCCATTTACAAGGACAAGTGATCCAGAGAGACATGCTCTAGCTAGTGTCATAAGTCCATATGCTTGCCAATGCTTGCCACAGCCCTGCTCATAATGCCCTGGTGTGGTTTCTGGAAAGAATAAGCTTAATGTTTACGTCAAAAGTCACTAACATGGAACGGCCCGGTTCTTGCCATCTAAATCTCTAATGAGGATAGCAATGTATGAAAACTCGGTCTGGGGATTTCCGTGTACTGTTGCTTTGTCTTGCTCCCTGTGGTTCTCCTCTATCTTTGGCTCCCCTTGTCTCATGCTCTTGAATTTTTACTCATCATCAGTCGATCTTGTTTGCTTTCCATAATTAGGTAGTCAAAAATAGACATTCATTTAGCGACTTAGTCTTAACATCTATCACTAGCTTGGAACATTCTCCTGCCTCTCTCTCCAATGATTATCTAGCTCTCGGGGGTCTCTAATTAAAACTAGCCCACCTATTCGTGTACCTTTCCCACCCAAAACGGTACAAGGAATTGGATTATTAGCACACTTCTCTATGTGGGCTGTGAATGAATATATGCACTCTCACCTAAGAGCGGTTCACGCTCTCTAATGTCTATACCTTCTTCTGGAACGCTACCCAAGGAGTTTAGCAACAGTTTTACAGTGAACTGAATACCACGATGACTTACGCTACATAGCCAATAAAGCAGCAGAGCCAAAAGGCCCCCAGTATTGTGATGATCCACTCTAGGATGCCAGCAACTCGCCACCACTCGTTGGACATCAGGACCATAAAAACAGTGCCTAAGCAAACCTCACAGAAAACAATGATGGAGTTCACGATGCAGCTATAGCACACACGCGAATTAACTTCTCACCCTTTCCCATCTCTACACATCACAGGCCAGGAAGAAAATTGTCATCTAGCTTACTATCCTCTCAGCCTCCGGTACGGGGAGGCCTTTCTCGTCTGCTCGAAATAGACGAACGTGGTGCACACTGCCGACGAGCCCAAGCTGGTAAAACACGCGCTGAGCAAAATGCTATGCGGTTCGTGGAAGCGGTAAGTATCCAAGATGCAGAGCAGGATCAAGGTCACGCCCGCCACAACACCCGACAAAACAGCGAGCCACGAGACGGCCCTGGAGACTGGCGAGTCTTTCAGCCCGTACATCTGCGACGAGTAGCGCGCGAGATGCACTGAGCAGACGGTGCCGACGAAGCCTATCGCCGTCAAGGTTCCACCAACGAGGAAGACCGGCTTCAGCGCAAAGGCACCGATGTCCGAGACGAACCTGAGGCGGCGAGTTAGCGGCTGCGACACACCCACATCACCAAGTCCTATATAAAATGCATCGATCGAGAATGGTGGTAATAAGCTAGTCTTACGCGACATAGGGATTGCTCTGGAGCGGATACCGAGGCCGGCCGCGGGCGAGCCAGGTGATCAAAAGGGTCAGCAACGTGATCAGCCAAGAGGTGCCGGCGAGGAAAGGAAAGAGCCAGAGATGCTGCAGTGGTATTTTCATCACAACTAGGCTTACTATCACAAGAAATACATGCAGATGGAAATTCAAGTAAAGATGTTGGTCGCTCAGAAAGTGGGATAAGAATTATACGAGAAGGACCAGTATCTACCTTGATACGAGAGCTACCTATCTCTACGTCACAAAAATAAGATAGATACGGTCAATAACAGGGAAGATAGATTATCCGGGCTGACTGCAAGTCTGACGCTGTAGTTTTGCCGTAATTTGCTCAGCATTTGTGCATAGAGCCGTTTAACAGCAAAGACCTTTTCAAAATTATGTATAATTTCCCGATGGAGATGTGCATTAGACCCCGGAACAGATTGGTGACTTGCTCCAAGAATTTGAGTATCTATACCGCAGTGGTCGACCAACTGCAGGTGAGACCATGTGAGTGAGAAGAGGTAGTTTGATTGAGACTTTAGTAGTTTCAATTCTTACGGATAATCTATAGACTGCTTATTGTTATACAGTGGGAGAGACGGTAACCTGTAAGGACCAATACTCCGGCACATCCAACTCCCCTCATTACAAGCCATAGTTTCATCACTCATCAATCATACACAGCTTCCCTTGAACCCTTTAATCCGACCATCCCGAACTACGCCGATCGAAACACCCTCCTCGCCAGTCATCCATCCAGGCATCTTTTCCGCCTTTATAGCACCGGATTCCACCCATTGCCTGATACCGGCAAAGATATGATTTCCATGAAATGATACAGTAACCTCAGGTCGCCACCCGGTATCCTCTTCATCATCCAGGTCCATCGCTTCATCGGCTAAAGCTTGGTCGATGGTACTGTGTCGGCCTTTGGCTCCCTTCGCTGCTTGATCGGGACTTCGCTGTTCATCCGGTATTGGAGAAGCGGCTCTGTCGGTGAAAAATGGATCTTGAATCCTGACGTCAAATTGCTCAATACCTTTACCGTCATCGATGAGACCGGAATTGCCGAATCGGCCCTTGGCGAGAAGCTTTCTTCGCTTCACAACGGCACGATCCTCTTCTGGCTTTCTCTTCGTACAAGATGTGCGAGGTTCGACATCCATCTCAGATCCCTCGGAGTCGTCATTATCTGCCGCTAATCTGTGGTTCAGAGGAGTGTCGTTCTTATCCCCATCAGCGTAGACTCCCCATCCGCCACCAGCAGCATTCGTCCTTAGTCCACTTCTCCGCTCTACTAGCGCCTCTAAATTCTTAGCACTAAGGTTCGTGCTCTCCAAGCCATACCTCTCTCTTGGACGGGAGAAAGCTTTAGGTATACCCTCAAGTATAACCTGGCGAATGCTCTTAGAGCCACCGGGAGTTTTTACACCAGTAGAAGTTGTGAGAGAAACGTAGACGTAGGGTGAGTTGTCCGGGAAAGCAACATAGAAGTGTTTTGAAGCCTCCAGAGTGGCTTTGCTAGTGGTACTGAAGGCTCGTTCGGTGTTGTAAGGAGATTCCATGATGAACATTCGTAGAATGGTGAGCGGCAATTTTCCATGTCGGTCAATATTGTAATAAGCCTTTACGTCAGGTGGTGCTTCCTTGCGCAGATTTTGAAGAAAAGTGGCTGGATGTAGTCTCGGTAATGTCATTGATTTCTGCTCTTTGGGTCGATCTCCCTCTTCGACATCATCAGACGATAATCGTATAATCTTCAGGGCTGTCCATTTCTGCGAGGTGGGGTGGTCGTATAAATATTGCATGTCGGCGAGAGCCAATTGATACAGTGTGATACCGTGCCGCCAGTCTCCCTCCAGCACTCGATCGACTACTTCTCTTTTTCCTCCACTCCGCTCCTGCATCGACCGGTACAGTTCACGGAGGTCCTTGAGGTTCGAGCAGGCAGGATAAAGATCTTGCTCATCATCCTCGTCATTCTCGGGGCGTAGATATGGTGGGCAAATATCTTGGACATCATTATGCAGCCAGTGAAGAACAACAGAAATCAATGACGGCCGTGCCAAGCGCTGCAGAGCTTTGAAGACTGAGGGACTTGTAGAAGGGATTTTGTGGTTGGCTGGTAAAGCGCTTGTGGTGGGCACTGAAAGTGAAGGCATCACGACTGACAGAAATTGGTGACGCCCGGGATTTGGAACATATCAATGCATCACCGCTGTTGTTGTCAGCAAGTGAAGCCTGTACTGTGCAGTGATGGTGCTACAGCTAGAACTTTGCTGCACGGGGGAGATGTTTGCGACGCGTCTCCTCGTGAAAGTCGCGACGTAAGATTCGAGATCACATGATCTCTGAGACAGTCTGACAGTCTGACGGTCTGCATAAACTCTATGCACCTTGCATATCGCTTTACTAATACCGGTTGCATAGAGCATTACATCAGCCTTCTGCCCTCCAAGCCGTAGCGAATCAAACAGCGTTTCGGGATGTGAAGGAAAGCGTTCTCCGTCGTCGGCGATAAAAGGATTGATGATAAAGCGAGTTTTCAAAGGGCCGTTTCCGCGGCCTAATCTTGCACTGATGTAATCGTGATATCCGCGATCTCACAGCAAACCAGGTGGAGGGGATTGATCCTTCTTCTCCGTTCCTCATTCGTGACTGTACATCGATATTAACTTTGCACAAGTAAATCATAATCGCCCTACAGTGCCGACACTGCCTGTCATTGCTGTTGTTCACAACACTCCATTTCGCCGCAGTGCCTCCACCCCACTCCCCAAGCCATCCCTCTCTCGAAACGATTTAGTCACTAGTGGGGCTTAACCGTGGACTCGACCACATCGTCCCACCACGCCCCGAATTACTTCCTCTCACCACTCCCTGAATTACTTCTCCTCTCCATACTCCATCTTCAACTCCACCGCTAACTACGACCCAGAGCTATTCGACTGCTCTCGAGAATACCACCACATACCTCAATACCCGCGTAGCTCTTCGAGGGCATCCGCCTTACTCACGACCAGACTCGGCTAGCCCTGCAATATTTGAACAAAGACTCTGCGCCGATTTCCGCAGCCTGTGTCAAAGAGCCTCGAGCGCGAATATAAGATAGGATCACGGCCTGGACAGCCTTCGAACCGTCGCCAAATTCACTTCACAATGTCAGGCTACAATGGTAGACGTGGTCCGAATGTGTCCGAATACATCGCGAACCTCAATGCCATTCCTTCCGCGCAAGATCTAGCAAGCCAGCAAGACTATGCCAACCTGGATGAGGATCTGGCTATGTTTACAAACACCCAATTCTTTGACTTCGATTTGGGACAAGATGCCGATTTTGCAGCAGACTTCAACGCAGCACAGAGTGAAGAGGCCGCTCCAGCGGAGGAGCTGGATGCAGATGTTAAGCCTTTGGACTTTATACAAGGTAAGCAATACCTTTGTTGGCGTCCTTGCACATTTGCACATGCTGTTATAACCGGTATTTCTCTTGGAGTCTGACGAGATGCCTTTCTATGGCCGTCCATCATTGTGCTGTTGTTTTGCACTTCATCGACGGCCAGAGCGATTGCCGCGATAGGCGGGGGGGGGGGTTGAATGAGGTGCAAAGTTGCAGAAATCCTCAGATATGATTTACAGGGTCTTTGGAAGCGGAAAGGCTGGCAAGCACGCGGGATGTGGGAAAAGACAGACCTGTAATTGGCTACCCGCGTGGACGCCCATGCACGAAGTTGTGCTGCAGGACAGAATCACAGTTGATTGATTGTTGCATCGGACGGCCATCACCTGCGTTTTCTTCTTCGTATAAATGGTGGTCTGGGTGGGATGGGGAAAGCACGTCAAATTCGCTAGTCTTTGTTGTGAATGGCGACATTGCACGTGCTTCCAATCCCGTGTCGAGCCTACATGTCGTTACGCAAGGACAACATGTGTCTATACTATTGCGCAACCTTGTCTATGTCGAAGAAGGAAATAAGCATGCTGACAAAACTTATGAGTAGGAGACTTCTCCTTCACCGACTTCAATGCCTTTGCTCAACCGCCATCCTTTGACCTTGATGGCATGCCACAACTCCCAACGATGGAGCCTGTCGTCGCAGCCTCGTCCGCGAGTTCCGCATCACCGGCAGCATCAGAAGAGCAAACCCCAGCACCAGCCAATGAGCTGAAGCGAAAAGCCAGCACGATCGAAGAGTCATCTCGTGCTGCAGCAGAGGAAGACAAACGCCGACGAAACACTGCCGCTTCCGCACGCTTCAGAGTCAAGAAGAAGCAACGCGAGGCTGCACTCGAGCGATCAGCTAAGGAGATGAGCGACAAGGTTGCTGCACTCGAGGGACGCATCAACCTCCTCGAGACAGAGAACAAGTGGCTCAAGAACCTGATTGTCGAGAAGAACGAGAACAAGGACGATATTGCCGCCTTGTGGTTGAAATACACCCAAGATCAAGAATTGGAGAGGAGTAGCTCTGAGCGCAAGGATGGCGTTGGAACTTCGGCCTAAATCATATCCATTTCACTTTCAACAATTTTGATCTTTTTCTCACACATATACAAAGATATACTTGTATGATTTTTACTTAACATTTTGGGTTTGCCTTTTTGAATGCATTGCGGAGAGCATGGGTGGTGGGTGGACAGGTAGCTCAAGAGCTGATTTTTAGCTTCTTCAACGAAGATATATGCTTGGATGATTACAACATGAATTGATATTTGGGTGGATGGAGGGAGGTTGGGAGGAGGGCAGAGCTATTTGAACTCTTTTCAGATACGCTAAATGACAAAAAAATCACTACCATCATAATACCGTCTGCCTGATTAATTTTAGATCGTGAGAAGTGTCCAAATAGTCGCGTCGTACATATTGCTTCTCGAGACCATTCATCAGTACATCATATGCCTGGCCCAGCTCCCTAAAGAAGCAGGGGGTATGATAGACCTCGAAAAAGGTGGTTAGGACTCCCCTTTAAGTGGTATGCACACTAGTGGTAATGATGGTCGTGGTGGTGGTGTATCAATCAATTTGGACTCTGTCCCTGTCATCCATTTCTCACCTATGTGGGTTCTCAAGCACGACACAGACTAGGACAATTAAATCTTGGACAAAAGGTAGCACGACAAGAGTAACTTCACTATTTTCGTGCTTCCTCTTCTTCTCTGCCATGCTGGTCAACAACATTATTGTTGTTATGCGGCTTATGTCATGTGTCTCATTGCCATTCTTGTCCTCAAAGACACGCAGATAGATTGGGTATCCTATGCTCATACAAAAAGCAGTCAACTTACAAAGATTCTATATACATAATTCACCGACTCCTGTCTTCTCTTACTCGACCTTGAACCCCTCCAGCTCTCCTTCTGTCCACTGCCATAGCTTGCCCGCCAACTCGTCGTCCGTCGCCCACCTTGTGCCTTGCCCACCAACGCCAATGGGGGTGTAATACTCCCCATTTACCACCTCGCCCTCCCGCACCGGTGCCGTCGCGGCCCATAGCTGATTCCGCGCACCGCTCTGCGCGCTCTGGTACACGATCCGCTTCGCTATCTTGTTCCCTAGGCCCAGCAAGCGGTTCTGCTCGAACGTCTCGTACAGGTTCGTCGCTACCAGCCCCGGATGCACCGCGACGCAGGTCAGGCTCGGGTAGCGGCGCGCAAACTCGCGCGCGAACAGGATGTTGGCCAGCTTTGACTGCCCGTACTTGGTCCACGTGGACATGGCCGCTTGTGAGGATTTCAGCGTTGCGAATTCAATCCCGCTCCAGAACGGCGCGAGGGCGTGCCCGAGACTGCTGACGGCGATGACCCGGACGTCGTGCCCGTCGGCCGCGGAGGAGAGGAGGGTTGGGAGGAGCAGTTTCGTCAGCAGTGCGTGCCCGACGTGATTCGTGCCGAACTGGATCTCGTATCCTTCCTCGGTGATGGCCGGTGGGAGGGCCATGACGCCGGCATTCAGCATTAGGATATCGAGCCTCTTCTCCTTGCTGCGGAACTCAGCAGCGGCCTTTTGCACCGAGCTCAGCGAGGCGAGGTCGCACAGTATGAGCGAGATGGGCGGGCATGGTATCGGTGGGGTTGAAGAGGAGAGTTGGGTCTTGATCTGTGAGATGGCAGCGAAGCCTTTGGATTCGTTGCGGGCGCCAAGGTAGATGTGTGCTGGGTTGTGCTGCGCGAGCTGCAAGGCGCTTTCGAAGCCGAGTCCAATATTACCTACAATTTGTTCGTCAGTATAGATTTTGGGAGCTATCGGTGGATATAATGGCAGTTCCACTAGGTAATTTAAGTATACCATTGACAGCTGTATGATTCATAGAGAAGAAAGAAATGGCCCCAATGAGAATAGCCGGCCGAGTGGCCTACATTCTTCTCCATTCGTTGATAGAGCGGTATGGCAGATGAACAATGGTACATACCCCCAGTGATGAAGATCACTTTCCCGCTGAGATCGGGGATGTCTTTCGTGGGATCGAAGCTTTTCCCGAGATTGAGGAGTCCGTAAAGCATATTGGGCGTTGACTGCAATGATATAAAGATATTGAGTATTAGAGGACGAAGGAAGCCCTCGTGAGTTATAAAGAATCAAATGGAAGTTGTCTAAAGGAAGGGAGAGGAAATATTGCGTAACAGTGCGTGACGTTGCGCAGCCTTGCGATGCAGCCTTGCTCAGACTGCTGCTATTTGAGGCATGCTGCACGTCCTTAAACTATCACATAATATTGCTGCTGTTTAAGGTATGCTATACGTCCTTAGATCCAGGTTGTCACATCATATTCTCTCAAGTTATTGCAGTACACTATTCTTCATTAAAGGAATATTTATATATGGAACAAAAGCACAGTAGCTAGTGGTATCTGATGTCAAACAAAGCAAGCAAGCAACTCCGTCTTAAGGTATCTTATCCATCCATCCTAACAAACGAAATGTATGAAACACCCCAATTAGAACATTGTTAGTTCTGGTCTTCTTTCTGATCATTAATAATCCAATCTCTTCTCGTAAACTGGAATGTTCTCGATCTTCTGCTCTGTATCCCACACCACTTTGCCCTTCTCATTAAAGCGAGCAAACTCATCAGTGATGGTAACAACAGGGCTACTGTCCTTGACTTCCTGTTTGCTGATTCCCATCTCGTCGCGTACAATCCAGCAGATAGGAGCGGGAGCTGTAATAACAGGGTTATAGAAGGCACGTTCCTCTTCCTCCTCAGAATACTGGGGTGGGCTATAAGTAGGAACGAGAGACTGAACACTGTGGAAAGACTTGAACTTTGACGGGTCGAACATGCGGGCAAGGAAGCCTGACTTCCTGGCTCCGAAAGCTCCTGGCTGCACGATTGGTGCTTCGATAGGAGTGCCACCGGCCTTTGCCACATCGTAGGACTTGTGGTCGGCGGTCGAGAAGAGAGAAACGGAGTGCTCAAGGGTATCGGGAAGATACAGAGTAAGAGGTTGAAGTGCATGGCGCATGGTTGCGTGGTACAAAGCACTGAAGACCAAGAAGATAATCATGAGAACCAATGGACCAGGAGCCGTGTTGATAGCGAAGAGTCCGATAAGGCAGACTTCGGAGATGTAAACACCAACCATGAGTTGCTGAAGACCACGGGCATAGGCACGTCCCTTGGTATCAACATTGTTGGTCAGGACGTACAAGGAATTGTATCGAGTGGCGACGTAGACGAGACCAAGACCGATAGTTGCAAAACCGAGAACAAGTGGAGCAATAGTAGAGTAGGCGATGGCTGAAATTTGTTAGTATTATTTGACAAATAACTGCAGAGTAAACTTACCAATAACTCCCAAGTTGGCAAACTTAGGGTACAAAGAACCCCAACCTAGACCAGCGAGAGTAATATAACGCTTGAACATCTTTCTGGGAGTCTTATCCAAGAATTTACCGACAACTGTGAGCATAGCCAGTGCACCAATGTTGAGCAGATTTCCAGCAGCGATACCAAGTCCCTGCACGATAATGTATGAGATGTAGAAGTTTGAGGCTTTAGGCAAGCTCTTGGCCAAGAGGGTTGTAGCACTAGATGGGTCATTGATGATTTCGGAAACCGCGGACGATGCTCCAGAACTAAAGGTGGTAACAAGGAAAACTTGAATGACCTGGAAAGCGAAGTACCAGGATTGACACTTCAGTTCAACATTTGGTGTAGTCACTTCGCCTCCAAGCTTTGCCATCAATCGACAGATGATTGGTACCAAGGCCATGAGAATGGATAGTGCAATCGATGGAAGAAGTCCAGTAATGAGACCAAGAAGTACAGTCGGGCAATTGTTGATGAAGCGTAAGAAATGGACCTCTGCGAGTTCAGTTAGCAGGCGCACCAAATGTTCTATGAATCAAATACTTACTCTCGGTCAGGTAGTTGATGTTACTGATGCAGCCTACAACTGCAACAGGAATGGCCCAGAAGATAATCATCAAAACAATGAAAGTGGTCGCAGCAGCCATTCTGGCCTTCTGAGTAGTCTTTCCCATCTTCAAGTTATTCCAGATAATCTCATCAGGAGTAACAGAGATGGCTCGAGGATCCATATGAGGGGCCTTGCTTGGGGTCATTCTTCGGAAGGCAGCCTCGGCAGCAGCCTGGCTGGTGAACTCAACAAAGACAGATGGGAAAGCCTTTCCTTCACCCTTGTGACGCAGAGCTTGTTCCTTCTCGATCTCAGGTGAAAGGGTTCCAAGTTCGGATCGAGCCCATTCAATAGAGTCAACCTTTTTTCCAATAAGACCAAGCTTGCCAATTCTGTGAGTAGGGCGGTCCTTCTTGTCAAGCCATTTTGAGGCAACAGATCCAGATTCGACATCAGCGCTGTCATTGGTTGGGGTCTTCTCCTTCACGGTTTCTGTTGGTGCTGCTCCCTTGCCCTTCTTGGCTGCTTTTGCTGCCTTTTTCTCGGCCTCCAATCGCTTGTCGTTGGCAGTCTTGCAGAGTTTGATTTCGGCTGCCTCCAGCTTGTTGGCTGCCTTGTCTCTGTTCTGGACCTTCTCCTCAAGTTCCTCAACATCGGTGGCAACCCATGATCGCTTCATGGAAGCACCAAAAAGCTCACGTAGCTTCTCGGCCTTCAAGTATTCTTCTGGGACGAAGGTAAACAGGACGGTTCTCGAGGAAATTCTTGCTGCGTTGAAGGGAGCAAGAAGGTATGCGTGTCGGAGGTTGATGAAGTACATAGTCTCTCTGGAAATAATATACATGACGAAACCTGAATGCATTAGCGATAAATCTGGCCAGCGAAGGAGGTCACCATACTCAAGAAGATCCAAGCCATGAAAGTATGGGCGTAGTATCGGTTCTTGTTTGCAATGTTACTGAAAGACAAGATATCCAATTGCTTTTGACCAGCTCCGCCAGTGGCATTGACTGGAAACAAAACTGGCCAGGTGATGCAGCATCCAATGAAGCAGATCACAGTCATCATCTTAAGATAACGCAGGTAGAGATAGCCATCAAGAGATTGATGTTGCAGGACATAAGTATCGTGGATGTTTCGGAAGGGACTCAACCAGTCCAGCAGACCACTGGGAGCTTCCTGGGTCTTTTCACTGTCATGTTGGTCAGTACCTTTTCCTTGTAATGGTTCTGGGTATCGGATGCATACTCTTCGCGAAGGGTCTCGATGTAGGTTCGGGGTTGGTAGACACGTCGCATGCTCTTTCGGAAGATCAAGAACAAGATAGTCATGACACCAGCCGACACTGCGACAGGAATCAAGGTCGAGACCATGCCAGACAGCGAAGAGCTGGTTTGCGTACTGCTTCCCGGGGCGGTAGACTATGATTGACCGCGTCAGCATGATCCAGACGAATACTACAGGCCAACAAGAAGGTGCAATGGAGCCATACCATGATTGCGGTGTTTAGGGTGAAGGTGGTGGAATTGAGGTTGTACAACCAAGCCCAAGCTGGTCGCGTAGAAAGCGAAGATCGATGACGCCGGTTTGTTGTGTTAAGTACCTCGCCAAGAGCCTTTTGTTGACCTAGGGCCCAAGAATGTACACAACGGCTCGACTCAACTCAACTCGACTCCACGGGACGCAGGCGTTCGAGGGTCGTCGAGGGGTTGATGATTTAGGACCGGACGTCGGGAAGTGAACACTAATTACCTAGAAGCGCACATGGGCAGCAAAGGACGATCTTATGTAGGAGTAGTGTATTCAGAGCTCTCCTCAATTTCCTTGTTGCTGGGATGTTTGCAGGCCGTGTGTGGCAGATTTGCGGTGCCCATCCTAGACAAGCGTGAACCCCACTGCAACAAGAAAAAAGGTGGACTGGGCTGATAAAGGGTACAGAGATTGGCGAACCACAGCCGGCTTCTCCCTGAGATCTCCATTACAATCTCCGTGCATTTTCTTCCCTTTTTTCAGTTCGGTGCAAAGGCAGCTAGATGGCCCTCGATAAAGATGCACCGAAAGACTGGAGTACACATACAGCTTTTCCCTGCTAGCTCAGCCGATACTACAGTTGGGCTGGTGAAGGCCAGTCCCAGCCTCAACAACACAGCTGGACACGTAGGGCCAACCCCCTACAGCCAACCCTCTCTGTGGCTGGTGTTGCTGCGAACGGGTAGCGTCGCACAATGCACACATGTCTCGTGCCCTCGACAACGACAGCTGAGTCCTGGTGCGCTCTGAGGCCGTTGCTCGACCCAAGACTCCTGACGGCAGAGGTCTGGAACCTCGTCAGCCACAACCTGTACTATTGTAACGCTCTAGCCTGGTCATCCCTAGCCCGCTGAGCAATGCAGAAAAAGCTTGATTCTCTTCTATATTGTACTGTATGCGCACGCTATTGGAAAGTCACAATCAAATGTGGGGGCTCTGGATCTGAACGATCGTACGGCTTGAAACGCAGCAAAGCCCTCTATCCTATGGCAAGCGTGCAGCGGACCACAGTATCCTTGAGCAGCTGCCGGTTGGGTTGCGACTGGCGATGTGTTCAACGGCACAGCTATCGGTCAGCCAGCGAGAACTGAGATCGCGAGAGAGTGACATTCGGCAAGCCACCCGAATGGCACATCAATATATCTGCTGGCGTTTAATCTGTTTGGATGCCTGGTCGCCTGAGCGATGCAGAAAAGTCCACATTTTTCCACATTTTTCAGGGTCCTGAGCTAGGGCTGTTCAGCTCGACAGGGATGAGGGCAGAGCTTGTCCCGTTCGAGTCGGTTATTTTATTGATATTAAAGGCTTGGTCGCCAAAGGAGCGCGTTGGTGTGATTGCACCGCGAGTGGCTCACATGTCACATGCTTGTCATCAGTCTCTACTCCCGATTCCTTAACCTGTGCCTCGTTGCCGTTGCACCCTTTCTGATAGTCTTGCCAGTCATGGCAGCCATGGCAACTATATCCAGTATGTCGACATCACAACGGCTCACCCCCTGCCCAGCTGTCGAGACCTGCCAAGGATCGTCACAGGCAAGAAGGATCTCGGGCCCACCCTCCCCCAACCGAGTGCGCCATTATCTCCCCATGTCTCAAATCTTGTGGCGGCACTGCGACAGTCCACTACAGTACAAAGATCTGATGTTCTCCCTTCCAAATCTTCAACATCATTCGCTTCCGTGGGATGCTCGAGTGGAGTGACTTGTCCACGGTCGCCAGCACGCCAACACAGAGAAGGATCGTCGCCCACGCACAAGAAAGATACTTCATCGAATGACCCGATCAAACTATGGTTGTGACGACGCCTTGGTGACCCGGGTGGCAAAGTATCACGTCGAAATACTTGCTGTGCCAACCATAACGCATCATAAAGACTGCTTCAAACCTGTTTACGACGCAGAATGGACGGGCAGAGCTTTAGCTGCGTTTCAATGCTCTAGCTCGATGCCGAAAACAATCCCAATCAAATGCAGCTCTTGATTTGGCGCTTGGGGCGTTCTTAGCGTATCTTGTGTACATTTTCCAACTGCCGGCGATGACGACATGTCACTCCGCAGCCCGTCATCATGGATATGCTGATGACTTCAGATCACCAGTGGTGACGACAAACATTGATGCTGAGAGGCGATGAGTTTGGCTTTCATGGCCCTTAGACGATCAGTTGAATATCCACGTTCGACCTTTGTTCTCTCTGGTGCATTAATTGCGTTACCATCAATCTCACTGAGTATGCCAGCCATGCTAGAGCCTCGATTTTTAAAACATTCTTTCTCCAAGCTCTTAAGGGCGCTGGCTATGGAATTATGTATTTCAAATGGCCATTAGTCGCCACATGGCAGAGATAAGTATCTACTTCGATGTGAAATGGACTAGTCACGAGATCAATGGGCCTGCAATATACCTGGCCTCTTATTGGTCGAGATTCGGCTATTTTCTGTAATTCCCTATTCTCCGTAGCTGTGCGCAAAAGCTCTCACATCTCAGTTATCAGAATTTTACAGAAATGCACCGAACCCGGTGCAGTAATATAATATAATAACGGTCTATCTTGGTAATGTGACATTTCTTGCATTTCAGAGTAGTCTTCAATCATCCATGGTCCTCACAGCTTGGACATTCATGTATCCAGCTTGCAAGTGCCGCTGCTGTTTGAGTTTAATTGAACGCAGGCAACTCCGTCTTTCAGATAGGCAGAGTAGGCTCTTGTAAATATGCAACATCTTAAGGCTACCAGTCCGAGACTAGCCAGCCTCTTATCTTGGAGGCTACTCTCTCGCCCTCAATTCCTGGCCTTATTGTTTATAGGTATTTATTACTGCAACCCAAGTATCAAGTACAACCCTTATCTCACCAGATTTTTGTTGGAAAGTCTAACAGGCCATCAATTGATGCCAAAACGATGTTCCTGGCTTCCTGGAAGACATTGAAATGTTGCTCAAGTGCCTTTGTTGCCTGAGTGCCTGTTATGGGATGTCTAGGTGTGTAATAGTTCAAATTTATGAGATTTCAATTTTCAGACGCCAACCATCACCGACTACGATGTTGTTGGCCTCGGTTCATATTGATCTTTAGTTTAACTGTTGGAATCAAATAGTCATGCGATAAGCTTTTTTTGCACTCCAGGCGTCAGTAAGTACTTAAGGCAGGACTCTTCTAGTCTGTCACAATCATGAGCTTTTCAACTTCAAAAAGTACACTCCAAACTCTATGTCTTTTCACGCAACAATAACTCTAATTTTTCCCTATGGTTGTGTTATATTGATACTATGCGGCTACGACCTAGTCTTCAGGACTCTATGGACAGTCGTCTCATCGGCAACTCCTTCTCTCCTAGTAAGCTGTATTCTGGCATCTATACAGCTTGACCTAGTTTTGCTTCCTACGATCAAATGACAACCCTCGTAAATGTAGTACAACGACTTGCGGGTTATTGCCAAAACGCATTCCTTGTTTTCGAAAGAACTATTTAGGTCCATAGGCAGGACATTCCACATTTATTTTGCTTTGCGGGACATTTCAACCTCCTCCCTCCCCTTTCCCAATCGAGAGGCTAAACTGCTTAATCTTGGCTTTGGATTGAGATGGAGTAAGTGATATGTTTATTTTACAATGGTATTTAAAACTAAATCATTTCCAACTGTCCTCCTACGTTGGTTTTCCTAGGTGAAGAAGGTTATTGTTGGAATGTCGAGATTAGGTCTCATTTGTACTCTCGTTTCTACATCTGTTTGTAGTTGTTGGGTGGTCTATACCTCTTATTTCAACGACTGTAATAATGAGGTTATTGATAACCTCCTCCGCCACACTCACTTCGAAGAATCATCTTTACTTTGTCCTTTTTGGCCTGTTATTTAGGGCTGAAAAGTAAGGTAAACCAACGCCACTTCAGAATAATCTAAAACTAAAACCAGAAGTTTTAATCTTTGTGCTGTATGATATTGCCTAGGCTCTTTTAAAAGTCTATTAAAAGGTAACCTTTCTAATTCATTTTATAGCGACAAACCTACAAATGTCATTTCTATCGTAGCTACTCATTACTCAGGTCAAGAGCACCAAATCCCCCATCAGCATTACAAACTAGGGCACTCACCCACTGAGATATACAAACATATAGATAGCATTAGTCTGTTCAATTAGAACCTAACCCAACCGGATACCCTAAGCAAACTCTACCTGTTTAGTGGGCTGAAGTCTTTATACCCATGGTCGCACCTAGGCTATAGGCAGTATATCTTATAGCAATTTTGATAGTAATGTTGGAATGTTGTGTGATGCAGTTAGAAAATGCCTGCGACACTCGTTTGTATTCCCTGATACCATAGAGCTATGAGGGTATCAGACACAGCCCCCCCCCCCCACCTCCACATTCACTTAGAAGAATCATCAACAGCTACACACCTTATGTGACATGTGTTACACCGTCGAATACGTCAAAGTAGACGTATACCAACAAGTAAATACGACTTGAGTTAATCTTCAAAAACCTAACGCATGGGCACCTATTGAACAACCCAGATAGTATATACAGCGAGCTGCAAAAAATTCAGATCGATAAGCTATGAGAATGAAACCTCATTTAAATTCTCCTTGTATAGCCTATTCCTCTAGCTAAAAAGAATAATGAGAGCCTGCTAACCATTTCCACGAACAATAAATATTTACTGGGTTTATCCGACTCATCAATTACTTCAAGGTGATAGCCTCATTATCAGATGACTCAAGAGATGGGTCTGGAGCAACTATCTAGCTCGAAAGGCTTGGTCTGTTAAACACTCTTAGTCATATTACATAGACCTTTACTGCAACATACAACTAGATTCTAGTTCATAGCTCATCGTATCACAAGTACTTCGTCTATAATTGTCTTGTGGCTATAATTTGGACTCGTCCAAGTAAACGTTTTCCTCCTCACTATTGCTCTCCACTGATTGGTAAAAAAGACTGTTGATCTCATTAAAGATGACAATACGGGATTTTAAAAAATCCTAGGCCTTGTACTGGTTTATTTTTCTTTGTTGGTTGCAGAAGAACTACGTGTTGTTATTGATAGCTTGTTGTGATAGCGGCTTTGACCAAGTTGATGGGTGTGGAGGGGGGGGGGGGGTAAAATGTAAATTAATTCTCAAAGCAATACTTGTAGATTGCCCAATTAAAACCCAAGCCATAGGTGATTGTTGTTGTTCCACCTAACCTACGGATAGGCTATCTTAGGCTGTGTAGCAGTTGGTACTTGGACGTTATCCATAGATGTTTTTGCAAGAATCCAACCTATGATAATCCAAAAACGAGCGCTGAAACTGTTTGGCTCTCCGGCCTTTACACGGAGAATAGCCACTTCATAGTAATGACATCACAGTATTCTCAAGATCCTTTCGTTGCGCCAGAGCGTAGACTTGTTCTGAAGACCCGGTAGCTCCGCTAACTCCGCGTTGGATGATGCTCTGGGCTCTGACGCTGGAAGTAAAATGAAGTCTATAGAATTAGCAGGCACTCGTACTTCGCTCGTTCATCGTATTGAATTTCATCTCGGTATCGTATATCCTGCTGTTCTCATCAGATTTCCCTGAAGATTAGGCTTTGGTGCAAAGCCTCATCTCAGTGTGCTGTCATCCACCAAGGACTTAAGTGCCATGGACCATTGCCGTTCTATAGCTATGGACTGATCCGCTGAATTAAGTGTTGTCATCCCTAAGCACTGAAAAGACCTACAGACTATGAAATGGTGGACTTCATGCTCGGTTTTCATTTGGAGAACTGTTGCTATAATGTTGGCACTAGCTTGACATTGCCCTTAATTAATGGGGTCTATGGGTTGTGATCTGCTAGCCACGGCTGATGGAAAGCAGAAAGTAGAATTAACGGAAGGAATGGTGTTTTGGTTTAACCACAAATCTCTTTTCCTGAAGTGACGCGCGTCTTGAGCCATAAACACAACAGAATAACTCTGAAAACATCAGACCACTCCTTCGAGACTTCGCTGTTATATTAAGCAAACTCTTTATTTACAATAGCACTGGTTCTTTTCAGTTGGCCTAAGATCCCTAATCCTTGGACAGGATTTAGCTGTAGATATACTTAGCATGTAGCTTGGCCATCAAAACAATGCTTGTACCAGTACCGATGAGATACCGACACAAGGCAGATTTCCTATAATGATGCACAGACGTCTGTTCAGAGCCATCTGTAGAGTTGTCTTATTGCGACAAGCTTCAAAAACTGTTCAAGACTTTATAATTCTACAATGTTACATACTGTCGCATTCCTATCGGCGAGTTTGGTTGTACCTCTCTCTATGTTCATCTCATGCATGTTCGCCGGTCGTATTTGTATTCGTGTTCGTGTAATATGCTATTATTTAATTATCCTAGTGACTGCACCCACCTATCCACTTTTTTTCCGTCTGCTCCATTTTAACTGCCGGCTATGGTAGTTTGCCATCTCAGCCTTTTCGGTTTTCGGATCCTCGTATTTTCGGATCCGTCGTATAGCCAAAGTCAAAAAAGTCGGGATTGCGACAGAGGAACGATAAGACACCATATTCTGAAAAGTCTTTTGGTTAGGGTTTATTGGCATTGTGCCCGGGGATTGAAGTGTTTTATATCTCGTATCAACTCTTGAGTTTCCTAAACATGACTGTACCAAATAGCCCAAACCACAGAAACCCTAGGTTGAGGAGCAACGGTCATTTTCTACGTTTCAATGCCTTGAGCAGTTGTGGACACTACTTTGATTCTTCTATTAATAACCCTAACTTCTAGAAGAAGTCGGGATAACTAGCTTCGATGCAGAGTGGAGATGGCTCTGGCTTACAGGCTCTCACTTATAGGCTCTCACTTATATCAGACCAAACCATCTGATACTTTCGGTACTCAAAACTTGGAGCAAAGCTGTTGTATTGAAAGAATACCATGGCTATGTAGGCAAGCAAGGAGGTTGTGTCTTCGCCATGCAAGAAATTTAGATTTCGTGCGGCGCCCATGCTCGGGAAAACGAGATGAACACAACAAGGGCGTCGCCAATCAGCTGTAGTTCTATGTGACGACTGTACCCCTCCTAATCTTTATTCGTAATTTGGCTTGATGCAAGAGGGATGGGCTGTCTTCCGAAAATATACATCAGGATTTGCTACGGTAGAGGAGACATAGTTGTCACGGCGTAGATATAACTGTTACGGCATGGCCGCAGTTGTTACGGCGCAGACATGATGCGTGAACCAGACAGTGTCGACGTTGCAAAACTGAATATTTCGTCCTTACTCATACAAGTGCAAAACAAAGTCCAAGCCACACAATAAGAAAGCCAAGAGCGCCTAGCAGTATATACACGGAAAGCAACCATGGCGCTCTGGGTATGACCTCCATGTGAGAACTGGAATGCTCGCACGTCGCATATTCAATTGGGTAGAGTTGAAGATAAGGTTGCTTGATGATGATCTCACTGCGCTGTCATCACCGTCTGACGTGAGGCAGCCCTTCAGCTCGGGTTAAGTTTCTCCCCATGTGCCTCTCTACTCTCTACTCTCTACTCTCTACTCTCTACTAGCAAACTCCTTACTCTTCGGTTATCCCCCTCTCCTTGGGCTCGGGACCCCCTCAGTCCCGTGCCGTGCCACCAGAATGTAGAATTAGTAGAGGAAAACTGAATTGAAGCCAAATTGGGGCTTACTGTGTTGACTCTAGCACCTCCATTCTGGCCAGTTTGGCTGCTTGGCTCATGGAGGATTGAAACGCCACGTCGGCTTCAGCGAATCACGCAGTGCTGTGCGACGAATAAGAACACGAATGCGACAGTACGAGGGTAGGGGCCACCAGGGCCACCAGGCGGTGCGAGGGACCGACCCCCACCAGGAACCTGGAGCATGTTCTCTGCCCTCTGCTTGATCCCGGTCGTTCTTGCAGCAACATTGCTTTCGCAGTGCCAAATGGCCCTCCCGCTCGGCTGCTTGCAGTACCCGGGATGGTCATGGACGGGCAAGCGAGGCCCTCCAAGATTTGGACTTTTAGCTACTCGTAGCCATAACAGAGACCATGCCTATTCAAGCCGCTCCGATTCCATCTGTTATTTATTCTTTAGATTCGCGTGCCCACGTCTTCACTCGTCTTTAGACATACCTCGACCCCCACCACCCGCCAATCTTCATCGGCTCATCTCTTCTCGTGCCTGGGTGCTGTTGACTGCAAACCATGGCCACCATGGGAACTGGAGTCTTTGGCGCAATCGCCCAGACGGCCGAAGTGGAACACGATATTGAGCGAACCATAACCCATCGGCGGGAATCTTCAGCAACCCAGATCAGCAAGGAGGATACCATTGATGGACAGAATGAAAAGAGAATACCCTTCAACGAAAAGGGTGAAGAGCCCATTACTTCTTTGGCGAGAACCTTCACGCAACAATCTGTGCGCCAACCGGATGGCGAATTGATCAATCCCTTCTTCGGCTCTCAAGATCCCATTCTGGATCCTTTCTCGGACAAATTCAAGCCGCGATCATGGGCGAAGACCCTGCTTTCTATAAGCTCCAGAGACCCAGAACGCTATCCAAAACGCATTGCTGGTATCTCTTACAAGAATCTTAATGTCCATGGATTTGGTACGCCCACCGACTATCAGAAGAGTGTGGGCAATTACCCCCTCGAAATTGTCGGCCTTTTCAAGCGATTGTTGGGACAGTCGCAGAAGACTAAGATCCAGATTTTGAGAAACTTTGAAGGCTTGGTGAAGAGTGGTGAATTACTGGTTGTATTGGGACGCCCTGGCAGGTAAGCTGTAATCATTCCATTTCAATGGATCCTGTCTAACAAGCCACGAGTGGATGCTCAACTTTACTCAAAACAATTGCTGGCGATACTGGCGGATTTTTTCTAGACGAAGCTTCCGAAGTCAACTATCAAGGCATTCCGATGGATGTTATGCACAAGGATTTTCGAGGCGAGGCTATTTACCAAGCAGAAGTCGACGTTCATTTCCCCGAACTCACAGTAGGCCAGACTCTCGAGTTCGCTGCTCTTGCTAGAGCTCCTGCAAACCGGCCTCCTGGGGTCACTCGTGAACAATATGCCACACACATGCGAGATGTTGTCATGACTGTATTTGGTCTTTCCCACACTATCAACACTAAGGTTGGCAACGACTTCATCCGAGGTGTCAGTGGTGGTGAACGAAAGCGAGTTAGTATTGCAGAGGCATGTTTAGGAGCCAGCCCGTTGCAGTGCTGGGACAATAGTACCCGTGGTCTGGATTCTGCTACGGCATTGGAATTCGTGAAGACTCTTAAGATCTCGACCGAGCTAGGAGGCGCTGCCGCCGTGGTTGCAATTTATCAGGCGTCGCAATCAATCTACGATGTAAGTATTTTCAGCAAGCCCTCCAAAATAATACCATCTGACAGCCATAGCTCTTCGACAAAGTTGCAGTCTTATACGAAGGTCGGCAGATATATTTTGGCAACATTCATAAAGCGAAGGAGTTCTTCGTCAATATTGGTTTCGACTGCCCAGCTCGTCAGACTACTGCAGATTTCTTGACATCTTTGACATCGCCGACGGAACGGTTAGTCCGTCCAGGGTGGGAGAACAAGACCCCTCGGACGCCAGATGAGTTTGCTCAAGTATGGCACGACAGTGAAGACAGGGCCCAACTCCTGAGAGAGATCAAGGCCTTTGATGAAGAATTCCCCATCGGTGGTGAACACCTAGAAACTTTCCGTGGAGCTCGAAAAGCTCAACAAGCTAAAGGCCAACGCCTCAAGTCGCCCTATACTATCTCTGTCCCCATGCAAATTAGACTTTGTATGACTAGAGGCTTCCAGAGATTCAAACAAGATATGACGACTACATTGACTGGTGCCATTGGTAATTCTATTATGGCTTTGATCATTGGTAGTGTCTTCTACAATCTTTCGGATAGTACTGGCAGCCTCTACTCTCGAGGCGCACTTCTTTTCTTCGCCATCTTGCTGAATGCATTCAGTAGTAATCTTGAGATCATGACGCTATATGCACAACGCCCAATCGTCGAGAAGCACAACAAATACGCATTCTACCATCCGTTCTCCGAGGCCATAGCTTCAATGGTCTGCGATCTTCCAAACAAATTTCTTTCCTGTACGGCTTTCAACCTGATTCTCTACTTCATGACGAATCTCCGACGTGAGGTTGGAGCGTTCTTCATCTTCTGGCTATTTAACTTCGTCTGTATCCTTTGCATGTCTTCGATTTTCCGAGGAATTGGCAGCTTGTCAAGATCTCTTGCTCAGGCTATGCCTCCAGCGTCTATCTTTATGCTGTCTTTGGTTATCTACACTGGATTCGCCATTCCTGTTAGAGATATGCATCCGTGGTTCCGCTGGATTAATTACATTGACCCCGTTGCTTATGCCTTTGAAGCCCTGATGATCAATGAGGTAAGTCATGCTTATCTCGATGGATTGTTCTAACCATGCTGATATCTTGAAGTTCCGCAATCGTCAAATTCCTTGCACAGTCTTTATACCCTCTTACGAAAATGTATCTCCCGATCAGAGAATTTGCACAGCGACGGGTGCCGAGGCTGGATCCAGTACTTTGGACGGCAATAGGTATCTTGAGATCAGCTTCAACTACTCCCCATCTCACCTTTGGAGAAATCTTGGAATCCTGTTTGCCTTCACAGTCTTCTCCCTGGCAATATACCTCATAGGTGCCGAGCGTGTTTCGGCTAAAAAGTCCAAAGGAGAAGTGCTCTTGTTTCGTCGCGGCCAGGTACCAAAGGTTACAAGATCTGGAGATATTGAGGCTACTTCTGATGCTCGGATCACAAGCGAGAACGTTGTCGCGCAAAACGCCATGTCCGAGCTTGGTCCTGAGGTCTCTAAGAACCTACAGAAGCAAACTGCTATATTTCACTGGGATGCTGTCAACTATGACATTAAAATCAAGGGAGAACCACGAAGACTTCTTGACGAAGTTGATGGTTGGGTGAAGCCAGGCACTTTAACTGCGCTTATGGGAGTTTCGGGGGCTGGCAAGACAACCTTACTTGATGTCTTAGCGTCTCGTGTTACTATGGGAGTGGTCACTGGTGAGATGCTTGTGAATGGGAAATTGCGGGATGAATCATTCCAGCGTTCTACGGGTTATGTACAACAACAAGATCTCCATCTAGCTACAACGACGGTCCGGGAAGCCTTGACATTCAGCGCCATTCTACGTCAACCAAAGAGCACCCCAATAGCCGAAAAGGTTGCGTATGTAGATGAGGTTATCAAGATCCTTGAGATGGAATCATTTGCAAACGCTGTTGTAGGTGTTCCCGGAGAAGGTCTTAACGTTGAACAGCGAAAAAGATTGACTATTGGTGTTGAGCTTGCTGCAAAGCCAGCACTGCTACTTTGTAGGTCTTCTCATATTCCCTACTAACTTACAATAAGAGTTCTACGACTGATTCTAACCATGTACAGTCTTGGACGAACCAACTTCAGGCCTCGACTCCCAGACAGCCTGGTCAATTTGCTCGTTGCTCCGGAAATTAGCCAACAACGGTCAAGCCATTCTTTGTACTATTCACCAGCCGTCAGCTGTACTTTTCCAGGCCTTCGATCGCCTTTTGTTCTTGGCTAAGGGAGGGAAAACCGTATATTTCGGTCCAATCGGAGAGAACTCCTCAACCCTTACTTCCTACTTCTCAAGAAATGGTTCACGCCCGTGTGGCTACGAGGAGAATCCAGCCGAATGGATGCTAGACGTCATTGGAGCCGCTCCGGGCTCTAATAATACTATTGACTGGCCAAAGACGTGGCACGATTCTCCAGAACGCCAAGAGGTCAAACGAGAGCTCGCCCAGATGAAAGAGGAACTCTCACATCTTGCTGTAGAAAGCAACAAAGAATCCCTTGCCGAATTTGCGGTACCAATGTTGTTGCAATTCAAGGTCGTTTCTCAACGTATCTTCCAGCAGTATTGGAGAAGCCCTGTTTACCTCTTCTCGAAAACTGTCCTTTGTCTCGTCACTTCCTTATTCATAGGCTTTTCCTTTTTCAACGCAGGCACTAGTCTTCAGGGAATGCAGAACCAACTCTTCGCCATCTTCATGCTTCTTACTATATTCGCCAACCTCCTACAGCAAATCATGCCTCATTTCGCGACCCAGCGGGCACTCTATGAGGTGCGAGAGCGCCCTTCTAAAACCTATTCCTGGGTTGTCTTTATTCTCGCGAATATCATCGTCGAGCTGCCGTGGAATACGTTGATGGCTGTGTTTGTCTATGTCTCTTGGTATTATCCGATTGGTCTTTACAAGAATGCGCTGAATGCTGTTGGCGGGTCCCAATTTACGGAAAGAAGCGGATTGATGTTCTTTTACGTATGGGGTTTCCTGTTATTCACCTCGACTTTCACGCACATGATGATAGCTGGTTTCGATAGCCCTGAAACAGCTGGCAACGTTGCGAACTTAATGTTCTCGCTGTGCTTAATTTTCTGCGGGTAAGTTTCCCTCCCATCAGTTATACTAAGGCCAATACTAATACCTCTATAGTGTTCTTGCTAGTCCAAGCGTTTTCCCACGCTTCTGGATTTTCATGTACCGCCTCTCACCGTTTACATACATGGTTAGTGGTCTTTTGTCAGTGGGATTGGCGAATACAGTCGTCCAGTGCTCCGATATTGAATTCCTTACCTTCAATCCTCCCGCAAATGAAACCTGCGGAGCTTATATGGCAGATTATATGGCCGAGGCTGGAGGCTACCTGGCCGACAACGCAGCAACCACGGCCTGTAAATATTGCACCGTTCATGATACGAACACATTCCTGCTCGGTGTTAGTTCTTCTTATGCTGATAGATGGAGAAACCTTGGCATTATCTTTGCTTTCATTGGTTTCAACACCTTCGCAGCAATCTTCTTGTATTGGTTGGCGAGAGTACCAAAAAAGAATAAGGAGAAGAAAGAGTAGATTATATGGGGGTAATGGAGTGACTTTTTGGCGTACATAATAAATAACTCTTGTCCTTTGTGCTCGCGCACAAAATTTGTAGATAATAATAGACCGGCTTTGCGAGAGTATTATTTTGATAGTAATCAGATATGATATAGTCTCACTTGGCCGATTGACTTCAGCTGCTAAAGAAGACTTGTTTGTGGAATATCTGCATTATTAACGACTGCTCGCGTGCTTGCTTTCATGCCGGTCTGTGACCGGCAGCGTCCAAGCACGGCCAGCCCGGGATTTGCTGCCCGGATTCCAGCCAGAGCTACCCCACCTGAATCCCGAGCTCTAGCTTTTGTCCCGAATCAGACAACCAGGGTCCAAGGCTTTCACCTGTGCATCGACATCATCATTGTCATTTGTTTTAATATACCCGTCAAAGCTGTATAAATCATTCACACCATAATATCCTCTTCCAAAATGCCGGAAACGCTCCGCCTTGCCGTCTCCCAATCATACACTCTCTCCACGACGAGCCAAACCCTCCAAGCACTTGAGCAAACCGTCCGCACTGCATCCTCCCAATCAGTCGACCTCATCCTCTTCCCGGAGGCCTACCTAGGTGGTTATCCACGCACGGCAACATTTGGCGCTGCAGTAGGTGCCCGGGACCCTAATGGCCGCGAGCAATTCTTACACTACTTCAAGGATGCGGTTGACCTTGGTGATACGCCAGAAGGCGCTGGCGAAAAGTGGGTGAATCGGGAATTGGCCAAGCCGAAGGAGGGAATAAGGGGAGATGGCACGCGGGAGGAACTAGAGAGAATTGCAAGAGAGTCGGGCGTCTTTATCGTTACGGGTTTGGTGGAACGATGTGGTGGCACGTTGTACTGTGGTGCGGTTTATGTCTGTCCCCGCTTGGGAGTCATTGGCAAGAGGAGAAAAGTAATGCCGGTATGGGCTCACTTGGATTGGGAAGCTTGGACTGAGGGGCTCATGCTAACCTATTGGCAGACTGGAAGCGAACGTTTAATTTGGGGTCAAGGACAACCTTCATCCTTGAGAGCGGTAACTACGACAATTCGAGGCGTCAAGCTCACTCTGGCGGCTGCTATCTGTTGGGAGAACTATATGCCACTCCTTCGCCAATCCCTCTACAGCCAGAACGTCAATCTTTACCTTGCACCGACCGCAGATGCTCGGGATACTTGGTTGCCTTTGATGAGGACCGTGGCTTGTGAAGGACGCTGTGTAGTCCTGAGTGCCAACCAATGTATGACTAAGGCCAATCTACCGCACTGGGTCACGGGTAAAGACCAGCCAGAGAATGGTACAGATGGCAGTACAAAGCTTCCAGAGAAGAGGGGAAGAAGAGAGTCTACGGTAACGGAAGATGGCCATGAGATCGCACTGCCAGGCTTCAAAGACTCTTTTGCATCACCAACAACTTCTAAACCAGATGCTTCTGACTTCATCTGTCGGGGTGGTTCATCCATCGTCTCGCCCCTAGGCGATGTCCTCGCTGGTCCGATATGGGATGATGAGAACGGTCTTCTCGTTGTCGAGGTTGATTTCGAGGATTGTGTTCGAGGCAGGTTGGATCTTGATGTTGGTGGAAGTTACTCGAGGTACGTTTTGTCTGAACTGCAAGGTGAAACATCTACTAAACCCAGACTAGAAATGATGCATTCAAGCTGCATGTCGAAGGCTTGGATCTGAGCCCACCACCCTGAACTGCGCGTTCTGACCATAGAGTGCTTTGTGACAAGAAGATTAAGCTTGAATACAAGCTTCTGATACCTCCCAATGATCTAAAATCTCCTTTAGCGTCTGCAGTTTGATCTGATCTGATCGTGCATATGAGACAATCCTTCGGTACTTGCTGCACCTTGCCACAAGCAACTCATATCTCGCAAGGATTTCTGCCATGGAGAACCGAATGGTTGGTTGGTTGTGGTTAATATAACGGAGTTATAGTCCAGCCGTCAGGATTCCACCTGAACCAAAATCTGGTTGTCGATCTTTCGTGGGTATGCGATGACCACAGGCCAGGATACCGGCAGATGACCAGCTCTCATATAAGCTTTGCTATGTATTTTCCCGAGGAATGGGACTTACAAGTAGCAATCGGGAACGACCGGCGCACGAAGGGACCACGAAACCGATGCAGGGCAGTTCCAATACCCTTTAGGGAATTTGGCAGACAAATGTGGTGTGATTCTGCTCAAAAGTCGGCTGTTTTTCAAGGTGCCATGGGTATATAAGTGGGGTTCGTTGTTCTCGCCTTTGCGCCTTTGCGCCGCTTCCCCAGGTGTGCTGGGGGCCTTGACACGACATCGGCCGGTTTAACGAGTAAGCGACGCTGCGCACTTTTTGGGTGACGGTAGAGCGTTCAGCCTTGCATGCTATGTCACCTGCCTTTTCCCAACCTGTTGCTTTGCTCTCTCTTGCTTCATCTCTGAAGCTCTCAATCACTCTCCTTGTTTCTAATTTTCCTTGGATCCAGGACTTCCCATTTAATCCACAGCTGACCAGAGCTTTGCGCCTCACGACGCTCACGAGCCTCACGAGCCTTACGACTACGAACCCTTTGGCTCTATCTTAAGCCCACTTATCCCACCAAATACCACATCACCGGATCTACGACCTAAGCACCGTCTCGACCCCATCTAAGCAGCATAAAAGCCAATCTCCCCGTGTTTCCCACTCAATCCCTGTCTTCAGACACGACCAATTCCCCTTCCTTCTTGAAAACCGAAGCCTTCGAAACAATACGCGCAAAATGCCATTCACTACCGCCCTCAACACGCCCTACACCACCGAAGTCGTCTCACGCGATTTCATACCGGTCACCGATGAGCCCACAGCACAGATCTTTTGGGTTGGCTGCTCAGACAGTATCATTTCAGAAACGGAGGTTCTCAATGCTCAAAGAGAGCAACTGTTCGTGCACCGAAATTTGGGCAACATTCTCAGTAATGGCGATTTGAGCTCCGAGAGCGCGGTTGAGTGGGCAGTGGGGTTGTTGAAGGTGAGTCGCGTTCTCCTCCTTGGTTCATGTGATTTGGGAGTTTGGGGGCGGATTCGCTGGTTGGGTTAGGAGAGATTTTCAAATGTCTCTTGCTGCAATGGCAGTTTCCTATGGGAAAACAGTTTCAGCTGACACCACTTCTGTATTTAGGTTAAGCACATCATCGTCTGTGGTCACTACGATTGTGCGTTGATCAAGTCCTCTGAAAGGGATAACGACGAACTACATGGATGGTACAAGTAAGGGCACCTAAATTCCTAAGCCATTGAACTTTCTCTCCTTTTTATTTTTTCTTCAATGAAGAACGAATTTCTCAGATTCCATCCCTCTCAAAAATCGCTACTTACTCAAACTCCACTTTTTCTAGAGATATCACGCGCCTGCACACCCGTTTCCTCAACAGTCACCCCCACACCGAAAGCGAGGAGGCCGAGCGAAGGAAGTTCGAGGAAATCTATGTTCTGGCTGAGGTCGAGTGGTTGAGGAGACAACCGGTTGTTAAGCAGGCTATGGAAGAGAGGGGCCTCTTGCTTCATGGATTTGTCTTTGATCGAAAGAAGGGCCAAGCTGTTCGATTGGTCGTTGAGGGGAAGTGAGTAAGCGTGGGAGGATTCGCCGTGTGGGGTTTGAGGATGTGTGGGGAAAGTACTGGGAGGGTTGGAGCATTGCAGGAGTTGATGGGCGTTGAGAAGGAGATTTGATGACATGGGGAGGGATCAGGGGACGAACGACTTGGAGGTGAGGAAAGGCGGAAGAAGAGAAACCAGAGAAGGAGAAATGAACGCAGCGGCCAATTTCAAGTACATGCCCTTCTCGGTATCCATTCTCGTGCATAACTGGCTGCGAGGTACAAGGAGGATGATTACGCGAGCTACGCCTTCCTCGAGTAAGTGTTACTGCCATACAGTGCTAGTAGCGCGCCCGTTGTTGGACTCCTCTCAGCTAAGACCAAATGCCTCACGACGACCTTTCTTTCTCTACCCAGGAGGAGGGAAAGAAACCCAGGAAAGGACAGCGGTGCTGGTAGTAAGAGCTCGACAATCACGCTACCTTTTAACGACTAAATTTGAGATATGCCCTTATTTGTACCAAAACTTAAACCTCTTGAATGGCTTCGAGAGGGAGTTCATTACTGCGTATAGAGAGAGAATACAAGACAATAGTAACTATCTTGAATAGATGATATAATATAATCATGGTAGAACAAGGAACTTGAATCTATTTGGAGACATTCTAAACCCTAACTTCGTAGACCGGCAAAAGGCCAAAAAAAAGAAGCTAAGATATTATATATGATGTAAGAATTTGCTTCTATTTATAGACTTCTAACCAACTTTATAGGCTGGCAAATAAGTAAGATTCTATATACGATTTCTCCCACTGCGGGGCTTCTCACCCAGTTTTGGTATACATGAGGGTACCTCAACTATTGTAGGATTTTGGTACGTCGAAGTGTTGTCTCGCACCCTCTCAAGCAGGCATAAACTTCTCAAACCAACCCAGCGACCTAACAAGTACATCAATCTGTGCTGGGAATCCACCAACGCCGTGTCCCTCTCCAGGATAGATGACACAAGCACTCTGTACCCCCTTTTCTAGCAAGGCTCGGTGATACTGCACAGCCTGGCTCCATGGCACGGCTAGATCTGCATCTCCCGCAATCTGCAGCACAGGGGTTGCAAATCTGCCTGCTGCCATGATCGGACTCAAACTCAGGTACCTCCCGCCCGACGTACTGTATGGATCGGCATCAAGGTATAGTTGATCGAAGGTCGGGATGTTGGTCGTGGTGTGGAAGGAATGCCAATCTGTAACTGCAGACAGCGAGACTGACGCGGCGAATATCGGTGTTAGCGTTGGCAGCAGACTAGCCATGAGTCCTCCATAACTTCCTCCTACGACGCCGATTTTCTTCCTGTCGATATCGGGGTAGGTTGTACATAATGATTCAATTCCAGATAGGATGTCTTGTGCGTCCATCCCACCCATATCCCCTAGAACGGCTTCGGTATAAGTTTTTCCTCTTCCTGTAGAGCCTCGCGGGTTGGGGCGGAATATAACATAGCCAGTGCTATTCATGACCATGGAGAATCCTCCTGGGGCGGTATTCGTCCAGCAGAACGATGGCCCGCCGTGGACAGAGACAATCAAACCCATGGACGTCTTCTGGGTTTTGGGCATAATGAGCTGCCCTTGTATTTCTAACCCATCTTTGGCTGTCCATTTATACGTCGTCATAGGTCCAAGCTGGGATTGGATTTTCTTGTATCCCTCATGTGAGAACGATATCAATGTTTCGACAGTAGACCGCTTGATCATGGCCAGCCTGGGGTAATCCGCCCAGCTTTGCAAAACCGTGATGCAGGCTCCTGATGGCAGCAATACCAAAGAAGGATAAATCCTACCACAGCCATCAGACGTCGTCCATGTAGTTATTATCTGACCAGTGATAAGATCTACCTCTTCCACTACAGTCTCAAAGCCTCGCAGACAGACGAGCAACAGACAACTGTCGCTTCTCCAGATGACCTGTGTGATGTCCGCATCCCCGAAGTGAAATTCTTTGACCATATTACATTGAGTATCAAGCAGTTTCAGCTCCCCAGCAGCTAATCCACGATCACTGCATAATGCCTCAATGACTGCAATGACATCTCCTCTAGGTGATGCCACAGGAAGACTGAGCTGTCTCCTGGATTCGGATGAATAGAGAGCTCTCATATTACCATCCAAATCCATGATCCTCAGCGTTGCATCATACCAATCACTCTCTCCCGGGGCATCACTGGCAACCATAACAACCTGGTCATTAGCACACCAGCATGCCTCCCATGGATTGATATTCTCAGGGGTAACCTTGTGTAGTTTTTCATCCTTGACATGAAGAACCCATAGCGCTCTCCAAGCGTCCTCAAGATCGCCATCATCAACACTGGGCATCCATTTTGGTAGCCCTGCACTTTCATCTTTCCCAACGCGACCTGAACCCCCCACGTCACTTTTGTCTGCTCTCAACCCCGCTGACTGGATCAAGATCTTGCTTCCATCCCGCGACCAGTGAAAGTCTTCAACACTGCAATTCTCCACAGCCGGGAAGGGGATTGCTTCCCCCAACCTACCAACGCAAAGGCCGTAGAGCTGGAATATGCCCGATTTCGCCCGATCACTTAGGAAGGCCAGAATCTGGCCATTGGGCGACCATTTGGGAAGTCGGTCTGTGGACTGACCGTTCGTGATAACATTCACATGTCTGACTCCCTCCTCGCATGCGGCAGCCAGCGACAAAACACAAATTCTCGACGCCGCACTCTCCTCTCTCCATTGTGCGCCTCCGATCGTCCCCGTGAAGGCAATCTGACGGCCGTCCGGCGATGAGGCGATGTCGCTAGCACCACTTACATTCCCAACGTTGGGATCGTAAACGTTTTTTAGTAGCGAGTCAACTCTCTCCCAGAGGGGTGTGCCCCGCAGATCACGCTGCATCGGGCTTTTACCCTTGCGTAGCAGAGGGTTTGGGGGCTGTTGCATTCGGGGTTGCATGGGGACGCTTGATGACGGGGGCGGGAAGGTCCTCATTGTTGCTTGCTCTTGTGTATGGTTGAGACTTGGCCGGAGACTAGGTGAGGTTGCGCGGGAAGTGGTACGTCCATGCGGCTAAGGAGTAGGTTGGTTCAGATGTCTTGATACCCAGACAAAGTGTTTGGTATCTGCACCTTCCCGCTCGTTGTCTAGGCAGGTTGTTCTATTGGTAGGTCGGGTTGTTGCGACATGTGGCATCGCATCCAAACCCCGCCATATCTGCCCACGCTGACCACGGATCTGCACCGGGAACCATGTATCCATGCGTGAAACTAAACGACTCTGTGATATTGGTGATGCAGTTCAAACAAAACAACCCAGGACGGGACAGTAGAGACATGATATCATGCCACCCGAGGCATGAGAAGTGCCTTACAAATCAGAGATATATGTAACAGGAACATCCATGAAAGTGAGCTGTTCTGAAAGGCCCAAAGCGCCCAAAACCTGAGTAGACATATAATGAAACTACCTATACCGAATGTGATGTGCAGTGTACGTTCAACGACATGTTGAGATGAAGCATTCGTGTAGTATTGGGAATGAAGGACAAAGAGTAGTGAATTTAGCAAGTGTTAAACTAGATTCTCTTTCCATAAAAGTGTTGTAAAAGTGTAGGTATGATTAGGGTATATCTAATTTCCGATTAATCATTAACTCATAAATCTTGCTTCATATGCAAAAGATAGCCATTTCCCATGACATCAGTATAGCCTGTTCCAAATCCATTTTCCAACACAATAACGCCCACGCTCAAAGCACAACTCAGAAATGTAATCATTACTTCTGAGAAAAAGCAGCCGAATTATGTAACGAGCGCAGCGCCGACAATGCAATCCAAGGCTGAACTCGAAGTCTGTACATCAGCAGTCTGATAAGGCCCTGCCCAAGCAAGACCTAATTCGAAATTACTGAAGTCGTTCGCCCATAGCGAGTTGGCATTTGTCTGAAGGAAAGTCTGGTACAGGGTTGCTGTAGCTGCTGGGAGGACAGAAGCTCGCTTGTAGAGGAAAGCAACGCCTCTGGCAAACACGCCTTTGAACTGGCCCTCATCCCCATCACAGCCTGTGGCCTCACAAACTTCTACAAGGATACCAGCGCTGTTTGTCAGTGCGCCTATGGCTGCTGTAGCGATGGTGTGAGCTAGATTGACGTAGGTTTCGTTGCCTGTTGCGAACGTCATCTCCGCTAGACCAGCGAGGATGATTCCTTGATTGTAGGTGAAGACGAGATTTCCATCATTTTTGCAAGTGGTTAGGAGAATGCCGTTATTAATGGTGTTGGCTGAGTTGATCATTCCGGTGCCAATGAACCAGTCGTAAGCTTTGACTGCTTCATCGAGATAATAGTAATCTGAAGGATCATGTGGTTTGCGATTTGCTAGCTTGGCTGCTGTAGAGATGTACAGCTCGTTCTCAACAGCTCCAACTCCACTGTTTGCCTTGTCCCACCTAAACGATGTCAGAATGACGTTTCATGAGTCGTGTCGGGCTTCTTACCAAAGACCACCACAAGGGGAGGTACCCCATGCTGACTTGGCATCTTCAAAAATTGATGATGCTTGGTCAAGATATGTGGTGTTTCCTGTGATATCATAGACCTGGATGAACGCAAGTGCCCACCACAACTCATCATCATAGTAGCCGTTGAGGAAATTGGTGAAACCCTGTGCCGAAGGAGCATTGGCAAGTGTGGTTGGAAAGACTAGATCAGTCACATCACTAACGGAATCCGGGTAGTATTCTGCCAAATCCGCCAACATCGTGAGAACATTGGCGCTGGGCCACCAAGCATTGTCCCATAAGCCCGTGGTTGTATTGTATCTTTCTTGGAGCTTGGCGATTGCTGAAGTTGCGTCGTTGACGTAGTCTTGTGCCGTTCTTTTCTGCAACGAAGGGATTGGATCTGGCTGAGGCAGGGCGAACCCAAGGCTAGAAGCCAAGATAGCAACAAGCAGTAAATATGAGGATGGAAACATTATGATATCACATATAAGTAATGCCCTCTAACGTTGCAGAATTGCAAGAAAAAAAGTAAAAGATAAAACCCTTCTTTCTGGAATGGAAAGAACTGGAGGCAGAATGTTATATAGGAGTATGCATCTTGGCTGACCCGCCACTAGATGGGTTCCACGAAAAGATTCCCCTCTAACCACTATACTTGATGGTTGGGAAGTTGGTCACTGCGATGCTGGTACATACTGCGGTATCAAGGCTTTCCTGGCTGTGTACCCAAGCCAAGATCATAAAAGACTCCAACTATACGTACTGAACAATCTGCCCCATTGGAGGATGCGAATAAGCATAAGCACGAAACTGGTCAGTTGCGGGCTACTTTTGGTCAAAGAATGACCTGATTCGCTTGAAATCTGCAATGATGAAATGAGGGTACAGTATCCTGCTCTATTTTCAAACCAACAGGGAGAAATACCCGCTGTCAATCGAGCTCATCGCGGTGTGCCATGTGGTCCCTGCGGACATCTGCTTGACAGTTCATCTTAAGGAAGGGCAAGCCAATCCCGGGATACACAATGCGCAAGGCTGTGTTTCAAGTACCATGGCCCTTTTCGCGACCCAATTCGACGCGCGCACCACTGAGAGGCCGTCAGCAAAACGGACTCCTAGGAGTGATAGTGCTCCAAAGATGTCAAGGCCACCAATCCGTAAATAAATCCTGGCCCGCAGCTAGGACATCCCTGGTTTACTGCTGATCATCGTGATGATCTATCGGTATGCCGCGATCAAAACTGGGTCCGTAATTACAGCCTTCTTAAAGCATTGAAAATCCCATCTCGTCTTGATTGCTTGCCGAAACAAAAATTCATGCCGGTATAATGACTTTGATGAAGCTGATGAAGCCATTTTAAGTGAAGAAATGAAGCTAAGAATGAGGAGGAGGGTCGCATCCGTCGATCCTCTACTATGAACTTCCTTGGTCTTGCTCGTCAGCGTAGGATTTTCATGGTCGCGCAGACGTGCCGCACAATGGGGGCATTGCCATTGCGTGAGCGCCAACATGGCTTTGGCTTGGCTTCAAGAGGCCCAAAATCTAACGGCACAGCCTGCAGCGAGTGAGCCCAATGTCAGCATTTGACAAGAGGCGGTCAAACACTGAAGTGCTGTTCCTCGAAAGTTCATCAATGCACCATGGTACAGGACTCGATGCAATGACAACAACTTCGAGCAGAGAAGTTATGCAACTAGAAAAGGACGGCGGTAGGGCGGTGGAGATCGATGCTGCGGATTTAGAAAGCGCTTTAGTCATGTGAGGCGGGACCCGTTCCCGTGATCGCGGCTTCATCCCACTCCAAAATGCGCCGCTGAAGAGTCAGAGCCTACGAAAAATCGTGATTAGGACAGGACGAACGATCGTGAAAACTTCAAAGGACGGACGATCATATTCTAAATTTCAACAACAATGGCGTCACAAAAGCAGACCGGTCTCACCTTGGCCATCATAGGCTGTGGTAAGTCACATGTGTCGCCGAGCAAATTTGATATTGACTAACAAAATACCAGGAGTAATGTGCTCATCGATTCTGGAGGGCGTCCTTGCCTCAACAGTCAAGCAAGAGTCAGCTGGCAAGGCGCCGCTCATCTCCAACTTTGTAGCCACAGTACAAAGTACAGGCTCTGTCGAGAGATTAAAGAAGCAATTCCCATCTCGTCTAAAGATCCTCCAAGGAGGCAATGTTAAGGCTATGGAAGAGGCAGATATCATCATGCTCGGCTGCAAGCCATATATGGCTGAAGCGGTTCTCGGTGCCCCAGGTGTATCCGAAGCGTTGAAAGGCAAATTCCTCATCTCTGTACTAGTTGGAACCACGCCTGATAAGTTACACGACTGCATTTACGCCAACAAACCCCACAATCCGGATAATTTCTGCTACATACGAAGGGCACTTCCTAACTTGGCTGCTTCTCTGGGCGAGTCGGCAACAGTGGTTCAAGCATCTGGCAGCGCGGCTGAAGCAGGAAAGCCTTTACCCGAGCACCTCCAAGCAGTGATGGACTTTATGTTTACGTCTATCGGCAAGGTCCACATTGTGGCAGGTGATCTTTACGATATTGCAGGCATCTTGTCAGGGCCTGGTGCTGTCTTTACAACCGTTGCCGTAGACGGAATGCTGGATGGTGCAGTACACCAGGGACTGAAGCGTATCGAGGCTAAAAAGATTCTCGCTCAGGCTTTACGGGGTCTGGCTGCTATTTTGGAGGATGGTCAGCATCCAGCTGTGTTGAGAGAGAGTGCTAGTAGCCCTAGAGGTGTTACCATTGAAGGTCTGCTGAGCTTGGAGGAAGATAGGGTTAGACATGCATACAGCAAAGCTACGATCAGAGCTACCGAGCGAAGCTTAAACATGTGATGGAAAGAATTGTAGGTAACTATTTGACTGCATTCAGGCACAAATTACATTAGACTTTATATAATCAGACGGTAGACAATTAGAATGCATTAAAACAGCAACAAGTACGATACAGAAAATCTACAGCCGTATGCAAGATGCAAAGCTTAGCACAAACATCACAAACTAGACCAGTAAGTTGTTTGATGTTGTGTTCAAAAAGACAAGGGCAGCTTTAAATAATATATAATTGAATTAATAATATAACTTTTCAAATATCAATACATCGTATATCAATACATCGTCTATCGATATATCGTCTATCGATACGTCGTCTATCGATACCCACCGTCTATTAATACATCGGCTGAGCAGAAACTAAAGGGTTATTGACTATCTTCCCACTGCGTCTGAAACTCTACGACTTCAGGCCAATGGGTCTCATTGCCTACGACGCTGCCACCGTATACCAGGTAGCCTTCCACTTCGGGTCTTGGCACAAGACTAAGAAGGTCTGTAGAATTACCAAAGACCCAAACTGTTTGCATGCCCCTATTTTAACAATCAGTAATGTTCAAGTTGGCCAGCGAAAATGGATACTTACATGATCATGTGCTGCAAGATGTGGCAATGGACCATCCACACTCCCGGTTGTTTCACTCTCAACCTCCACGCTCTCCATCCTGCATCGGTGCCATTACGGGCCTCCGCCTCATAACCATAGAGCAAAGTCGTATCGCGTTTCACAGGCATTGTTCCTGCCAATCTCTTCTCATTCTCTTCGGCATTGTAAGTGCCACTACCCGAGCCAATATCCCAGTAATGCGCACCGTGAGCATGGAAGGGATGCGTCTCAGCCCCCCCAGTGTCAGCGCCAGTATTCTGTATGACAATCTCAAGCACCTCGCCAAGATCGGCTGGGAAAGCGTCAGTAACGGGATCGAGGCCGTTGTTTTTGAGTGCTCGCTCCATAGACGGATAATCGATGCCATCGTTTTTGTAGAGAGAAACTAGGTACGGTTCCTGAACTCTTTCTTCTGTCCATGGAAAGTGGTTCTCAACCCATATCGTGGCGCCCATCACCTTTTCATGCACTGTTACGATGACTCGTCGGGTGATTTCAGCTGCAGTTGGAAAATCGGTCGAAGGAGTCAGAGGTCGAAGCACGTAGTCCAAAAATCCTAGAGTGAATTCTGGAAGAGTAATTGGAGGAGTGGTCGGTGGATAAGGAGCCTCTACAAGCTTTGGACCATAGTTGAGAACTGCGAAGCCGCGGGTGACTGTTGTCCGCGCCCGGGTCTCGAATTGCATACTAAATGTCTGCTTCTCAGGAGCTACCTGGGTGTGGAGAAGGAAACTGAAACGCTGTCCAGAGCCAACTTGTATGTAGCTTGTGTTATATGGTTGTGTGTATCCACTATTCATATTTCAGTAATCTTTCTGATTCTCAAAGTTTGCTCGCTTACCCATCGGCTTCAATGATCGTCAGAGTATCATGTCCCTCGATGGCAAAGGAGACGATAGAGAGGGCTGTACCACCAATGACTCTGAAACGGTAGGTCTTATCTGGCTCGACGTTGAAGGTTGATAAACTTGCATTACAGACCGTTCCATCTGCTGTTCCGCCACCATCGCCATTGACAAGAATCATGGCACTCTCTCCACTCCAAACAAGCGGGTCAGCGACTAGTCCCTTCTCGATAGTTTCATCATCCTTAGTAAATACGTCTTGGAGCAAGATAATTTTCTCTCCATCATATTTGTAGGGAATTCTGTGAGCCTCATCAACTATTAAAGGCCCGGTAACTGATACGGCTTGGAAACCAACGTGGCTATGGTAGACTGGAATTGAAGAGTAAGGAAAGTGGACCAAAAAAGCAAGACATCGGAAAATACTTACAATAAGTTCCAGCCATGCCAACGGGGACGTTGATCTCATAGTCAAAGAAATGATTTGGTGGGATTGGCCATTGGCTAGCCTGAGGAGTTCCGTCACTGAAAGGAGAGACAGCCATGGTAAGGCCATGCCAGTGCTACGAATTGAGATTAGCTACAGTTCCATTCTGAAAAATTCCATATGGCTTTTTGACTCTGGAAAGCTACCCACAATAGTAGAATTCTTATCCGGAATATCATTGTAAACTCTGATCCAGTAGGTCAGACCCTCGGTTAAGCGCAACTCTGGACCTGGGCTGGTGCCATTCACAAGAGCAACCAACTTGGGTGGCACACAAGACTGAACATAATCCTGCTCTGAAATACGGAGTACCGCATCGGGAACAAATGTCTCGTCGTGGGTGTAAGTACGAAGAGCTGTCACGGAATTATAAAATAGAATAAAACTCAAGTAGAGCGGAGCCAAGGAGAGGCGTAGGAGGGTAGACATTTTGTCTGCAAGGTACAGATGTGAACAAATCCTCCGACCGGATGAGAAACTTGGCAATGAAAGTAAGGCCCGAACTGTAAAGCTAACGAAGAGCAAAAGTGAGAGAAACTGATCCTGCTGTAGTGCAACAAACAGCGAAGAAGCATATACTTAAATCAGAGCTGACTTGCATTCACACAAAGTTAAACAAGATTTGCCAGCCTGCTTAACGTCAAACAAGATTATTAAAGAGGAACCTGTGGCTGCTGACCCTGTCAATTCCTGGAGGACCTGATAGGATCTGCAATCTTTGCAGCTCTATATGATATTTTGGTGGGTGGCAACAGCGGGAATACAGCAAGAGGAGGGCTGCCGCTGGCCGAAATTTGTTTTTACTTCGTCCGGCAGCTGCAGCACTGCATACAGCGCGCAGACAAAAAAGAGCCAAATGCTCCGCTTCTAGACATACTGCGTTGATCAAACTAATTTAAACGTGGTGTTGCATCCAATTAATCCAATAGCGACTTTTGATAACTGAGATGTCTAGTTGATTATTGACCTTAATGTAAGGTTTCCGAGAGCTCGGCTATCCCCCCGGCAGCCTATATGGACTGAGGTCGCATCATGGTACTATCTGCGATATTGTCAGGTTGCCTCCCGTCTCAACACTTGCAGCGGCAGCCAAGATGCCGTGTGCCTCCTATCCTTCATTTCCAACTTCTTCGTCAGGTAATTCCGGCCTGATGATGATGATGCGAACTGATCAGCACTTGCAGTGAAGGCTTGCATACTAAGCCTTGCTATTCAGGAAGTTAGTGCTTATGCTATCTCGGCATCCACAGCACAGTAATGCTTAAGAAGCCAGTAGAATTCCCAGAGAAAGGAATCAGCGGATCATACGGAACTAGCCGCGGGAATTGAGATGTCGAGGGTTCCGGAGGTTTGGAAGCTCCAAAGGCTATTAGCGTTTATGTCTTGGCTTTGAGGATTCCCAGTTGGATGGATGGTTTGGTTTGTGCGCCATGATATGTCTCAGCCCCAGTGGATTCGGTGGGTAGGATTGTGACTCGCGATCCGTCGAGACATGGTAGAGTTAGCCGAAGACATCGTTGCTCTTCTACTCCGACCAAATAAAGTCTTCGTAAATTGCGCGGGAAGTCAACGCCGCTGAGCCAACGTGTCTATGATTGTTGCTGGGGAAGGGTCATCTAAGCTGGGGAGAGGCATCCCGTCGCTTTCCGTGTTGAGGGGAAACTGCGGCACTAGTAATTACACTTTCGTCCCATTTGTTGTGGTCGTTGCTGAGCAATCTGATTCCATGTCCCGTGCAACCAAGAAGTGCGATTCATACAAATCCAAATTCATTTAGTTAATACGCCCAAACGTGGAAAGAAACGAATTGCTATTGTCGGGTATCTTAAGGCGCCTGCTCCTCCATCTCTCAGGCCTCTTTTTCTCCAAGAAATGTTTACTATTGCTCATGCCCCCCCATACCCATGTTTCAAAGAACACCAGCAATGATTGAAAACAGAAGCTACAAGTTATTAGCTCAAAATCCCACCGTCCTGTCCTGTATAGTTTAGGATTTATCATTCTCCTCCACATGTTCCTCCTCCACTTTCTCGGTCTGCGGGTCTGTAGGTGATTCGGTGACATCACCCCAGCCAGAATTATTACGACTAATCCTACCTGGGCCGGATACATCTCGCGGGCTCGCCAGTGGACTTCCAGGAACAGTAGCACCGGCAGGACTGCCACCAACGCTCTCCGCCTTTCCATGACCAACCATACCGCTCTTGATGCTACTTCCATCGCCGGCCACTGTCTGTTTTCCTGCATAGAAGCTGTTTCGCTCGCTAGGTAAAGCTGGTGTGACGCCTGTCGCAGAGTATATGCTTGCTCTCTCAGCCGCACCTACGTTAGCACGGTTTTGATGAAGGCTAGACGCAGCAGTAGTTGCGTTGGGTTCGATATTGGAACTCAATACACTAAGAGGAAGGCTCTCGCGACTACCGCCAAACAATGACGAAGGTGCCATAGCACGGACTGATGCATCTGTATCCATAGATCTTCTTCTACGACGCTTCGAAGAAGATGCAAGCGTCAAGATAGAGGCATTGTCGGTAAGGAGGTTGTTCGCTGTAGCGGTATTATATGTTGCCGGATGTCCACCACTGCCTTGTGGTACAAGATGGGCGGGGAGTGCACTTGGTGGTGGAGAGCTAGGGAACTGATGTACAAACTGGATGGATTGTCCGTTGTTTCCATTGCTCGCATGACCTCCACTTGAAACGTTTGTGCCCGCCGGGGTTGCAGCCGATTGTATTGTTGTAAGCGTCGTAGTCATAGATCGAACGGATGGGGCCGGCGAAGAGAAAGTGCTGTCTTGTCCCCTTGCTGAGTTGACTCCTCCACCCACGGTGCCAGTAGTTGCGTCACCAGAAGAAGGTGCGTGTGACGGTGCAACATCTGAATGTGCCACGTCCGTCCCCATTGTGCCTGCCATTGATTTATTCCCGATTGTTGGTGGAGGGCGCCCATCTTCTGATGATCTATTTGAATCTCTGCTTCGTTCCAGAGATGCAGAACTGATTGTGTTCCCAGTGGGTACCGTGGAGAATGATGGGCTGCCCCCCGGGTGCGCTACTGAATCACCAACTGTGCCTGATTCTGGGTACGGATTGTTGTTTTTAGAGGCGCCATTCTTTTTTGACTGTGACTTCATCTGATATGCATTCCGTTTTGTGCCGGTATGGTTTGAGTCTCCGCTGGAGGAGCCGCCTTTGAGGTTCGCGAGTTTCTTCATCCATGCTGAGAAGGGTCTGCGACGGCCCGATCTGTCAGGACGTTCTGCGCAATTGATTAGGACTTTGGCCTTCGATGAGTTCACTACGATTTCGAAGAGGTTTCTGATCGTCGCAACAGGAGCAGATGTGGCAGGGAAGTGTACTTACCATGAGCATGGTGCGCTGTCTCTGCCGTTGCCATTTTAGATTTACTGGGACCGGCGATGGCGTGGTTGGCTTGACAAACGATTGTGCGGAGAAGAAGACGAGGTTGACTCTTGCTCAGAGGGAGCTCTGCAAAGGAAGGTGCAGTTGCGCCCCAGGTATGATGGGGAAATGGGAACAACACAGTTGTGTGTTTGTTGTCTTGTCTTGTCTTGCTGTTCTCCTGAATGGAGCGAGTCGGAAACGAGGTAAGCACTCCAGCAAGCACATGCATGCCGTCAAGGAGACGAGCGAGCTATGCGCGAATCCATTCATCAGCATCATAGGCAGGGGTCTTTGGTCACGTGAACACCCCTGCTGTCCATTTGCAGTCGTCATTCTCCACTCCACAACTCCAGATTTGCAAAGACTGGATACTTCGTTTGATGTGCATGTTTCCTTGTTATCTCCTCTACTGTAACCCTTTCCAGGCCTCCACTGGAGATCTACCTGTCTCAGTAGTTTTCTCCACTCGCTCGAGCCATCGCCGTTATCTACGATGGTTCATTCCATTTCTCCTGTTGAGGAAGGCGCAACGCCGTTAATGTCCTGCTGTTTGAAACAACTTGCTTTGAAACTGGACAACTAACTAAGTCCAAAATGTCAATACAACCATTGCCTGCAGATGTTATTGCTCAAATCAAATCAGCTGTAGCCATCGTTAATTTAAATCAAGTCGTCATTGGCCTTCTGAAGAATTCGTTGGACTCCTCCTCGACAAAGATTGACATCACGGTAGACTATGGACGGGGCAGCTGTGCTGTAGAAGATGATGGGCACGGCATACTACCCTCCGAATTTGAAGAGAAAGGGGGGTTGGGAAGGCTGCATCGTAAGCGATGATACAGAAGATCCTTAGGGAAAACACCGACTAATTCTGCCATAGATTCCTCCAAGCTCCATAACCTCGGTCCAACTCATGGTATCTACGGCACCTTCATTGCTTCACTAGCAGCGCTTTCATTCCTCTCGATAACTTCTCATCATGAGATGCATTATTCGCATAATGCTCTGAGCATTCACGCCTCTCGCGTGGTAGCTCGACAGATCCCGGCGCCAACGCATCTGCATCTTCCTTATGCCAATCATGGTACCCGGGTGGTTGTCCGAGATCTTTTTGGTAGTATGCCGGTACGTGTCAAGCAGAGACCTACTGCTTCGGATCAAGACTCTCAGAGGAGCAGGCATTTCGAAGACTTAAAGCGGGGCATTGTTGCCATTCTTTTGTCATGGCCTAGTGCGGTTTGTCTGACGGTCCATGAAGCTGGAACAAATCGCAAGCTTCAATTAAAACCTCTCGGTCACTCACTGCAAAGGCCCAACTCTGATGTTCATGCTATATGCCATATCTTGTCCCAGGCTAGCTACATCGAAGCACCAGACAAGCCATCGTGGATTCGCATTAGCGCCTCAACATCCAGGTTCTCAATATCAGGAGCCATATCCCTGGTCCCTAGTCCTAGTAGACAAACACAATTTGTGGCCTTTGGCATTCAGCCTTTGATGCATTCGGAAGGACAAACAGTTCTCTATGATGAGCTCAACCGCTTATTTATGAATTCAGCATTTGGTACCGAAGATAGCGTGGGAGAGCTTGATGAGGAGGAAAAGCAAAGGCGAGCAAAAGACCGACGATACAAGAGTGATGGTTATACCACGAAGGAGCTCCAATGCGGGAAGAAGGGCATCGATCGATGGCCAATGTTTTATATTAGAATCACACCAGCTCAACAATCGCAGAGTAGGTCGTTATCAGATTTGGATGATGTGTTAGAAGACAGGCGGAACTCGCTTGGTGCTATCTTGGAACTACTTCATGCAACAATCTTCGAATTTCTTTCAAGGCACCACTTTCGGCCCAGAAATCTCCCTGGACAGGCTCGTCAACGGGGCACGAAAGATATAACTGCACCAGTTCATCGTAGCTATAGTACACCGAGCCCGAAATCACAAGCCAGTGCGATAGCTTCTAACGCATTCCGAGAGAAACATGGTAATATCAGCACCGGTGCAAGTAGTACGCCTTCCCCGTTCAAGCCGCGCTTGTCAAACACGGATAAACCATTCGATGCATGGTCGAGAGTCAAAATTGGCGCAACATCCTCCAAAAGCATGAGAAGTCCAGATGTACTAAAAGCATACGAACCCCAAACGACCAAATCCACAGCTGAGAACAAAGTTGAAGTCACCGAACCTTTGAACGGTCAAATCAAGAAATCAGTGCAACCACTTGTATCGAAAGCTGGAAAGATAATTCGGAGGCCGTTCGAAGATGTAGGTTTATCAATTGAGCTAGAACGGAACAATGTCTCTTCGCCAGGCGCCGAATCAAAGGACGAACCGCAACAAGTATCGACAATATGGACGAAACCTATCACAAAAGTGACTTCCAATATTGATTCGAGAACTGGTCGAGTATTACCTTCGAGCGGGGAAAATGGTAGAGGGGAGCCAAAGCGATTCACTCAACTCCTCTCGCAGCACCCAACAACACAGCCATTGAGTGACGAAAGTGGGTGGATCAGTGAACTTTTGACCAGATGGGACAACCCAATATTCAAGCCAGCAGAGCAAATAGTACCACATGTGCGCCTAGATGCATACTCAGACCCTCACGGCCAATGTCATCAATGCCCAAGCTCCGACAGGGAGGATCTTGGTTCTAATTTCGCAATTGGTAATCTCGGACGGATCTCCAAGGATGCATTGCACAAGGCGAATATTATTGCACAGGTTGACAAGAAATTCATTTTGGTAAAATTAGGGCTTACAACTTCCAGCGATACGTACGCTGGTACAGACTGTATGCTTGTTCTTGTTGATCAACATGCGGCAGATGAGCGCATCCGCATTGAGAGATTACTAGCAGAGCTTTGTACCTCACCTGTTCTCGGTTCTACATCTGGTATTTTCACGGTAGATTTGGAAAAGCCTCTTTCGTTTGATATCTCCCCAAAAGAAATCCGAATGTTTGCAAATCATGTTCAACATTTTACGAATTGGGGTATCATTTACGAACTCCCACCAATCTCAACGGCAGCCAACGTGCCGAAAACAGAAAAGTTAATCGTGCACAGTTTGCCGCCAGGAATCCTTGAGCGGTGCAAACTTGATCCGAAACTCTTGATATCCCTCCTTCGCTCGGAAGCATGGGCTGTCTTTGACAAGGGCACAATAAAGAGTGATATACCACCACCCTTATTACCCTGCGAGTCGTCGAAATTGGCATGGCTACAGCGAATACAGAGCTGTCCCCAGGGAATTCTCGATCTCCTGAATTCTAGAGCATGTAGGAGTTCCATTATGTTTAATGACGAGCTTTCGCTCGATCAGTGTCGGGTCTTGGTCCAAAAACTTGCAGATTGTGCATTTCCGTTTCAGTGTGCTCATGGGCGCCCAAGCATGGTACCTCTTGTGAGTCTGAGCAATGTTGCCAGCTCATGTCCAGTGGAGTCAAAGCTGGCGTTCGGGTCCGTCTTCAATCGCTGGAAGGATGAGCTACAATCCGACGATCGAGTCGACTAGATATACTTCTACGTTCATAGGTTCAATTGGGGGAGCCATGCCTTCTAAGCAGATGACCGATAGTTGCACAGATGTATGGCGACATGAAGAATGAACACATGTCACTTGATCTGATCAGCGATGGTTCGTTCTTCATAACCATTATCATGTTCATGTCGATTTGTAAATCCTAAGTCCGACGTTACACTTGACTCTTTTCCTCTACATGATCGAGGATCCCACCCTTTACACTATCCTCTCCGCCCCCTGAGGGAGCCAATGCTCCTCTCGCATCATCACCCTTTGCAAAGAGTCTATCTACATCTTCGAGCTCTAGGCCCTTGGTCTCTGGGAAGAAGAAGTAGATGATCGGTACCTGGTTACTTAGTTAGTTGTTGCGCAAAAAGAAGGAATGTAAACGTACCCAGCATGCATTCAAGGCCGCAAAAATGATATATGTACGGTAACCAATATTGTTGATGGCGATCGGGGTAATTTGCACAATCATGTAATTCATGATCCAATTGCAAGCGGTTGAGACCGAAGATCCACGCTGTCTGAGACGAAGGGGCAAGATTTCTGAGGGATAGACCCAAACGGTGGCTTGAAACCCAATAGTAAATGCGCCTTCAAATATGAATAGCATAGCTGCAGCACCCGCACCACACGAGGTGGCAATGGCAGTCTTGTGTTGCACATTATATATCAATCCCGTCTGTACAACCATTACAGCCGACATAACCGAGATCATACTTAACAGCAATGGTCGGCGACCAATTCGATCGATTAAGAACCAAGGAATGAAAGAGGCGACAAAAAACCAAGTCTGCAGGAAGCCAGACATGAGGGCAGACATATGGTCTGAGAAGCCCAGACTTTTGGAGAAGAGGGTGTTAGAGTAGTAGATCAATGCATTAATACCTCCCAGCTGCTGGAATGCCTGGATGGCGCACGCAATCAGGAAACGGCGCTGTGATTGGATGCTATCGTTGTGTAGCAAATCTGACCATTTCCCAGCGCCTAGTGATTCTTCGTAGGCGACAGTTTGCAGGATGTCATGGTGCAGGTTCTCGATGTGCGTAATGCTCATGGTCTTGGAATGCAGGCGTGTCAGTACCGAGAGAGACTCGTCGGCACGTCCATGAGATGCGAGCCAGCGTGGTGATTCAGGCACAATCGTTAGAATGAAGAGCATAGGAATGAGGAAGATGCATTGTAAAATGCAGGGAATCCGCCAGGCTATGGAGTCGGCAATATGAGTGGTGAAGCCGTAGTCGACCCAGTATGCGAGGAAGATACCGAAGTTCAGCGTGGATAGCTGCATGCAGACATCTGAACTCGGATTAGCTGTCGCTCCATGCACCGACGTCCAATGAGATACTTACACAATCCTCTTGTGGCCTTGGGACTAAACTCTGCCTGGAAGACAGGCACGGTGCTGTTAATAAAGCCCATCCCAACTCCACTCACAACCCGAGAAACAATCATGTGTGCCCGCGAATAGGCGGTTGACTGCAGCAAAGCTCCAACTATCATAATCAGCACACCCGCTGCAATGGACTTCTTACGGCCCAGACGCTCTCCAAACACCGACGTCGCGCAACTCCCGAGGAAGCAGCCAACCTCGTAGATGGCTACGATTAAACCAGTGATGGTTGGGCTGGGCGCATCGAAGGACTTGGTGAAGGCCGCTGAGTTGACGAGACTATGTAAAAAAGGTTAATTGCTGATTGGGGCTGAGATGACTCGTGGTAGACGTACCCTCCCATGAGCCCATTGTCGTAACCGATCAAGAGAAAGCCCAGACAGGTCAGCGCCGTGACAGCAGAGAAGAGGGGTCTGCCTTCCAGTTCCATGGCCATGATTGCCATGGGAAGTTGCAGCGTCTTCTTTTCTGGAATGGAAGACTGGGGGCGGGTTGGAAGCGATATATGATACGGCTGTATGCCAAGCTTTGATAGTCGCCTCGTCTCGCAATAGAGTTTACCCCTTAAGGCTATGACGGTCTTCGACCTCGATTAGAGTACACTCCAGAAAGTATAAATAAGGCTGGCGGACGCACGGGAAACCTGGAAAGAAGGAGGATGGTGGGCAGCGAGACGGCACAGAGAGGTATATGTATGTAGTATGTATGTATATGCAGACAGCTACATACCCCAGACGGCGGGGAAGGGAAGGATGCCGCGAGGTTCGGGTAGAGCGTGGAGGTGGAGATGGGAAGTGGGATTGTGGGTGAAAACAATGCAGAAGTTGGAAGGGCAGAACAAGTAATTATACTTTCAGACGGGAACAGCAAGGGAATATAAAATAGCGGAAGAGCAATTCGGGAGACTGGACACCTTGCTTTGGTATCGAATGACCAGCATAACAAGCCAGTTCAGGATTGTCGTCGTCTCACTTCAGGGGCTAAGCCGGTCTGGATGGGTGCATTAGAAACCCTATCCCCCAGGGACAGCCCCGTGGGGAATAGTGCCGTGCTAAGGATGTGTTGGGACGAGGTGAGTTGCTTGTGGTGTGCTCGTGGTGGGCGGGGCTGGCCAGGCTGCAAAAAACACGAGCGAAGACATATAATCACGACGGTTTGACGGACTGCCGGCCATGACCCAAACCTTTCCCCAGATCCAGTTCCATCCGTAAGCAAAAGCCAGAGGTAGCATATTCCTTCGTGCCGACGAGCTGCTTCCGCCAAGCCATCACAGCCCATCAAACGCCGACAGATTCCAGTTTTCCGTCCTTCTGCCATCACTCCCCGCATCCAGAAATCGTAAGGTAGACAGCCAGACGGACACCCTGACACCCTTGACACCACACCACGCGCTCTGGTTCAAAGGCCGACAGGAAGCGGATTGCTCACATTTCACTCCTAGGAATCCTAGGAAGGGAAGCTTGCCGCGCTCTTTGCTCAGCGTCCCAGCCCGGGCAGCCAGGACCATTGTCACCTGGTGTCACCTGGGGTCACCGACGACGCTCATCCGTCCGTCCGTCGGTCCTTGTGGTATCTGGAACTCTAAGGGCCCGTCACTCCCCGAGTGTACAACGTCCGTTCTGAACTGGTCCTGGACTGCGTGGCTCTCCGCGGTCCCGCATTGTGCACGCTACGCTCACTCGTCGCCCGACACCTCAAGAATCCGGGGCTCCACACTCCATGTCGGCTTCCTACAGCAGTAGCAGAAGTATCAATGCCACTGCGAACAACACGCTGCCGCCCATGCTTCCTCATCCCTCGACCCTTCCAATCATGAGCCCAGTCGCCGGAGCACCCACGTCAAAGGCCGACCCCTCGAGCACGCAGCCTCATCCCCCATCCCAGTCCCAGGCCCACCCTCACTCCCAATCTCTCCAGCATCCACTCCCTCCTGCTGCACATCCACCAGGGCCGGTGCAAACACTGTCACAAGCTCAGTCCAATGATGCTACGGCTCCTCCTGCCAGGGCGGCATCCACTCGTCCCTCTGCTCCTCCACTCGATCAGATGAGAGCCTATCGTGCATGCCTCAATTGCCGCAATCGCAAAAGCAAGTGTGACTTAGACTTCAACAATGGTCGCCCTGTGAGTTTATTCAACAGTTCCTTTCTTGTCTTCTTCTGCATTTGCCCAAACTCAATAGCGTGCGCGTGCAATATCATGCCTCTTGTTGTGGGGTTGTGCCAGTGCACATCTTTCCTAACTCGTCTTCTGTTATTTTGGGTTCGTTGAGGTTGCAACTTGTTATCATCTTGAGTTCCCAGAGGCTCGCAGCGGGATGTTGCATTGGTATCCTATTCGAAGTTTGACTTAATATACGAATGCTGCACTGTGGTCTTATTTCCTTTGGTGGAAGTCCACTCCCCAGCTGGATTTCGGATCCGGGTGGCGTGTCACCAATTTCGTAGCATTCACAATTAATTTCAATCAAGACTTTTACAATCCATTCAAATTCAAACACTAACCCCAAGTCCAGCCCTGCAGGAGATGTCAAAGGGAAGCACGTGATTGTGTTCTAGGTGAGAGTCATCGGGGTGGACGACGAGTAAGAAAGAAACCAAAGCTTGAGGATACGCCAACAACACCAGGGACGGCAACCCCTCCACCAAAGAACACAGAGTTCGCAACTCCAAATAGTAGTGCTCCGTCTTACAATTCTGGTGGCGACTACCCTGCGCCGCCGCCGCCGCAGCAACAGCCTCAACAACCAACACAAGCGGTAGGGAATTTTCATAACAAGTACGACACTCGCAATGAGGCCTTGGCGTGGCAAAATCATACCTCGACACCTGGATCAAATCCTGAACTATCGAGTCTACGGCATAATGAACAAGTGCATGTAAGCTAATCATAAATCCAAAACGTCCTGAGTGTTGGGGCCATGTCTTGCAAGTACTGATTGCAAACAGATCCCTGGTCAACTAACAAGTCCTGCAAATACTTCAGGAAGCCCATATCAGAACCATCAGGTTTCAAGAAGTGAAAACACATCAAAGCCTGTTCATGAAAATATAGCTTCAGCGGACCTCCAAAATCCATCTGATGCTCTTGAAATACTTGCTCACGTAGCTGATCGGGCTGACGATGGCGATTCTGATCGAAGTGACCTAAATCAAATCAACGGTCCTCCTCAGATATCCAGACCTCCGCCAGCTCTGAGGGAGCCAGGCTCCATAGATATGGTCGATCAGTTCCATTACCCGCCAATGGCCAACGGGTTAATTGGTGCCGAAACCGTTTATCAACTGTTCATCAAGTAAGTATCTCGAATGACTCTTCTAGAGGTTTTCTGACATTATCATCAGCTATGAAGAGTTTTTCCATCCTTATTTCCCCATCATTCCCCGAGAGACTTTTGACCGATCAAGACTTACATGGCTGTCGCGTGCGGAACCACATCTCTTTTCTGCGGTACTTACAATAGCCTCGAAAGATAATGAGCAGCTGCACCAGGTCTGTTACGAGCACATGAAGCAGCTTATATCAATGATAATGGCAGGAGCTGAAGCAGATGTTGAAGCAGTGGAGGCACTATTGCTGCTGTCACAATGGGTTTCTCATCGCCCTCAACAACAAATTGCTGTTGGCCGAGGAGAAGAGGACAGGACTGCATGGATGTATATAGGAACAGCGCTTCGGCTTGCTTACTTCCTTGGACTTGATCGTACAGCCTTCAAGAGTGATTCGGCTGAACCGCCAGCACGGTTCAATAGGAAGCGACTAGTGTGGGCTGCCTGTTATATTTGTGATCGTCAGGTTTCCGTCAGGCTTGGGAAAGGATTCTGGTCGAGAGGACCGGGGCCTCTGTCTGGCTTGAAATCTAGCGACTTTCCGGCTTTACAACCTCGAGGACCAAACCAAGACAACTGGGCTCTGATATTTCAAGCCAATCTGGAACTGACTCAAATATTTTCCAATGTCCATGACATCCTTTATGCTTCAAAGGGGCATGGCTGGAAGGAAATGCTGGAAGGACGTTATGCCAAGTACTTAGATGATTTCCGCACCAGTATTCGGAGCTGGAACGATGTCTGGGGAACTTTGATTTGTAAGTACTCAAACATCTGAATTGTGAACAAAGCTAATTTTGCAGGCTCTGCACGACTGAAGGCCAGTTTGATGTTGACATATGATTATCTCCGGCTTTATGTTAATGCTTTTGCCTATCAAGCAACCATCTCCCGTGCCTTGATATATCAACGAGATAGTCAGCACACAGCGAATCGCCCAATGCCTCTGATCAATTCAACCGCACCAGATGCGAGATTCATCTATGAGGCACTCGATGCGGCAAAGTCTCTTCTGTCTACTTTCAACAACTTTGTAGACCCAGAGACTTTACGATATATGCCCTCCTCCTATTATCTTTACATCATTTATTCCGCAGTATTCCTCTACAAAGTATGTTGACACAGTTGCCTTAAGGCTCACTCACTAACGGCGTCCCAGGCACGGTCAACAACAACCATGACCGAAGAGGAACGAACTGGTGTGCGCCGAATGATCAATCAAACCATCGATCGTTTGCAGAAGGCCTCTGCTGGAGCTAATCATATGGGAACACGATACGCACGTCTCATACAGATGCTCTGGCGCAAGTCGCCCAAAGGAAGCAAGAACAATGGCGACAATGTGCCTCAGCAAACCATTGATAGCCGACTTCAAGATCCCAATCGGATGGGCGTAGTGCCTAACCTCCCCACGGTCTACGATCCAAATTCAGGCTTCAACATGGGCATGAAAGGGGTTGCACCAACAAACGCTCCAAACGGTACTTTCTCGTGGTTGGACCTGGGAGCTACCTGGAACTTTGCAACGCAGGGCCATACCGGCAACAGTGTGAGCGGGGGTAGTGCGGGCGAGATGGATGACATGATGGGGGTTGATACGGGAATGAGTCCTTTCGACATGGGGCTATTGACGGACTACAAGCTCCTGGATGGGGATAATCCGAACTTCATATTTTAGGCTTGCGTGGTTTATGGTGGAAACCTTTGGAACGAGCACGGTGTTGGAGGACCGATCTGAAATTCAGAGGCGCTTTGATGGCTGCGAACAGCTGATGGATATAATCTAATGATTCCTCGGGAGAGGAGGGTGTAGGCGAACTAAAATAGGCTCATCAAGGGAGCAAGCTAGCACAGGAAGCAAACGCTCCAAAATACCTGATTATGCGCTGAGCTCGGTCGGGATCTTTAGCTTCAATTACGCAAAGCTGGGGCACGTATGCAGCCATCTCCTCATGGCACGATCAAACCCCCACATTGTGAAGCAGCTGCAGAATCGTGAAGGCCGTCAAAAGCCGACTAGCCCGTAGAAAGGAAGCTTCCCCATGTCACCCCGCAAACCCCACCAGCCATCGGTGCTCCTTCAAACGCCGGTTGGATCCCCATTGCCAGAGAGAAGGGAAATTTCCCCCTTCTGCAACGCATCAGGGTGTCGACTCTCCGTCCTGATTGACGCTTTGTGGCCGGCCAATCTCTCAGCCGGCACCTGACCTGGAGATGCGATTTCCTTGCGGTTCGTAGGCCTTGACATTCACCGACCTCGCTCCCCTCCCCACGGCGGGGTAGAGCTTGTTTGCACTATAGCTGGCTAACCATTAGGCGTTTGAGGCCTATTTTACTTTCTATCCTCCACCTTCTGTTTTCTTTCCTCTCTCTCACCACTCTCAATTGACCCCTCCGCCCGTCTTATAGACTTGTAACCCCCATTGACGTCTGCTTCGCCATCAGTGTGTTTGACTCATTCATCATCCGCAACATCCATTCTCAAGCCTGCCACAGACGCCGGGTTGAAATCCTGTTAATCGCGAGCCAAAACTCCCTGGGGCGCTCAATTCAGAATACAATCACCGGAGAAATTTTCTAAGCAGCTCAAGATGTCTAAACCCGCCTGTTTGCTCATCGGAGGGATCACTCACGCGCAAAAGGAGTGGGAAGAATGTGCGAGCTTTGCAACACTAAAGGTTCGTGACCACTGCAGCGTCGAAGATCCGAGATCTTCCTAGATTTGAGACGATGAACAGAGGGCTGATATCGAATATAGAAATTTGAAGGGAAGACGCGACCAGAGTTCCTCAAGGATTGCTCGAGTGGGAAACTCGATGACGTGGTTGCCATTTACCGAAGCAACGAATCAACATCCGTAAGTCCTCTTCCCCCGGGGAAGCTTTGGAGAATACCAGCCAGCTAACACTCCTCATACAGCTGACTGGCCCTTTTGATGCTGAGCTCGTCTCTGCACTGCCCAGTAGCATGAAATACATTGTGCACAATGGCGCCGGCTACGACAACATCGACGTCGCCGCATGCACTAAGAAAGGAATCCAAGTCGCACACACGCCCAAAGCCGTCAATGCTGCCACTGCCGACATAGCTATTTTCCTGATGCTCGGAGCCTTGCGAAGGATCCATAGCCCTTACTCAGCCGTCCGTGCAAAGAAATGGAGAGGACCAAACTTCCAGCTCGGGTATGATCCGCAGGCAAAGGTCCTTGGAATCTTAGGCATGGGAGGCATTGGAAGAGAGGTTGCAAAGAGAGGTGCGGCGTTTGGTATGGAAATTCATTATCATAACCGCACGCGCCTCGCGCCGGAGTTGGAGGGCGGTGCGAAATACGTCTCTTTCGAGGAACTGCTCTCTGGTAGTGACGTGCTTTCATTGAACCTGTCATTGAACAACAAGACTAAGGGTATCATTGGCGCCAAGGAGTTCGAGTCGATGAAAGACGGCATTGTCATTGTGAATACAGCACGAGGAAAGCTAATCGATGAATCTGCACTCGTGAAGGCACTTGAAAGTGGAAAGGTCTTCTCAGCTGGCTTGGATGTTTATGAGGAAGAGCCCGAGATTCACCCTGGACTCATCGACAATCCAAACGTCGTTCTCCTGCCACATATCGGAACTGGTACATTTGAGACACAGGTATTTCTTCCTCTTGCTCTTCGTTTCAACGCAAGTAGTTCGAACCAAGCACAACGACTAACCGCCAAATAGAAAAACATGGAACTCCTCGTCCTCGAGAACATGAAGAGCGCCATTGAGAAAGGTGCACTGATCACACAGGTACCTGAACAGAGTGGTAAGATCCCGTCCAGTACTGCCCGCGCGTGAAATTAAACGGCTACGGCGCATGTGAAGATAGAACTTTTCAAAGGCTGATTCTGTGTAGCGTAGACTTCTCGAGTCGTCTTTAGATCTCCCCTACCTTTCTTCCAGGGAGCGGGCAGAGTCTATGAGACTGGCATCTTGTCCTTGGATGAATGACGACAAGGAATTTCCTCCTCTACCCTGCCCTATGCGAGGCGAGCAGGAACAACGTTTGACTTGCCAAAACAGGGACAAGCTTCTCATCCGAGGATGCCATTAAATGAGAAGCAGCAACCACGGGGGCATGAATCAGAAGTTAAGGACAGTAGCGTAATAATCAGGATGATGATATTGTACGAACTTTAGATATCTAGAATTATATACATACACAAAAGAGTATTGGAACTGAAGCATTATCAATACAATTATCTATCGCGGTACGAAATTGGCCTTTGTTGCACACAGTATATTGATGCCGCATGAACCTAATGTGACAAGAAAAGTTACAAATCTCTGCTCCGTCAGAAGTCTCGTCACCTGGGCTAACTTCCTCGTCCACGATGAAAGGAACAAGTAAATTCGGCAACTTTGGGTGCGAGTCGACTTGGCCACCTGGGGGAGAAGAAGGGGGGGGGGGAGGGTCAAACCAAGATTGAGCCGTTTCTGGCGTATGCCGCAAACGGCTAATTGAAAAAAAAAAGAAAAGAAGAAAAAAAATAACACTAAGTCAGAGGTCATGTGTACCATCGTCATCAGAGGAAGAATATGCGAGACTTAAATTAAGCTTTGGTATGGTGGTAGGGGAGGGGAGGGAGGCTTGAAGGATAAGTTCTCTGCAATTTAGCAGAGTTGTATATTTGAAGCGCATAGCGTGCAAGATGTGATATAGTAAATGTTTTTTTTTTTTTTTTTGAGATCAGTCTTTTTGTGAGCTTAATAGCGGTTGGGGGGGAACCGGGGCCGGGGGAGGGGTAGCCTTTTTTTTTCTCTCTTTAGGTTACTTAACGCTCAAACCCCCCCGTACGTGCATGCATATACATACGTGGAGATGAAGAACAACAATTTGTATATCAAATTGCAGACAGTCAAGGGGGATATATTTCGTAGTGAAGGGTATAGTATTTCCAAATACTTTCGAAAAGGAGAGCCGACAGAAACGCCAGGACAAAGTAACAGATAAATACAAGCCCCCAAACCTACATGCAGACCACCCCTTTTACCCCCCCCCCCTGGTTGCAGTCAACAATCTATGCAAATATCTACAGATCTACCAGTATCTCAACTTGAAATGCAGCAATCTCACTTCCGTCTCAGCTTAACCATCATCTCCATAGCATAAATCCACTTCTTAGCAAACACTTCCTCCGTAAACCTCTGCGCGCTCTTGCGTGCTCGCTTCCGCATCGCTAATTTGTCTTCGAGCTGCAGCGCTTCTTGGAAGCCAATTGCAAATTCGGTTGCTGTTGTTGCATGGAAGCCTGTGTGGACTTTGTCAGTATGCTTCCTAGAATTTCTTCCAGGTGACTAGAGAAGAAGTGGATCTTGGGATGGGAAAATACATACCCGTTCGTTCTCCATCGATTGGAATGACAATATCCCGCTTTGGTCCACCGCTATCATGAACAACCAAGATCAATCCCGCTGCCTGATATTCCACAACGCCAATACCGAAATGCTCATTCCACATTCCATTGACCCCAACGCTAGCTCGTCGTAGCCAGTCCAAGATCTCGGGCCAGCTGGCATCCAGGTGGAATTCCACACTGTCCTTAATCTGCAGCTCGTTCGCAAGCAGTCTCAGCTCATAAACACGTTTCGAATCCCCGTCGTCGCGTACACTTCCGATCAAGACCAGCTTCGCACCTTTTGTAGCCGGTGTGCCGGTATCCATGAATTCCTTAAAGGCGTTCAGGATGAGCTTGTGGTTCTTCTCTGGGCGGAACTGAGCAATATATAGAAGTACTTTCTCCCGTGCCGACTCGCTGCTTTCTGAAACGTCGATTTCTTTCTCGAGCTCCTCTACGGCTACTGGTGGGTACACGACAAATGCGCCGGGTTTCCTCAATTCCTTTCTCCATGGTCCCCAGAGCGAGGTGATGTGATCTAACGTCCAGTTGGAGTTGGTCATAACTACATCTATTGAGGCGCCGACCCAGGTGTACATCTTTGCAAAGAGCTGCCAGTACATCTTCTTGGCCGCGCCTTTTGCGCCTGCGCCCTTGCCTGCATTCACTCCTTGCTGTCCTGTTGGTGAGTCCGCGTCTAGTGAGCCTAGCATGTCCGTCGAGATGGTTGGGTAGTGTACATATGCGCCGGTAGGCACGTCGGGAAATAGAAGCTTGCAGAATCCAAGTGCGAAGGCATATCCCATTGTGTCAACGAAGATGTCGGCTGGAAGGAGAGAGAAAGCATCATATGCGAGGAGGAGAGAACCTATAGATTGTCCGAGGAGGGTGAAGTGAGGCCAGGTGGAAGCCAGGACCCAATGTCTGGTAGTGAGGTAGAGGAAGGTAATAGTCGGGGGGTGCAGGTGGATGTTAAATCGGTTCTACGAATATTTATTTAGCAAGCGACGTGGTTAGAAGTGGAATACACATACCTCTACTCTCGAGAGAATCGCATTCTTGTCAACATCATGATCACCGGTATAGACAATGATTTTCGCATTCGGCCAGCGCTTCTGCGTGGCTCTGATAGCAGCCCAGAGAACTCTCTCTCCACCGCCACCGGCATTACTACCACAGAGTCAGTACAACCAACAAACCCCCAGGAAGGAGTAGGAAGCTCACCAGAACGGATGAAAGAAGCCCACAATGCCATCCCAAGCCATATCAGCGGCAAGTTGCCCATTGTCCACACCAGCGGCCAAAGCCTCGACGTTCTCCCACTCGTCGCTATCCCTCCTCTTCTCCTTCCAGGCAGCCTCATCCGTCTTGACGCGGTCGAGAATCTGCGCGCGCCGCCCGGCCGTCTTCTTGCGCAGGTAGAAGCCCACCGTCCTGCCCGCAGTACGAACGAGAGCCGGGCCTCCAAGAATAACGGTCAGTGGCATGACGCCGAGGAAGAGCGCAAATAGGATGGCAAAGACGTTGGGAGCCAGCCCGAAAATCGTATTGGTAGAGCCATCGGGAGCTGCACAAGTACCCGCCATAGTGAAGGAGGGAAGATTGCTATGCACGAGATAGCAAAAAGCTGGAAGCTGGTGCAAAACAGGAAACAGACCACGAAAGAGGGTTGAAATAAGGTGGGTAAGGGCCTCGTAGCCGGAGCCGCACGGTAGCCTTGTGCACTGTGTTCACTTCCACCTCTCACCTGAACACGATCACACGCGAACGGAAGAAATTCGGCTGGTCAGGTGCGGCGGCGTCTAAAGAACGCGCTACATTCAAGCTTAAATGTATTTTTGGCTCTGCACGGCTTGCCTTGCCTTGCCAAGCGCGTGAGATGGTCATTTCTTGCATGGTACGAGTCTCGTAGCTAGCTATAGCAGCTATACCACTCCAGCAGCTACAACTGCCTCAATCGGTGCGGTGGTTCTCACCACCACCCCATCATTCCCATGGCGATCCTCCTCCGCACAAGCATGCGACCGCATCTCCTCTACCAGAAACCCTCCCACCTGCCCGCCCTTCTCCTGCAGCTACCGCCGTCCTGTCGCAGCTTCCATGCCTCCCCACGTCCGCAATTCCTCGATGCCGCCATGGGCGTTGCGCATTCGGGCCTCGAAGTAATCCACAGCTCGACCGGCCTGCCGTGGGTATATACGCTACCCCTCGCCGCGCTCGCCATTCGCACTACCGTCACTCTGCCCTTCTCGCTCTACATGCGCCGAGGGATGCAACGGCAGATTGAGCTCTCGCCGCTGCTAACCGCCTGGCGACATGTGTTTCGACAGAAAGCAATGAAGGAGGCAGTGCACACGGGGCCTGCGGTGATCAACCGAGAAGTCTACAAGCAGATGGGCGCAAAGAGAAAAGAGCTCTTCCGGCGCTGGGATTGCCCGCGCTGGAGGAACTTCTTGGGGCTCATCCAGCTGCCGTTCTGGTTGGTGATGATCGAGACCATCCGGAAGATGTGTGGTGCCAACGTTGGCTTGCTGGGGATGATGGCAGCGAGGATATCGGGCGGTGTGGAGGATGCTGCTACTGCAGCCACGGCTGCTATCACGAGTCTTCCCAAGGAAGCCAGTTTCGCAACCGAAGGCGCTCTCTGGTTCCCCGACCTGCTCTCTCCAGATCCACATCTCGTGCTTCCATTCATGCTCTCCGGGGCCATTTTGCTGAATCTGAGCAACGCCCTACCGAGCAAGAACCCTGCAGTGTGGCAGAAGAGACTCGTGCGGAGTTTACGAATTGTGGCATTGGCTATTGGACCTTTGACATTGCAGGTCCCTAGTGCCATGCTGGTGTATTGGATTAGTTCTAGCACGTTGGCATATACACAGGCCAGGCTGCTAGACGCTTTCATGCCGCTGAAGAAGCCGGTCGAGCCTTGTAAGCCGAAGCTTATAACATCACCCCCACCGGAGCCTTGAGATAGAAGAAGAAATGCAGTGCAGGCAATTTCTTTTGGTCCAGGGAGGTCCAAATCTTTCCCATACACCAAAACAAGACCCGACTCTTGGTAGAAGGCTTGTAAAGGCCGAAATTTGCGATGATGGTTCGAGTTTGATATATACTCGGGCACTGTACAAATACTCACAATATCCACCTGTACATAGGAAAGTGTAGATTTAAAAATGGTTCACAGAGCAAAAAGGAATTGGAAAAGAGTAAACACCTAGGTCATAGGGTATATATTAAGACGATATGTGCACCATATCGAACCATCACTTTGTCTTCTGGCTAATTTGATGCTAACCCGTCCGATTCCTTCCATGCTAAAATCCTGTTTGAGAGAAGAGTAGTGCTCATGAATACCCTGACAAACATAGGCCAACCCAGACCAAATCCCTATGCTACAATTAATTCCGCCCATGAAGTCTTTTGCCAAAAAAGAAGAAAAGAAGTTGAATTGAAAGAAAAGTGGTCCCATTCCGCTTGTGACTTCCCTGCTGCGCAGGATCCTAGAAAATCATCCCATTCCCATTTGCCCAATAGACGCCTATGCTTGCTGAAGGACAAACAACTATCCAACCCCAAATCGCTGTGTATATTCGTGATCGTCCCATGAGCGCCTCTGCTTTCAAGAAGAAAAAAGGAAGCCAAAAACAACACCTTAAACCCGAAACAGAATTTCGGCCATCCCAAATGCCCAAATCTTTTAAACTTTCGACGCAATAATGACTGCGGACAAAAATATATGCGTATGCATCGACAATCTTCTTTAAAAGTCTCTACTCTGCCATGCAGACCTTCTTCGCGGTTTCTGTGCTTCCAACCGAGGCATTTGTTCCCCTCCTTGCGATTGTAGCCTTTGGCTTGGGCTTCTTTCGCATCATAGTGAGACCCTCATCACTATCCGAATCGTCACCATCGTCTGCACAAGCCCCATCCCCATCCCCATTATAACCTTCATCGATATCATGAACAGAGAAAGCCGATGCGTCCTCCAAGGGAACCCTCATTCTGAGAGAACCAGTAGGTGTATCTCCTTCAATAGAATGCTCTTTGGACAGAATGGGTGGTGTCATGGTATCTGGGCTGCTTTCCACGCTCAGGACCGACTCTGGAGCGGTCACAATACCTGGGCGTTGAAGGAATTCACCCTCAAGGTCCGCACAATCTGAGGATGCACTTGATACCAAGGCAGGTAATGATGGTACAGAAGCAAATGACTGTTCTTGAGATCCAATGTTGACGGACGACACTGGCGAAGTCATATCTGAGGGGGACGCGAGAGCCGAAGCCAGATTGGCGGAGCTGACCGAGCTCGAAGACTCCGCTCGCTGACCTTGAGCATGTTTCTGAGCGCAGGTATTGTCATCTGGAGATGACGGGCAGTCTCCAATTGTAGTCCGGTGTCTGTGTACCGAATCGGCAAGCTCTTTCCTCTTCTTGTCGGCTTCTATCTCCAAGCGTCTACGGCGGTCGAGAGTTTCTTGAGCTCTTTGAAACGACTCGGGAGTACTTGCACCATACACACGGGGTAGAGGAGTCTGCGCTTCAGGGGTTCGGTCGGCTACAGGACGACGCTCATCCAAGACCGGAGCTGCGAAGGAACGATCAGAGACATTTGGGGTTGAGACTGAAGACTGTTGCGCTGATATCATGTAAGCTGGAAAAAAGAGAGGAGATGCTAGTGGTCTCTCTCCAAAGAACTTGCTAGGACTGAGGTCCGCGGAACGAGATGGTCGAGGATGTCTCAAAATGCTTGGTGGTTCAAAGAAGCCCGAGACCGTGTCATTGCTGACTGCAATACTTGCACCAGCATGCTTGTCCGCAGACTCGAATAGGCCTTTATCCGCGGATCGAGACCGACCCGGAGTTTCGTCGATACCAGCAACTCTTGGAGGTGTCCACAGGTGCCCCCCAAAAATGTTACCATGATGATCGGTAAATGGACCGGGTGCCCGGATTTCGTGGTCAGGAAAGTGTCGGCCTAGGCCGACGTTCGTTACGTTCCGCGTGTACGAAGAGCCTCGGTGGATGACGGTCTGGATCGAAGCCGCAGTCGATACCTTGCGATCCGGGAGATCTGGTCTTGCATCAGGATATGATGCTGAGCCAGATTCATTACTGCTGGGGGTGCCTCCTACCGAGTTAGACTTTTGAGTAAAGTCCAGGGAAAAGGGATCTTGGCCAGCCTCATGGGGTCGATCTGGGCTGGCAGTGAGACTCTGGGCAAGGGGGTGCTCATACCGATGCTGTTCTTCATCAGCTCTAATAGTTTCAAAGTAGTCGAAGTCGTCCGCCCGAAGACTTGCTCTTCTGGCCTCTCGGGAGTAGGAAGCATGGGGTGAATATATGTCTGGGGCCGAGCTGGTCACGCTGCTTGTAGCTCTTCTCCGAGAGCCTTCGCCTCTATCACTTCGAACGGCACCAATAGCTTTGCTGACAGTCTTCTTAATCGCAGATCGAGCGCGTTCCAGAAAGGTAATGGGCACAACAGCGCGTTCCAATTCTCGATCGTCAACTTGAATCCTCCTTCCGGCCGTCTTTCTTGATGGATCCGTATCGTCAAGCCAGCTGATGAGATGGTCAATGCCTTTGATGACCCAAGGATGACGCTTCACCTCCCTCAGCTTCATGCGTTCTGTGGGGTCCTTGACCAACATCCGGCTTAATAAATCGTATAATTCGTCATCAATATCCTCATAAACCAATTCCCCATCCTCTCGATACGGGCCGGATGAAGTTCCCATACGCCGATGGAGACTGATGTGTGATGTCGAGTGTGCTGGGTCAATTGGCTTTAGTCTGCGTCTAGGAATATATACCTCTTCGGTGGCGATGGTCCTGAAGAGACTGTACTCATCCTCAGCCATGAAAGGTATGCGTGCATAAATCAGACAGTAGAGGGTGATACCCAGAGACCACACGTCAATCTGCTCCGTGACCCTAGGCTGTCCCGATTCCAGGTCTGTATAACATAGCTCCGGAGCGAAGAAAGCCGGAGTGCCAACCGTCTTAGCTAGCTCAAGGTCATCGTCGAAATCTTGTGCATCAGCTTCGGTGACATTCTCCTCGGTTTCGCCTTCGCGAATTGGTCTGCCAAAGTAGGAAACCCCAAAGTCGGAGATCTTTACTCGGTGGTCTTTGGTCCAGAGAAGGTTTGCTGGCTTAATATCTCGATGAACAATTCCTTCGTAGTGTAGATATTCCAGACCCAGTACAGTGTCCCGGAAAACGCCTCGAGCTTGCTCGATGGTGAAGCAAGGGACGTAAGAGAAATCATCTTCGAAAGCATCATGCGCGGTCAGGTCATCAACGGAGGACATGTGCGAGATGATACTGTCCGCCATGCTGGGAGACCGGCCACGAAATGAAGGAGGATCGTCAGGATATGAACCGTACATGGTTCCCTCGAGGGCAATGGCTGAGCTGTGAGTAGAAGGTAGTGACGGAAGGGGTCCAGGGCCTTCATCATCTTCTTCGTTATCGCTGTCGAGGGCCCCAATGTCAAATTCGACTGGTAGCGGAGTATGGCTCCGGGAGCCGGTGCGGGAAGGAGCACGAGAAGTTGCTCTCGAATGGACGCGAGAGTCAGGATTGGATCGGACCATTGAAGTGTGCGATCGAGCAAGGCTGCGCAACGACTCGTGCGTGTTTTGGCGAGATAAAGGTGCCATATCACTTTCTTCATCGTCACCATGCTCCAGACTCCAATGCTCCGGTTGTCCATTGTTCATCTGAGAGACCTTGGATCGTTGGGCCTCCTTCCGTTGCCGGCGGCGTTGTACCATCTTGAAGAATTTTTCCTCCTCTCCGGTGTCTTGTATGCCTTTGAGTTCGTTCTCGATTCTTCGGCGCTCATGCAAGCATATCGCTGGCTGGCCCTTCTTCCGCCAGATGACCTCGCCAAGTTCGACATGCTCCAGTACCATGTAAATCTTCTTTAACTCGGGATCGTCGATGACCTCCAGCAGGCCAACGACATTGGGATGTCGGATCTTCTTGAGAATGGCAATCTCGCGCTTCGTCTTATCCTCGGGTGACACCGTGACCCTTCCCAGACGGCGCTTCTTGGAGAATCGTTGTATGATTTTAATGGCGACATAATCGCCCGTCTCGAGGCTCCGCGCAAGCTTGACCTTGCCATGTACTCCCCTGCCAATCTCGTCGATGATTTCGTACTGATTGATGAGTTTGCGACCGGTGATGAAGTCCTTTTCTACTTCGGCCTTGTGCGTTCTGGTAAAATGCCATGTTAGTGCAGCCTTATGCGACATGACTCCTACAGCGGTGGAGGAAGTGGGCTACGATGAAAATTGCGAGATGAAACAATAGCAATATCACGGCACCAAGGTGCACAATGAACTCCTCGTGGCCACTACCACGGTCCTTGACCGTAGTGTCGGGCGGGGCGAAGGTTCTCAGGTGGAATGGAAGGGTTATTCGGGGGCGTAAAGGATAGGCAACTCACTCGCGAACTTTATGCATCTGCAGTGGATGCAAAAATGGACTGGAATGAGGGGTGCCATCGGATAGCGATGCCCCGGTGGATTGTCGAGGAATGATCGCAGGACTGAAGAGGCCAGGACTCGAGGACGGCGTGCTGCCCGCGGTCTTGGAGATGTGTGCTGCAGCGGCGGCGGGATCCATTGTTGAGAAGCAGCGAAACGACGGTCGACATGGTGTGGTGTAAAGCTCCTGGCAGTCTTTGCGCAAGAGAGAACAATGGCTCAACGACGCATTGTTGTTGGCGAAAAAACAGAAGGGACGGAGGTTGGAGGACCGATGGTGATATAAGAGAAGAGGTGAGAGAGTAGGTTGCAAGGTGTGAGGAGTGTGAGGGTGTGAGGTGTGGTGTGTGGTGATGTGATTGAGAGTTGGAGTGCGAAGTAGCAGAGTGGAGTCGGAGGTTGGTGGATAGGGATTACAGTAATGATGATGGTAGATAGAGGTGGTGTACTGTATTGTCGGGAGCGCGAGAGCGGAATAGCCCGATTAGGCTTGGTAGGCCTCTGATTTTGGTGGGCTGGTTTATGGGTGGCAGCCGTGTGAGTGCTGGGGTAGAGGTAGGGGCAGGGATCGAGTGATGAGAGTAGTGGGCTGGTGAGGTAAGTCGATGTCAATGTCGATGTGCGGTAGGACACGACAGTGCAGACGTAGTGAGGTGCCCGACGGAATCTTCTGCTTGCACGGCCCGAGGGCTGCACGGTATGGCGGTGGAGAGGCGGGGGAAGATGTGAGAGAAATTGATTGATGGATTGATTGATGGAGGGAGGGAGAGAGAGAGAGAGAGGAAGGAAGGAAGGAAGGAAAGAAAGAAAGAAAGAGGGGAGAGAGGGAGCAAGATAGCAAGGCAGAGAGTAAGAAAGGGAGGCACAGAGGGCGGAAGAGAGGGAAAAGGCGAAAGGGCAGACCAGAGACAGACAGACTGACAGACTGACGGACAAGACAGAGGAGCACACACGAGCGAAGGCAAGAGGGTTTCTGCAGCCAGGGTGTGCAGAGAGTGGTCACTTTTGCTGGTGGGCCCCTGATGGAGCCGATGGAGCTGATGGAGACAGGCCTTGAGCACAACGTAGATGGTACCGTACAGATCAGATCAGTTCAATCGAATATTACTCGAGCGTTCTGGGTATGGAGTCGAGTCGAGTAGGGTAGGGTGCAGGAAAAGCGCAGAGGCCAACCAGGATTAGACGGGTGAAGCACTCGAGACAAATAAATTATGGTCCCGACCAAAGGTAAATCATGCTTTTCGCTCTGCCCTTCCCACAGGATTTACAGTAAACCGGCCCAAGCAGAAGTTGAGCGCAGAGCCCGGCGAGGAGCAGAGCACAGGGCAATTGTTGGTGGTTGCGATAAGAGAAGGAGGCGCTGGACAGGGGACATGGGATGGCCCATTGCCGCAGACGGACACTGGAGACAATGGCAAAGAAGAAGGACAAGAAGAGCAGCCCAGACAGGGTCCGAGTAGCCAATGCGGCCTCTCTCGCTTCATTCGGGGCAGTATTTGATCAGCTCATTCAGTCATCATGATTATTGAGCATCCGCCCTATGAAAAAAAGTCTCTGCTCCACCGTGACGCATAAGGTGCTGTTCTGTGCTGTCTGGTTGTTGTGCTGTGCTGTGCTGTACTGTACTGCAACCGTTCTGCATTGCACTGCACTGCAGAACGGGAGAACTGGGGAGAAATGTTTCCGGGAGACTTCCAGTAAACAGCGTGTGGTTGTTTCTGCAGTCTCTTCACTGTAACACTTTACTTGCACGCTTCAACAATCAAATCAACGGTCTTGCTTGGCTTAGTCCGCCCCCTCGCCCCCTCCCAATCAGCCCCTCCCCTCCCCTCCCCCTAGCTCCAGCGCTGATCCTCGCCCAATCAATCCGGATGTGCTTCTCAACACACACCACCTAATCCTTCGTCCATGCTTCTGCCGTAGAGCATCCTCCTCCCTTCCACTTACTCGGCGAGGGTGCAACGCAACATATACCACATGTAAAAATAGTTGATAGCAACGGCTGTAACTCTAGGCCCGTGGGTGACTTCTATGGTTCTTCCTTGTACTAAAGCCTATCGCCTGTGCCCCGAAGTCCCTTGATTTTCGCACTGTTAAGGCGGAACCAACAGAAAGCATGAAGTTGCTGGGCGTGCATGGTGTGGCGTTTCTGAGCTCACCAGTTTGGCGAGCCATGCATTTCGTCTCGTAGTCGCTGTACTCAAGCGGGAAAGGATCCAAAAAATAATGAATGAATTAAAAAAAAAACCCGACGGACGGCTATCAACAACATGGTGCCGCAATGTACAGGAAGATGCCTGTGGTTGTTTACTGTCCTTGTCCTTCATGTGCCAATATTACCAGACCAGGAGGGTAGTCGCAACAGCCTCAACCTCCACCAACCGCACAACAGATTCAGGGTCGTCTCCCATCACATTGCTTCCTTTTCCCCATCCATCCTCCCATCCCGTCCCCAACTTTTTGGCTGTCCAGCCAGCTCTCGTTCCAATGAGCGGTCCCCTACCTCCACCCGCCGCGATCCTCTGTGCGCGTCAGCAGCAGAATGCGGAGGGCGCTGAGGTGATCGTGCTGCACATTTTTGTATCGCGTCGCATCCCTCCACCACGATGGAAATCAATGTACTAGGCAACCTCCACCCTGCAGCAGTGTGGTAGGTAAGGTACCTGCTAGCTCGTACCTTTGATGTCTGTGGTGGGAGATGCCTGGGTCCTGCATATGGCCTCCATTTACCTGCGACTCCCAGGAAGGCATCTAGGTTCCTGTATCGCGATCGTTATCTCTCTATCGACGTCTGGGCAATATTACTTTGCAAGGCGCTTGAAGATAATCTCGCGCGCTGGCTCTCCTCGCTTCCCTCGACCTCCTTCTAGGCCTTTGCCTTTATCGCTCCTCGCATCATCTCCAGAAGCGCGTGCACGGCACTGGCATGGGTTCGGATAGATGCACTCATCGGACCATGGCAGTGTACCTGTATGGAGGGGTAAGGAAGGGAAGCACAGGCCGTGCTCCAACTGAATTCTGAGTTGAGTTGAGGATAAGGCTCCGACGCTCCCAATCACGAACCATGTCCATTATTGGCGGTGGCGGCGACATCCTGGCTCCAGAGATGGATTGAACTAGCCGATGATGACACGATCAATTCAAAAATTCAAGATTTCAGACCGGGAGGGACGAGGTCAGCATGTGGTTTAGTCTCATCTGTATGCAATCCTCGGTCGATAACGATAGGAACAAATGGAGGGATGGGAAGGTTCCTGCTTCTGACGCATAATCTTCATTTATGCCCCGACTCTACTGTGCTCTAGTTGGTTGTACCTTTTCGTGGGACAAGGTAGGTGCAGGCTTCGTCAATAACTCTTCATATTGTAACTCGCCTGTTGTTCTGAAACCGATAAGCTGCTCTGCATCTCGGCCCAACTTTCTGTGCATTTCTTTGGCCAACTGCCGCCTGCGCTCTTCCCTGCCTGAGCAGACGGGGAGGCACATGGAGTCGAGCTCAACAGCTTGAGACGACTTATCATATCTCATCTTTCTCTGTTCGCGCGAGAAAGCTCAGTCTCTCGCTCTCAGTGTCCTCCACATCCCTGCCTCCGTACTTCTCCGCATACTCCACACGTTGCCAGCACCCAAAAGTACAACGTCGATTCTTCCTTGCTACAGAGTTCTCCTATGCTTCTACTCTCCTCTGCTCTCTGGCGATGCCACGTCTTTGCCCACCGCCCCTTTATCGCTTGCCCAAGCACAATTTGTCCTCGCTTCATACGCTGGCTGGAGTACTGTGCACATGCTGGACGGGCAGCATTGCATCGGGACGACTTTATCCAGAGCCTGTCGAATTTCTCTCAGCTTTCGCTCTCTCCTACGCATACATACCCTTCCATCATTCCCTTCTTCCGAGATGATAGGTCATTCTAGACTTCCTTCGTACATGGTTCGCGCCCTCTGACCATATCCGATTAATTATGAACAAGTCAGCCCGCCATACAACGCCATGTGCCATCCACCAACTGTCACACAAACCTCCTGGCCGGCCAACATTTTCGGGTATTCATCCTGGGGATATCACATCATATCGGATCACATAGCGAGGACCAAAAGAGATTGGTGACAAGTCTCTGGAATCGCTCGCTTGCAGCTTACGTGCATATCTCCATTCCCAGAATTCATTGCGGTTTGGAAAGGCTCGGCCTTAGCTTAGCTGAGATAAGGAGAACTCCAAAGCCTTGCTTTCCCGTGAGTAAACGTGCTGACCCTTTTAAGACACATCATTTTATAAGTTGGTGGCAGCGTGAACCACAGGAGAGAAGCGGATGAGCGGCACACATCGTTACCATTTGCACATGGCAGAACGATGGCCTTGGAAAACCAGAATGGCTATTCACACCCATCCCACAACTGCGGGTTGAAACTCTTTCGGTATTTCTGTCTCACCCCTCACAGTCGCCTTCAAGCGAGGCCGTCGATTTGATACGATGCCTTGGAACAGCCTAAGCTCGCCACGCTCGTATTATGCTGCTCAAGCCGCCCAACTTTGGTACTCTGCGTGGTTGGTCCATTACTCCACGTGGATAGAGACAGACTTACGGTTGCATGGCCAAAAAGCTGGAGGCGGCTATAGCCGTGTGGAGTACAGAAGCAGGCAGATTCTATCACATATTCAGAGACTTGCAACCCATCCACATGCTAAATACAAGTCTACAGACTACCTGGGGAGTCGAGTAGGCTTTAAGGAGCTGAGACTTATTTCCGGTTCATTCGCCGGAAGTAGTTTTTGATATGCGTACATTCTATTTACTATCTACTAAGCGTGAATTACATGCGGCAAGATTATCGGATCTGCTCATTGCCACTTTGCAAACCCTGGCTTTGGGTGGGTTGCAGTGCACACAATTGGGTAATAGTGACAGAGATTACTGATGCCCAACAGAAGCGGCGAATCATTTCGGAAGCAAATGAAGTAGTAGTTATACAACAGGCTCTGCTTTGAACTGTCGCCGACTAGATAATACGTAGTTATCTAATGCTCTCAACAGGCACGAAAATAATCTTTGGTATAATCCAGAGGTCTCAGCCCCGCAAACTAGGGTCTAAATCCTCCCTCGAAATTCTAATGGCAAAAGCTCTATTGTGTATTGCTTTGACGTGCTACCGCTTTGGCGATAGAGCCGCGTTTGGATGTAGTCTCACAGGGGAAATGGCCACTGGACGAGGGTTTCCTTGAATCTCAACAGTTATAAATGAGGGCATGCATGCAAGACACTCCATTGCAATTAGGCGAGGATCAGATAAGTCGCTTTTGCTGCACTGCTTCGGTCCTGATTACGCGGGGTAAAAGCCAGAAGGGAACAAGCACTGGCTTAGTCTTATGCGAGGCAGAGAAATAGGTATTGGAATAGGTATTGGCAGAGGTGACGAGCCCAAAGCAGGACCGGGAGACAAGAACCAGTGCTGTGATTCGAGAGCTGCAAAGCCCGCATCTAGTCATCCATCCCCAAACCAGACTAAGATGAAGGTCAAGTACCTGGGTAAGCACGCAAAGTAAGACAGACCAATATACCTGCACAGCCCTTCACCCGCTCTACGATTCCGCAGAAATAGCAATCCAGACTCTTCAACCCAATCTCCACCCCTCTGTGTATGCATCCATTCACCCAGGACACCCTGCCTCCTGTCTCACCAACCCTGTACATCTTACGCAACCCCGAAGGCGTCCATCGCGATCCTGCACTCCCCTCCACATCTCACTTACGAGCTGCAGCCGACCCGGGCTTTTCGTCATCCCACATCATCGTGTCACGACCTAGGACTGTACATACCAAAAACAAAACTCATCTCTCTTGAGAGACATCCTCCGCATTCTCTCCACCTCTCCACCCGCCCTGCACTACGAACCGGCGTGGCCAAAATAAGAAATCCATCCCGCATTTTCGCGCTCGAACTCGGCTCTCTACGATGCTGCAGAGGAAATAGATAGATGTCCTCGGCCCACTTTTTCCAAAGCCTCCGGCCTGACCAGAATCCAGAATAGGATCTACTTTCCGGCCTTCCCTCCTCTCATCCTCCTTACCAGAGTGCGCACGCGAGAGAGAGAGAGAGAGAGAGAGAGACATACCTGCATACCCTTTTACCCGTATTGCGCAAGACCCATCTATTGTATCACGTCCGGAGTTTTATCTCGATGTCGTAAGACAAACCGGCGCTTTCCAAGAGCCGCTTTTCTATCCATAGCGCAACTACCGACCCGACAAGCCCACGAGAGCAGAGACGACGCGGGGTGGCTTCCTCTACTCGGCATCCTCTAAGGTTTCCCAACCCCTCCCTCCTCCTTAATAAACCTTTACAAGTCCAGAACAACTTCAGCTCTAACTTTAAGCTCCACTGCGAGAAAACACAAAATCATACCGAGACCCCACTACAACTCCTTCTGACCTGCTGGCACATGCGAGACATACATATATGCTTTCTTGGTATACACCCCCCCCACCCCCCATAACCCGCAATGTGCTCGTGCTCGTGCTCGTGCACATGGACATACATACGTACATCCATCCATACAAGATAGGAAGGAGAGAGTGTCTGGGCCTTTAGAAATATCTTACTTTTGCTCTCTAACCGAGGAGATAACAGTAGAGTTGCAAGACAAAGGCAGCCCCCAAAAGAAAAAGAAAAAAAAAAGCCACTATAGAGAAAGGTGCTACTTTTCGTACTTGAATGGAGGGAGGGATGGATAGACTAAAAACTCGACAACACAACATCGTTATACATGACCCCAAGGAAGCTAGCGATAATACCCCCAAAAGGAAAGGAGCAGAATAAAGAGAGACAAACCAACTCCTAATTCCCATTTCCGTTGACCCATGCTTGTTTGTCTCTAAGACAAAAACCCTTTATGTCTCCGGTCCACATGTCAGATGAACGCATCCATCCTAAACCAACCCACCACCACCACCACCACCACCATGAATACGCACGATGAAAACACCTCGTATCCACCAGCCGAGACATCTAGAAAGAAACGGCAAAGAAGGAGGATGGGGGGGGGGTACCAAGAAAGCCAAAAAGCAAAAGAATGAAAGATAACAAGATAGCACACAAGAAAGACATTGCTACGCTAAGATACGAAAGCTTCTCAGACACGTCCACGCTCCACCTGGCACAGTACCGTAACGTAGCAATCAACAAAGCGAGCAAGTGATATCAGAAAAAGAAAGAAAGCAGCAAACACAAACGCCTCTACCGTGCTATAGTAAAGCATGAGCCAGACTAAGCTGCGCTAAGATACAAAAGGCCTCTAAGACAGGACCACGCTCCAGCTGGTAACGTAACAGTCAACCAAGCGAGTGAACGATATCAGAAGAAAACAAGGAAAGTAGAAAAATGCCTCATATCGTAGTATAGTAGAGAAGGGAGAGGAAGCAAGACCACGCTAGGTTAAGGTACGAAGGGCATCTAAGATAGCGACGACTCGTAGCCTGGGTTTACGCTCTCCTACGTAACATAACATAACATAACATAACATAACATAACATCAGAGCAAGCAGTATCAAAAAAAGGAATGCAAAATCCCTCTATCACACGTAGCATGGTAAAGAAGGGAGGAAGGTAAGACCATGCTAAGCAAAAGATACGACAAGCCTCCAAGACACTGACTTACCACTCTCACCTCAATTTTCCCATTCCACCTAGCAACAACGCAAACAGCAAAGCAGGTCAGCAAGTCAGCAAGCGAGCAAGCGACATCCCCAGAAAAAAAAAAGAAGAGAAGTAAGAAAAATCCCTCAAGCTCGTAACAAAAGCCGGGGGGAAAGAGGAACGAAAGGAAACCCCAAGAAAGAAAAAAGAACGAAGACGAAAGGAAGAGAGAGAGGGGGAAAAAGACAGAATTTTTTTTTAAAAGAAAACTCCTATGCCGCGAAGGTTAAACTATATTTTTATTTTTATTTTTGGCTTTCAATTGAAATTACTCTTCAGAACCTTATCGTTCCCAAGCTTTTCATCGAGCAAAGCAAGCACGCGATTCTGGTGGACGCGAACGCTTGTGCTAAGAGAAGAAGAGACAGGAGAGAAGAGAGAAGAGAGAGATAGAAACTCCCAAGAGAACTCAACTCCTCTCTCCCGCCGCCCCCCTCACAAAGATACGTAACTTTCTTTCTCCAACAAGGCCGCTCTTGATTTCGGGGTCAAGCTCCACACCTACATGCAAGCAAGCAAGCAAGCCTGCTTTGTTGAGAATATGATAAAACGCCTCCGCTGTGGCGAGAGGGCTATCATGCGAATAATATAGGCAGGGGAGTGGAGTGGAGTGGAGAAGAGCACGGGTGATAACTTCCCAGAGACAATTAGACTGATGGTGACGATAGATTTTCATCATTGCTTGGAGTTGTGTTACGATGTACATTTCTTAGAGTATTCTCAGTTGTCTGTCTCCAAGCTAGTCCAAGCTAGTCCGAGCATTCCGAAAGTCAGTAATGTGGGTCACGATTTTGGGGCACGTGAGTGGTAAGAACATGAACTACACCATCTGATTCTCAACTCTCTTTTCTTCTTGACAATATCATCACCATCGCCGTCACTGTATCACACGCAGCCAAGGCAAAATGCAAGTAGGGACTTCGTTCAATCATGAATCAGCATTATGTATATGCCTAGTACACCTTCTCAGCCCATCTGAGATAACGAACAAGTATTATGGGAGAGAGTCTTCGCCAGCCGCCATCTTCTGCTTCCACCCATTACAAAGTCCATGCGGTCGTAAAAGAGTAGTATCGTAAAAAAGGGTAGGAACACCATAAACCCTCGAGTGCTGGTCATCCACATTGCAAGTTGCAACAGCAGAGACCAGCCCATCGACGGGAAAATTATGAGCAAGAATCAGAAATATAGCATGGGTATCGCTAAGGGCAGACCACCATGGACAAACAGACTACTCTTTCCAACCGAAACCCCGAGCACCATTGTCCTTTTCTGTAAAACCAAACCACCAGAGTTCATGCAAAGGAAACATTGACCATCGCCAATGGGCAAGTGCCGCAGGCTGATCGGAAATCTATGCCCTAAACGGGATGGTTGATTTACAAGATTAGGGCAGCAAAACCAGCGACGGCCATCAGACCAGGCATGGCGGTCTGCATAGCACCTGCAGCCTTGGATGAGGAAGAGGAGGCACCGGCGGAAGATGCAGCAGATGAGAGAGATGCGGCAGAGCTGCTGGCCTTGCTGGCGATGGACGAAGCCGAGCTGGCAATGGAGCTGGCGGCACTGGCAGCAGATGAGAGACCAGTAGAGTTGGAGCCACCTGGACCGAAAATGGTGGTTGAGCCGATCGTGGTGGTGAAGGTAGATGAGTCGCTGGTAACGGTGGACTCAATGGCGGAGGTGGTTATAGCCGAAGACTGTGCAAAGTTAGCAGAGCTTACGGAAAGTTTCAAGCCTACTCAAATAGCAATTGGGGCCTTCCGCGCCATGGAACATCTCTATGCAAGGCACAAATGTGTTGCAATGGCGTGGAAATCCCCAATTGCATGGCCAGCAAGATCATAAAATAATTACTTACTCCGAATGCTCCAGTTCCAGTGGCAGAGCCTCCAGCTCCAGCACCGAAGATGGTGGTTGATCCAACAGTGGTAGTGAAAGTAGAGCTATCGCTGGTGACAACCGACTCAATAGCGGAGGTAGTAATGGCGGACTCGGTGTTGACAACCGTTCCAGTGGGGGAGGTAACGAGGGTGGTTGCGGTGGTGGTAGCGGCAGAGGCACCACTTCCAGAACCAGAAGCACCACCTGTAGCGGTAGCAGCACCTAGTAAGGGTTGTCAGCGCGAGAAGATGGGTATGGGATCAATTGAACACTCACTGGCACAGAAAGATTGACCGTAGGCAATGACGGTGCTGGCGACCTCTGCACCGCAAGCTTCGTTGGAGCAGTCACGGATTCCATATCCAAAGTTGACGTTGCTGCAAAGGCAGGCGGCATCAGTGGAACCACATCCCAAGGCGGCGGCTTGACCCAACATGTTGGTGATGCAGGTTTGCTAGAAGATGGTCAGCTATGGAAGTTACAGGCATAGTTGTAGCCAGGGTCATGGAAGCTCTGCGCGCGCAAGGGCGTTGCCCAATGGTGATGAGAGATGATATAGATTGAGTAAGTACTTACACCACAGGCTGGGAGATTCTGGGCGAGAGCAGTGGCAGCGAAGACGCCGACGACGGTGAAGGAGTAACGCATCTTGAAGATGGATTGAAGCTACGTAGAGATGCTGGGGAAGCGAGGGGCTGAGATGGATGAGGTTGGAGATGAAGCTGGAGATGGGTGGCAGCGAAGTGCTGAAGATGGCGAGGAATGGATGATGATTTGATGGATGGATTGGATGGAAGAATGGATGAATGGAGGTGGTAGGTGAGTAGAAGAAAGTGGAAGCAGGAGGTCGGATGTACAAGTATAAGAAGGTGAAGGTGATGGTGAGTGGAATTAGAGTTGGGCGAGAAGGCAAGTTTAAATTGAAGCGCGAAGGGGGCAGGATCTTGTTTTTCGGCGCTGTCTATTCGACTTCCAGATTTCCACCTTCCACCTTCCACCGCCCACTATGCGCCGCCAATCGACGCTCGCTAAGCTGGAAAAGTGACAGTTCAATGGATGTACAAACGCTCATCTGGTGCGCATCTGCCGCCCAGCAGTGACGCGGGACCCTGGTCCACCTGTCATTCAGCACGCAATGGATTCTGGGTAACGGGCTACAATATTGGACACCCATGGGTCTGAGAGCACCACGATATGGCTCTGGCTGGGTCTAGCATCGTCTAGTAGCGGCCAGCATCGTCCAACATCGAGCGCAAGCCGCAAAAGCGAGATGGGAAGTTGGAGATGGAGATGATCTGGGTCAGGGATGGTGTCCAGCTTGGTAGGGATGGGTGCCCTCCAAGCCCTCTCCACAGCAGAGTCCGTCGTCAAAGCAGCAGGCGAACTAAGTCACTCAAGTCGGTAATGCGATCCACCAAACTCCTATCCAGCCTAGCGGGTGTCCATTGTAGAGCCTTGGTCCTTCACCGTAGCCGCCCAGCCACAACTTTAAGCAGCTCTGCTCCAACGCTGGCCGCGCAAATCAGCATCGAAGGTTCAAGGGGAAATGCAAAAGCAGGATCGCGACGGCTTGGTCAGGGGTCGGCGGTGGGTGATTGGCTCCAGTCCGGGAAAGACTTTGCCTTGGCGCGGTAGCTTCACTCTTGACATCACCAAAATCCTGACGACTGACGGGCACTTTCACCAGCACTGGCGTCCATGTGTGGCTGGCCATGCCCAGCATATCCCTTCCCCTTCGCCTTCTTTCCCTTCCCTCTGGCGCGGGCGGGACATGTAGCGCGTGCAACTTTTGCCTTTGGTATATCTCGGGGAAGAATGAATCAGTTGCACGACCCCCTTAATTTCCCTTCCCAAGGTGACCATCCTTATTGGCATCCAGTACCAAGACCGACCGACTGCCAGTGAGTGGGAGAGTGAGGAAGCGATCGAAGGCACACGGCAGAGCGAGCGAGTCGACGGGCATCGGAGTGACATGACATGGCCGACCTACATGACCCGATGGCCAGCACAACACGGGTGGGTCACTCTGTCGCCTCACCTCGCCGCTCTCCCAACCGGTTCTCGAGTACAGTGACGTCTCTGTCCCCATTGATACTGGATTATGGGGAAGAGGTGGCTGGGAAAGGGAAGAGAAGGACGAAAGAGGCTCAGGAAGGAGGACAGAAGCGGAACAACAAGCAGCAGAAACAAGCAGGAAGCAGGAAGCAGGAAACCGGAATCAAGAAATCGGGAAGTCTTCATTTGTGGGGCGACCAAAACTTGCAGAGCTGCAGACGCGAGATGCCATCACCAGGATCTGCTTCTCCAGGAAACACCAGGATGTGCACTGCGGGTCCGTGGTGATGCCGCTTTTGTCATGAACCACTAATCCCTGTTAAGCTGAGCTGGAGATTGGATGAGATGAAGTGTGGCTGGTGCAGTATACAGTACACCAATGCAAAATTAAGATCAATAAGACGACAGTGCAAGTGCTCTTGACTATTGACATTGGCATTGATCTGTGCTGTTAAGCTTTGCATATTCGTGCTGAGTGCCAGTCCCATTGACCGTGGATTGCCCCTCCTGAACCACAATCGATCATCAGTTGTTGTCTGGGCTGAGAAACTCGTCGTCACCCAGCCCACCGCCTGCAGCGCTGCAGAACGATGATGTTCCCGTGCATGAAACAAGGACAGTACAGCGCCGTACAGCACCGTACAGCACAGTGCAGTCCTGCAGAGTCCATCCTACCGGCCCGCAAAAGTGGATGGAGCGCCAACACCCAACCTTTTCTTCCCCAGCCACAAGTTGAGAGCTACCGTCGTGACTTACTGCTCGTTCCACCCGTCGTTCCACCGGTCGATGCCGCTCCAGTTTAATCTCCTTTGTAGTCGTCGAGTGAGTTACCTGGCGTGCCCTTCCAGTCGAGCAATTCTAGATCACACCAACCTCTACACCTGCACACCTACACACATACGCATACACCCACATACACATACGCCCCCATTCACTTTCTATCTCCATTACTGGAGCGGCCAACCCCTCCGGCTTACCCTATCCTATGCTGACCAGAGGGTTGCGCGTAAGTGGCAATCCGAGTGATAGATGATAGAAAAAAAACCCGAAACCAAATCCTTCCGCTTACTCCATCGTTTCACCCTGGAATCATGAGCGTCAAGAAAGCGGAGAAGCTTAAAAACTGCCCCAGCCAAGCGACGTCTCCCGCCCCTCACTTTAGTTCGTACCGTACAGTCTCTGAAAGCCCTCAATGCTACACATGCATGCGCTCTGCCGCCGATGGTGAGCCGTAACCTGCCACTCTATCCAAATCACTGAGGAGACGACGTACATTCGAACCCCTCTGCCGACCGTTATCAGAAACATCTCGGATTGCCCCAAGACCTAGTGCCTTATTCCCGTGACCCAATCTTTCCCCTCCCTCGATCATCCAATTCCCCATCGCCCTCAGCCCACATGCGAAGTTCTCCATGATGAGGTGGCAACTTCTTGTCTTGAATCACTGCAAGATTTCCCCAATGCTATTCTGGAATTAGGGTACCGGAGAAGGCGTTGGTTCATCTACACATTCACTCGCTCGTCACTCACTCTCTCCTCCCAGTCTTACATTCTAACATTCTCGGGGCTGCCGAATCTCGGCCTTTCTCCCCAGCTCCAAAGACCGTCTAGAAGCCATCAAAGCTATCCGAGATGCTTCGTCAACGAAAGCCGATGTCCTTTCCGACCCTACATAGCTGAAGCTCAGCCACAACCACAGCTACAGCCATAACCACAGTCATAACCATAACCACCGGCTCAGCCACAGCCATATACCTGACCTTGGTCTTTTCCCAAGCAGGTACATCACTACATGACTCTTTGTCTCCCGCCAGCTTCAATACTGTCAAACGACTCGACGAGCGGCGTCATTGAGCCTCATCTGAGACCCAGTTTTGATTACCATGCGGTTCCACTGCACCGCGATCCTTCAACGACTCAACAAGCGTCATCGAACCTCATCTGAGACCCAGTATTGATTGCCATGCGGTTCCACTTGACCGCGCTTCAACCTCCTTTCGAAAGAGTAAAGGGGAGCAAGCAGCCGGGAACTGCACGTCGATCACCGACTGTGCTGCCTGTATGGGGTAACTAAGTCGAAGAACATCCACGTCCACTCCAGTGAACCAACCCATCTAGGTATCCATCAAGACAGCACCCATCAACCCATCCCGTCACCGCTTCCTGTCTATTCAAATTTCCATTTCCTTACCTCGACCATCATTATGCCTTTCTCTCTCCCTCTCTCGCTTTTCTCTGCTCCGGTAACGCCAAGTTGAGCACGCCAAGCATCTCTACCCACGCCACGCAACAGTCCACCGTTGTGCAATTCCCGCCCAAAAAACCCCCTTTCCCATCAAGGGCGAACGTTCATTGCGCTCGCTAGTCTCTCAGCGTGGTGGTGCACCAAGCCATGAACCTCAACGCCCCAAGCGAGCAAGCGAGCCAACTCGAGTATCATCCAATCTCCCCCAACTACCAGCTAACCCAGACCTAGGCGCGCAACCAAGGAAAAACCGTCCCTCAACCCATCTCTCCGACCAAAGCTTTGCCGCGGCGGCCTTGGTTGCGGTCTCTCAGCCGGGCCGATACATGAAGATAGGAACGGGGAAAGGGGAGGGGGAAGGAGCATAATTGCACGTGCCTCGCATTGTTCTCGACGGGCGTTTCTATTTCTATCTTATCGATTTTTTCCCCTTCTTCTTTTGGACGGTTGCTCAGGTAAAGCCAGCGGCGCCACTGGTTGTTGTCCAAGGAGAAATGCTGTATGGGGCTTTCATCTAGATGGGAAATGGGCCTCAAGCTCATGTTCAACCCTCCTAAACCACCTCTCTCTTTCGCTCTCTCCTGGCACAGCATCTCCTCGACTCGTGTTCAACCGGTCCAAATCCAGATTAGCCCTCAACCTGGTGACCTACATGATCGGGTACGTCGTGGTTAGTTCACAGCCCGAGGAGAGAGCGCGCCACCTCCCATTTGATCATCTCCTTGTCAATATCGATATGTGGACTACTCTATACAGCATCTATCTCTACCCACCTAGAGCAGATCCAGGGGTTCAAGTCACCAGCCATTGGCATAGCTCTGTCAAATTCCATTTCGATTAGACCGCCACGAAGGCGCCTTTCAATGAACAAGCACTCACTACCTGAAATGTACAATCCCGAATCAGTTGATTCCGGATAACCATGCGGAACAAAAGACAAAGCTAACTCTAGAGTGTATCCGAGACCCTTATCAGAACAATATTAATCAAACCCATATCCCATATGCAGAAAGACGCAACAGTGGTGATCCCGCACAAAACAAACTCCAAAAGCAATTATTCCTCCCTGCAAGATCAATCAAGTCCGTAAGCGTAAAACATCCAACCCAACCCATTTCATATCCCCAATTCACATTCGTTACTTATCCACTGCACATCAAACACTCCTCTTTGTTGTCAATGCTACCTATAAAGGGATTAGTCGATGCTCCACTAGAGGCTGCGAAGTAGACTTACATTGAAGAGCTGCCTCTGCGTAGATGTCGTGCTCTCTCTCAGCGTTATCATCGTCCTTGTCCTCCTCTTGCTTCTTGGCCTGCATAGCTGGCTCAGGAAGCTCCTCCTCCTTTGGTGGTAATGTGGTTGGCTCAGTTGCCAGAGCCCTTGGGCTATCACCCTCCTCGACATCTGCCTTGAAGGTAGTTGCGGCTACCGGAGCGGCAACAAACCTCTTGGGCTCAGATGTTGGTGGCGGTGTGGTGGTAGGTGTGGGAACACCATTTGAGCTGGAGGCGTTGTTGGAATTCTGCTTCAAGTACATTGGTCGTGGAGCGGAACCGGCAGTGGGGCTTGGAGAAGAGACGTAGCCAGCCGAAGGACCACGCTTCTTCACGGTACGCTCACGAGCGACATTGGTGTCGGCAACGAGAAGAGCCTCCTGGTCAACGGTGAACTGAATTGGGGCAGAAGCAGCCATTGTACGAAGGTAGTACATGCCAGTCTTCAAACCCAACTTCCAGCCGGCAAAGTGCATACTGGTAATCTTGCCCATCGTTGGAGCCTTCATGTGGATGTTCATAGATTGCGATTGATCAATGAAAGCACCACGGTCAGCAGCCATCTGGACGATAGTACGTTGCGAAATCTCCCAGACGGTCTTGTAAAGCGCCTTGATGTCTGCTGGAATGTTGGGAATGTTTTGAATAGATCCACCATCGGCAATGATGCGGTTCTTCATGTTGTCAGACCAAAGTCCCATATCGACTAGGTCCTTGAGAAGCCATGGGTTGACGACTTGGAACTCTCCTGCCAGAACACGGCGTGAGTAGATGTTGGATGTGTATGGTTCAAAGCACTCGTTGAAGCCGAGAATTTGACTAGTGGATGCAGTTGGCATAGGCGCAACCAGTAAACTGTTGCGGATACCGTGTTGCCGGATCTGTGCCTTCAAAGCATCCCAGTCCCAGAGATCGGTAGGTGTAACACCCCACATGTCGTATTGCAGTTCTCCCTTGGATGCTGGGGAGCCCTCATAGGACTCATAAGTCCCGTGGATCTTGGCAAGCTCAACGGATGCAGTCAACGCACCGTGGTAGATTGTCTCGAAGATCTGAGAGTTGAGCGCCTTGGCCTCTGGGGAATCGAAAGGCAGGCGAAGAGCCAAGAAAGCATCAGCCAGACCTTGAACACCGACTGCAATAGGTCGGTGGCGGAAGTTGCTCTTTCTCGCCTCAGGAACTGGGTAGTAATTGATGTCAATGATCTTGTTCAAGTTCTTGACAACAACCTGTGTAACCTCGTGGAGCTTTGCGAAGTCGTAGACTCCTTCGTTCATGTCAACGTAGGTAGGAAGTGCAAGGGATGCCAAATTGCACACAGCAACCTCATCTGGAGCAGAGTACTCGACAATCTCGGTGCACAAGTTGGAGCTTCGAATGGTTCCAAGGTTCTTCTGGTTACTCTTTCGGTTACAAGCATCCTTGTAAAGCATGAAAGGATTACCAGTCTCGGTTTGAGCCTCGAGGATGGAGTACCAGAGCTTCTGGGCCTTGATGGTCTTGCGACCCTTACCCTCCTTCTCGTAGCTCTCATAAAGAGCCTCGAACTCATCGCCGTAAACATCTGCCAATCCTGGGCACTCGTTGGGGCACATGAGCGTCCAGTCTCCGTTCTTCTCAACTCGCTTCATGAAAAGATCTGGGATCCACAAGGCGTAGAAGAGATCACGAGCGCGGACCTCCTCCTTGCCATGGTTCTTTCGCAGGTCAAGGAACTCGAAAACATCGGCGTGCCATGGCTCAAGGTAGATAGCGAAAGCACCAGGGCGCTTGTTACCACCCTGGTCAACGTATCTTGCTGTGTTGTTGAAAACTCGAAGCATAGGAACGATACCGTTGGAGTTACCATTGGTACCTGCAATGTAAGCTCCGGTGGCTCTGATTCTATGGATATTGAGACCGATACCACCAGCATTCTTTGAGATCATGGCACAGGTCTTCAAGGTGTCGTAGATTCCGTCGATGCTGTCCTCCTTCATATCGACGAGGAAACACGAGGAAAGTTGTGCTTGAGGAGTACCCGCACTGAAGAGGGTTGGAGAGGCGTGTGTGAAATACTTGCTGGACATCAGGTTGTATGTCTCGATGGCCTTCTCGATATCATCGCCGTGCACTCCAACAGCCACTCGCATGATCATGTGTTGTGGTCGCTCGGCGATCTTTCCATCAAGTCTGAGGAGGTATGATCGCTCGAGGGTCTTAAATCCGAAGTATTGGTAGTTAAAATCTCTGTCATAGACAATGGCGGAGTTCAGCTCTGCCTCATGCTTCATGATACACTCGTATGTAGCCTTGGCAATCATAGGGGATGGCTTGCCGTTTCTTGGATTGACATAGTGGTAGAGGTCGGAGATGACGGAAGAGAACTGCTTCTTCGTTTGTTTGTGGAGATTCGAGACCGCAATACGAGCAGCAAGGATAGCATAATCTGGATGAGTGACGGTCATATATGCAGCAGTCTCTGCGGCCTATGAGGAAAAGAAGACCCGTCAGTAATTGAACACGAGAGACGCGTTTTGACGCGTTTTTGCGTGCTTTCACGTACCAGATTGTCAAGCTCTATCGTGGTGACACCCTGGTAGACACCAGAGATGACTTTTTGAGTGATGGCTGCGGCATCGACATGGTCGGCATCGAGGCCGTAACACAATCTCGAGACACGGGCTGTGATTTTGTCGAATTGCACGCGTTCCTTGCGCCCATCTGCCTATAGATTAGACATGCTGGAAGCATTTTCCTGTTGGATCGAAATACATACCGCGTTTCCACACGAACATGATGGCGACGTGAAGGGGAGATGTTCAGGAGTTACTGATATTGGTCTTCTGAACGCCGGAAGAAGATGCCTGTCTGGAGAATGACCGTGTGCCAGAGGATGAGTTATCGAGGAACTCAGCACGATCAATCGAGTATGGAAAGGATTGATTGAAGTGGAAGAGAGTTGGAGGATGTTGATGGAGTTCGAAAGAAAGGAAACGGAGAAGGGAAGAAGAATAAAGTACTTTTCGCGACGCGACTCGTGACTGTCAATAGCGCGACAGGCGAGGGGCATCCATGCAGCCACTGTCGCTAAGCTGAAAAAGCGGCGATCCACTTTAGCCATTTGCATCGTATTCTCTAGAAAATTGCATAAATGTATGAGTGCCGCTCTATCAAGCCGCTTCCATCACTTCTGCTAGCGCGACTGGCGTCCAGGCAGAATCACGTGGGATTCCACTTTACACGCCTTTTGGGAAGTTCCGACGCGTTCGAAGTCGCAGTCCTTGTTGGTTGATTGCTCAGCATCAACAACACAACGAAACACTTGAGCTTGCGACTTCGGAGCTTGCTGTCGGGTTGATGAGATCACACGCGACGCATCCATGAAGTCTTTGAGCTGAGCATCCTATCTATGACTAACGTTGATGCAATTATCCGTTTCCCCTTTCAAGGATTAAGATTAGGTACTGCTATGTATGTCTATTCGTTCAACCTTTGCCGGTGTTGGATGTATATAATACAACTCGAAGAACCGCGTGTGTCTATCTATACACCGCCCGTGTCTACCCCATGATGTACAGTCTTGCCTCTACCGATGAAATAAATATCTTAGGTGAATGCGATTATACGGATAAGCCTCCGCTTCCTTTTTGTCTTGGCTCACTGGCAGCCTCCAGCTCTCCATTCCACAACCTGCGGATTGCTTGAACTGCTGTGAGGTATGGTTCAATGGTGACGTTGTGACCCTTCTGTCGCATGCTCTCGATTACATCCTTATCAAACTCAGCCTCAAAGCCGGTCCGATCTGGTAACAACTGGTCGTGGAATCGGGGTTGTCTTAAAGCCTCACTCATGTTCATACCGTGATCCAGCACGTGCCATACTCCTTGCATGGTGGAGGTGATAATGCGAGAACCTCCGGCGGCACCGATGGTGACGTAAAGCGTCCCGTTGGGGTGGGTAACGATAATCGGGGTGATGGAGGAAAGTGGTCGCTTATGAGCACGAATATAATTGATTGGCGATGGCACAAAACCGAAACCATTGGATACTCCTGCGATGGAGAAGTCGTTCATTTCGTTGTTCAAGATAACCCCTGTGAGATATGGTCAGTTTATGCAACTGTGAATTTTCTCTCTGTTCTTTCTCTTTTTATGGAACGTACCGGTTTCAGGAACGCAGACTTGTGAGCCAAAAAGGAGATTGACCGTCGAGGTGAGAGTGATGGAGAGGCCGGAAGCATCCGATGCCACGATATGAGATGTTCCATGATTCTCATGGATCGCAAATCCTTTGGGATCGTAAACCGACACATTTTGCGTCCGATCATCAAGAATTTTGCTCCTGATATTAGAAGCTGTAGACTCTTTGATCATGTCTGCAACAAAATCATCCATATAACTGAAAAAGTCTGGATCTCCAAGCTCAGAATGTGCTCCATATGCAAATCTCATTGCCTCATCCAATCTGTGCGTGTTCAACTGAGCAAGGCTAGCGTCACTCATATTGTATCCCTCTATGATCTTCAAGATGCTCAAAGCTACAGCTCCACCGCTTGGTGCTCCAGTTGAGTACAGCTTGTAACCTCTATAGTCAATGCTGATGGGTTCCCGAATGATAACTTCATATTCCTTGAGGTCGTCAATAGTCATGGTTCCATTAGTTGCCTGAACCGCGGCAACAGTGTAGTTTGCTAATTAGACGTTAGCGAATTTTGAAAGATGGACAACAGAGATTCTCACCAATTTCTCCGTCATAGAATACGCTGGCCCCGTAGTTGGCAATTTGCTCCAGAGTACTAAATGATATGAGTAAAACAAAATCAATGATCAATAGATTCAGCATACTCAGCATATCGCTTTCTGGTCAAAGTCTCGCCCAATTTGAGCAGGGTGCCTGAGAGTCGTTAGAATCGATCACGATTGGCCGTTTGAAGAAGGTTACCATTAGGCGCAAAGTCGATAGCCCAAGAAGGGTCTTCAACCAAAAAGTTGTTCCCTGGTGAGGATCCAGCGGCCATGTATCTGACCGTGTCTTCGGAGACTAGATGATGTTAATATTAAAACCTTGTGAATACAAGCTTTCAAATGTCTACCTGGGAAACCGTATCTTGCTACGTGAACAGCAGGATTGACTACCGCCTTCCAGGGTAAAACCTGTTCAGCATGTAAGTATTAGACAGCGCTTGGCTAGTTTGAATACTTACGCCATACTTATTGTGAAGATATTCCAAGCCAGCAAGATCGCCAGGAACAGCGGCAGCAAGACCTCCACGGATGCTGCCTATCACATTTCCTTGGAACATATCTTCATATGCTGCAGCTGGTGCTTTTTCTCGGAAATCTAAATCTGTCAACAACTTCTAATCCCACTTTTGACTGGAGGAAATACTCACCCACAACTTCAAATTCTCCATCGGGGCTTCGAATCAGCATGAAACCACCGCCGCCAATCCCACTGTGGTACATCCCTATCAGAATAAGTAAAAGCTGGCTTAAAGGATTACCATGCGGTAGTTACCAATAACTCCAACACAGATCACGGTGCCAACCATAGCATCAGCAGCATTGCCCTGTGGAAATTCTTTAGCTTCTGATTACCAGGCTTATCAACGAAAATGACTTACACCTCTCTTCATCAGGTCAACACCAATTTGGCTGCATATCTTACTCTCACTGGCCACGGCACCGTGACTTCCAAATTCCGTAACACTCGCATTGCCAAAGTGAGCAAGTTGTGAGCTCAAAAAGAGCAAACTAACAAACACTCTCCTGGGAATACTGAAGCCATTCCAGAGTGTACCTAGGAAGATACGGTGAGTAGAAGATCACGGGCTTAGATCAAACACTTACTCATTTTGGAACGGCACCCTATCAAGAAGGTAATGTTGCAGAGATAAGCAGAAGAGAGGGATGCGATTCGCGCATGCAACCAAAGGGCACCAGATCTAAGACTACAAATAAATGTTTTGTTGATGGTATTCCTATCACCGAAGACGGGAGAGTCTCAGATAAGAGATAGCCGCCCATTGCTGATAAATGGGGTTTAAGCGCCAATTAGCGCCCGGCACGCAACATCATATTGCCGAGATGTTTCTCGCTTCGTTACTCCCGAACAGAAAACGGTAGCTCGAAAAAGACATTTGCCGTGAACACTTAACACTCAATCTATTACTGGATGCCAAGTGGTGGATTAGGTCTACTTATTAAGGTTAGCGGGATTGACTCCATGAATTTTCCGTCGAGGCAGACCATCAGGAGCATTAAGATGTTCCCCAGAGATACACGACCCATGAGCACTTCACTCAACACCGGCATATCTACTCGAGCCTCAAAAGAAAATGAAGTGCTTGCTTGACCCCTGAATCTTCAAAGTGTTTCCGGCCATGCTCCGCACTATGCTATGCTCCTGTCCGGCACTAACCTTCAGGTGGACTCATTCGTAGACTACGTCCACTCGTCTTGGTCTGGGCCGTCCTGGTGCCCCTAATCGCCATGGTTGACATTGAAACGTCGAACGGGTTATATTTGCAAAGGACAGCTCCCGCAAGATTTAAATAGCCTCCAATAGAACCAACCAGGACAGTCCTTTACGAAAAGAACACCGAAATTCTGTTGGATGCCAAGGCATTGAAACCGGCTTGGGGAAGGCAGCTGCCCATATCTGTGCAACACTATTGGAGTACTTGCAAATGCTAATGACTTACGGTGAAGAGTGGAATTTAGAGTTTGAGAATCCATAATAGGACATTTTTGCTAATTAAGTCTGCTTACGACAATTGGCCGGATTCCCTGTCGAGGAGCAAGGTTCAACATCGGCCCAAACTACTGTTGCACTTGTAAACCATGTCACAAAGCACGGCTCCAGAAGTGCTCCTCGGCTCCTCCCGACTATCAGCCGGCTCAGTGTAGGACAGGCCATCCTTGGCCTGTGTTGAATTTCTTACCGATCACATCAATTCCAATTCATGGAAAGCCTCTGCCAAAGTTCAATTCAATGTCACTACCATTCTAGCTTTGTTTCCTTCAATGGGAAATGAGATGAATCCTCAACTCTCAAGTGATGGAAACAGCCGCAGTCCGACACCCGGTCCCTGGTCTTCAGGCCGCAAGTTGACATTAGCCCAGAGGGAGAGGAAGAGAGAAAAGAATCGCCAGTCTCGTCGAGATGCACGCCAACGCCATAATGCTCGACTGGAGGAGATGGAAGCTGAGCTGCGGTCTCTAAAGGCTGCCCTAGCACAAAAGTTTCCACCAGCCGACTCTACTGTAAACTTTACCCCGCCATGGGTGGTGGGCTCAGCAGTGCCTGCCACTCAGGATTCTTCTTTGGCCAGTTTTCCCATGTGGGAATGTTCCAAGTCGGAGCCGTCTTTCGTTATTCCATCTTGTGAAGGACCGAGTTTCAACCAGTATTGCTCAACAGCGACAAGAGTATACTCTGATTCGGCAGAGGATACAAAGCATCAAGCCGCATTGGACTTCGCCATTCAAGAAAAGGAGACCCCGTCGACCCATATTGTTGACGTGCAGCGTACAAAAGTTGTCCCAGGCCCTGAAGTTCATCCTCTACAATGTCCAAACTACGCAAGGCATACGACGGAGTTTACTAATGATATATTCACTCGTGCTGGAGGCCTAGAGTTTTCCCAGGTATGCACAGATGAGCTTCGCAATGAAGATGTCTTGGCCAAAGCGACTATGTTTGGTTGGGATGTAGCATTTCAGAGCTGGAAGACGCCGTGTTCGCTATGGCTTTTGCTTCGATCCATTGATATGGTATTACTTGGAGGTTGTCACACACCGCTAGAACGGATGGGGATATTGCGTGCCGTACACATAATGTCACTGGTAATTATACGTGATTCTTCATTCCCAGTTTGTATCTCATATATTACAGTCGATTATCATTGGCAAAACCGGCCCTAAGCAAGATATCCCTTACTGGTACCGGCCCAGGTATGTCACAACCTGCTTCTTCTTCTCACGATAAAGAATCGCCTTCTTTTGTTCTGCAAAAATATCACTAATTCCTGCTCAGACCTGCTCAGCAGCTTATAACCCATGATCTTGTTACTGACTTCATAGTATGGTGAGTTCTCTACACCTAGAAATTTGATTGAGGTTTCTGTTTATAACATTGCGCAGGCCAGGAATGCGCGAGAGAATCGTACTTTCTGGAAGCGCAAATATCCTTACCAATGAGTTCTGGGGGGCATTCTTCAGCTGCTTTCGCTTTAACTGGCCTGGTGAGGTGCATGAAGCCTTTGACTTTCACCCTGAAAATGGCCGTCATACGTTCTCGGGGGAGCTTTTTAACAGGTTATGGGATATCAACCATTGGCGCATGGATATGTCTTTTTTCGACAGATTTCCAGCATTTGCTGACGATGTACTGCCTTCTCAGCATCTTCCTAAACAAGTCACATTGTGGAGTGACAGATTTATTAGTAGAGCACTTACCGTTGCCCACCAGAAGCGGCAGCTGGCAATAGATAGCAAACTAGCCGAGAATCCTATTCAGTGAACACACGCAAATCTTTTAGAAAATATAAAAAAATCTCTTAATATTAGCTTCGAGCAAGACATGTCGATCTTTTAGATGCTCTTCGTGAATTGACAAAATGAAAATATATATTGTTATCTCAGGTCTCTATCCGTATATCTCACGCTTTATCCCAGTGTACATCATATTCTCTTCTAATCTGAACACCATTCATATCCCCCAGTTCAAGATCTGAATCGCTCGCCGCACCACTTCTCTCGCTTACACTGGCCATTACTTTTACACGCATTGTGGGATCTTCATGGCCAGGCAAGCGCTTGAAGAGCCGGTTTTCATCATCTCCGGGTAGCTTTTTATCAGAATTGAGGCTGTTTTTGATATTGGCCCACTTGCCTGATCGTTGGGTCGAGCCGTTGAGGTTGGAGTTGGAGGTTGCTTTACGTGATGCAAAGGCAGTTTTGAAAACCAAGGAAATGACTGGTTTGAGGGATGGTAGGCACGCTATGTTTTAAAGTTAGACATAAGGTTTAGTTGAGAAGAAACATCCAGACTCACCACAGATAATAGCGATATAGGCTTCCAGTGTGGTCCAGATTTCAGTCATATTAAAATGCCATGTAATATCGACATTGACGAGATCGAGATGCAAAACATAGGCCAAGCGGGTAGAGGAAATTATAACGACACTTATGCAAATTAGCAAGATAAGCGGGCCGTAATTAAAGTAATTTATGTCTTACAAGATTCCCAAAGTGAAGATACTGACTAGAGCAATCTTCTGGGCTTTGACCAGCTGCAACCCCCAGATGTATGGAACTGGCAGGATCATAAGTGCAACATCTGTAAAAATGTTCGGGATTGAGTTTCCGAAGAAAAACGAGGTAACATTGACCGTGCAATTGGATTCAATGCTCGTATCCCAGAAGCCTTGTACCGGAGTACATTGAAAGATTGTCACAAACCACTAAAAACACAACTAGGTCAGTCTCCATGGTAATAAAGGTTATATATTGGCGGGGAATAACCCACGAGAGCAATTCCCCAGCAAGTGACGATTCCAGCAAGCACTTGGATTGGTAGCTGAATGGAGGTAACTTTGAAGAGGCGCCAGTAGAATGCTAGGATGGAGTATTTAACAAGAACAATTATTGTTGTATAATTCAATTCCTGGATAAAGAGGCCGAGTCTGAAAGCAAAGATGGCCTCTGCAAGATCGGACTGTGCCCAGATGTGCTTTCCCAAACCGTGGGGAACGACTATTCTCGAAATTCAGTCCCACATCAATTTAAACTTTCAGAAACGACTTACACCATGCTACATTAATGAAGAAATAAACTATTCCAATTATCTACCAAAGTCAGTATGACCTAAAGTTAGGAGTTATTTAACGTACCAAAGCAAGCACTACTAACCAGTCATCCCACCAGAGAGGAGCACCAGCAAGCTTTCGTGCGGTGACTCGAAGACCGACTGCTGCAATCGAAAGTATGAGACCAATAACATTGATTGCAATGATTGTGGGCTGCATATTGTCTGACAGGTCAGTCCCAGCGGGCATTTCTAGCGACGTCATGATGAACTCCTATGACATCAAATTCAAGCTCAAAAAGTGACTCCTTAGACCTACATCAAAGAAGTAAAGCAACCCGCCGCAGAATATATGTTTTTCGTCCCTGAATAATTCAAGATTTCAACTTTATGGATCGACAAGTCTCGGCGAGAACACGAATTACAGAAGATTAGCCGCAATGGGGGCCTGAACCAAATTGGTAGGCTTCTGGGGTGCTCAGCGAACAGGAGATTTTTTCATTCAAGTATGGGGAATCCGCAATCAACCACCCTGGAGTCTCGAGCATGCTGCCGAATCCGAGGCATCAAATCCGGCCTAGACTGGGCTAATGCAACTTGGATACAAGGGATATTTAGCCACTCGGGTCGTCCGATTCATGGTTTTGGCTACGACACCGGCGTATCAGAGATTATTAAGTCCATATTAAGCCGGGTCAAGGATATAGCAAGTTAAGCAAGCATTTCGAATTCGGGACTATTCCTTTCTTGTGGAGAAGGGTACGTTTGATATGTGCCGACAGGTTTCGAAAACTTTCAGGCATGGCCTCACCATTGTGGTAAGATCTGCTTTTCACCATTCATGATTCCTTGCTACTTCTCCTGAGTTTTGATACCATACATGTACCCTACTCAGATAGTTTCGACAACCCACTTCATTCCTTGCACCATTTTCTCCAATGCCGGTGGTGTCAATTCAAACCCAGTGCCTGACCAGAACACGTGTGGCAATCCTTCAAACAAGTCCATCTGCACATCGACCCCCTTTTCCTTTATCACTTTTGCAAAAGTTAACCCATCGTATCTCAGAGGGTCTTTCCCACAAACTGCCAGATAAGTTCGTGGCAATCTAGCTAAGTTTTCGTTTATGAGGATCGAGAATTCTGGGTCTTTCGAAGAAGCATCGTAGGTTTCTGCGGACGCCATTAGCTATCTCCTATGTCTTCTGGTACTTTGGCTACGGGATAGGTAGAAATTACCATAAAACGCTGCCATAGTCTCGTAGCTGAGAAGTGAGCAGTCTGAATTTTTCTCAGGGTGAAATTCATCCTTTAGTTCTGCTGGAATAGCATCGGGATGTACAGTAACTGGAACAAGTGCCACAACTCCTTTGATGGTGTTTTTCGAGTCAAGTGTTGAAAGAGCGAGGGAGAGTGCCATTTGACCGCCAGCAGATGTACCCATAGTATAGATCTTGTCTGGAGACACGCCAAGTGTTGTCGCATTGGATATGACCCAGGCAAGAGATCTTTTGGCATCATCGTGAGCAGCGGGATATTTATGTTCGGGTGCAAGGCGATAATTGACTGCAACGATAACTGTGTTGCTCTGTTGAGCGAATAAATAGGAGAGATCTGAGGAGTCGATTGTCAGTTTTTTCTGTGTGTACAGAACAGTGAAGGCTTGCTAGAGTGAGCACGTACAGTGTTCACTCTCAAGACTGCCTATCGTCCATCCTCCAGCAAAAAACCTAGGATCAGGCATCAGCATCAGTCGTGCATCAGCTCTAGATCTATGGAGATCTGGTTTTAATGTACTTGATGCCAACTGCGCCCTGCTCTATTCTTCCCTTTGGTGAGTATACTCTAACCATGAGGTCGTCATCAATCTGGTGATCTTCAAAAGAGACATCATCTCCAATTGGTGGAGTAGTTGGTGCATTGAGAGCGCACCATCCTGCATATTGCTCTCTCATCTCTTGTGGAGTTCCGAGGATCAAAGGTTTGAATCCCAAAGACTCCTCATACTAAAGCCATTTTCGTCAGTTATTCCAACATTATGTGAGTTGAGCAGCTCAGGCAGAGAGCAGAGAGATGATAACCTTCAACCACTCTGGCGCATGAGGGATAAGTTCAGAAGCCATCTTGTGCGTCTGTGTTGAGTTCAGTGTGTAGACGATTGTGAAAACTGGAATAATGGCACTAGCAGTTCAGACTATTGAGACGTATCTGTAATTATTCCAAATACCCAAAAGAGAGATTGATTTTCTGCTGGCGGGCAATAGATATAATAACTTATGACTTGCTATGGCCAGTCAAAGGATTCCGCTAATATGCCGACTGGAAAGTTAGTGGGATCCTGGTTTGGATGAGTGCGACGTCGCACAACGTCGCACACTTTGGCGCTAAGCACATCCCTGCTCACGAGCTCGCAGCTTTCCTGAATTTGTGCTTGCCGCGCAAACATTATCCTATTGACAGCGAAAGAAGTTCATTCAGATACGGACCCCTTTCTATACAACCCTTTCTATACAAAGATGATCAGCTTCAATAATTTGCTTATGGTGGAATCTCGTGTGAAAAAGACAACACTGCGCTATTCGGTTAACTTTCATTTAATTAAGCGATCTCAAATGACATGTGTAGGATGCCGATCTTCAAGATGGAAAGAAAGTACATATATTCCATTGAAGTGAACAGTTGGAGTCTTGATTCTACTATGAGCAACTAGAAACTGTTCGATCAACCACACTCCTTTATTATCCAACTTGATCTTTACTATGAGCAACTAGAAGCTGTTTCAAACGGTCAATCACACTCCTTTACTATCCAACTTGACCATGCACAGATATTTGCCAGTTATTGCTTGCGCCTTGCGGCTTTGCAATGCCAGTGCAATCAGCGCTGCAACTTTTTTCGTTGGAGGTAGCACGCCGGTTGTAGATACAGGTTATGCCCAGTTTCAAGGGAAACAGGACCTTCTCACCGAGTCCGATAACTTCCTTGGTATATCTTTCTAAACTTGTAACGTCCAGACTAAAACTAACCAACAACTCCTTTAATAGGAATCACTTATGCCTCTGCACCCAGATTCGACCATTCAGTCATAGCCAATCAAACTCTGTCTGGTATCCAAGATGTTTCTGACTATGGACCAGCTTGCCCACAACATGACTTCGTATCCCTCTTCGCACCAGACGACCTCGGTCTTGGAAGCCTTGCTGGGATTCTGGAAGCCTCGCTTGGTGCAGTCTTCCAGCAATCAGAAGACTGTCTCTCAGTAAACGTCCAGCGACCTCAGAACACGACGGCGGATTCAAAGCTTCCGGTCGTGCTGTGGATTCATGGAGGAGGGTTCGAAGCCGGTGCCTCGGCATCATTTGCAGGAGAAACGACCGCTATACCTGGAGTCTTTTATCAAGGCGCCAACTTGGTTAAGCGCAGTATTGAGATGGGTCAGCCAATGATTGTCGTCTCTATCAACTACCGGCTCATGCATTTTGGTTTCTCTGCCTCGAAGGAATTCGAAGAAGCTGGCCTACTCAATCTTGGTTTCGAAGACCAACGTAATGGCATGCGATGGGTTCAACAAAATATCGCAGCTTTCGGAGGCGATCCAGACAAGGTCACTCTCATGGGTGAGTCGGCAGGCTCTTGGTCTGTTAGTGCTCACCTCGTTGCGAACGGAGGTGACAATGAAGGACTGTTCCGTGGCGCTGTGGGAATATCTGGTGGGCCAGTGAAGGTTGAGGGGCCTGGGCGCCAACAAGAAATGTTCGACGACATGGTTAAATATGTCGGCTGTGGCAACGCAACTGACACGATTACCTGTCTCCGTGAGGCACCCTATGATCTGATCTACGCACATGCTCAGAGTGTCAACTTCCTTCTCGGTTACCGCAGCTTGGCTTCTGCATGGACTCTTCGACCCGATGGAAAGTTCCTTACTAAAAGTCCAGACAAGCTCGTTGAGGAGGGTAATATTGCCAACGTGCCTGTCATGTATGGTGACATGCAAGACGAGGGAACTCTTTTCTCCCTGATCAATTCTCTCAATACTACAACTACCGAGGAAGTTATCGACTACTTCAGCACCTACTGGTGGCCAAATGCAACTCAAGCTCAGATGGACAAGCTTATGGAACTTTACCCCGAAGATGCTTCAGCTGGCTCTCCTTTCGACACCGGAATACTAAACGAACTTGCACCACAATACAAGCGCATCGCTGCATTGACTGGCGACTACAGTTTTCAATGTCAGCGCCGTCAGCTACTCGACAAGATTACCGCACCAAAATGGAACTACTTAATTGAGCAAGCAATCCCACTTCCACTTATTGACGGTACTGCTCTTGGAACGATCATTGCGGAGACAGGTGTCACAAGAATTCCAATCTTGGGATCTTTCCACGCCTCGGATGTTCTTTTCAATTGGTTCGGCACCCTACCTGCGTCTGTCAGCCAGAACTCATATCACTTGATGGGGGTCCTGGTTTCCTTTGTGAACAACCTAGATCCAAACCAGCATGGCATGGCGAGTGTGCCGACCTGGCCAGAGTACAATTCAACCAGCCGAGACACGATTCGCTGGCAGGAGAGTGGCGTGGACATTATTGCTGATGACTATAGACAAGAGCAGATGGAGTATTTGAACGAGATCGGTGATTACTTGCGCATCTAGATGCTGATGACTGGTTGAACTTAGCGGAGGGCACACTCATTTCAATTCCAATTCCTTAAAATATAATGTAGTTTTTAATACCTTGTAAATCATACACTGCGGTGTGGGAAAGAAAGAGATATTAGATTCATACGACAAATTGGCAGCTTTCAAAAATGCCTTTAGGCATTTAAGATTGTGCGATTATCACCCGCACTCATAATGTATACTTTAATATACATGTGAACAAAATAATTCGCTTCTTGGTTCTGCTAAAGTTTTCATGATTCAGTCCAATGTACAGTGGCATGCTACTACCAAATATCTTAGTACTTCGGCACGTCGAGAAGAGTCTGAAAAGAAATTCAGTAACTGTTAAATTTATTTACTTATTTTCCTCGCACTATGTGAATATACTGTCTAGTGATGGGGCTTTGGCGAGGACCAGCAATAATTTTATCTTAGCATGTTTAGCCCCGAAACGATACCCTGGAATCACAGGCTTAATCTGTATACGCAGTAACGTATTGCTCGTCATTGTATTCTTGTTGCTGAAATCCTTTATATTGACGCCAACTAGTAACTACCGGGGTATATGTCTATTTTATTGTAGATGATATCAGACAGGACGATTGTATCTTTTTGGAACAAGCAGTTTTTAGTACTATTATCTGAAAAATGGTTAGAATTCGAGCCACTTTTGAAACGCTATGGTAAGCATGTTTTTTAAGAGGATGTAAGGTACCTATAATATATATTAAGGTTGAAGTGGGTCGTAGCTATTATAGAAAATATTACTACACGATCATTTGCAAAGTGGAATGGAAATATGATTCAAGGTATCATTCTGCTTACCTTCTAGAACAGACTATCTGGGATTTCAGAAGAATTAAAGCCTCCTTCTAGCCAGTGGCACAGATAATGATCATTTAGAGAAGTACCCGCGCTGTCAAATGTCACAGGAGGCTGGGTTACAATCAAAGGGTCAGCACTTATGGTTGGCACTTCCTCGGTTGAGACAAATCCATTCCGTGCTTGCTGATCACTGTTATTTTGTGCAACATAATTCTGCCAATTTTCAAAGTCATTACTAGGAAATAAGTTAGCAGCTGGTTCTCCAGTAATACGGTTTCCGACAATGTTAGAGCACATACTTAAGCCAGGGAAAAGCACCCGTCAGATCCCCGTCTCTTTCTCCTTGGATGGAACCGAAGTTGAAAGCATCCTTGGCTACCTTCATAATCTCTATACTAACCGATTTGGAGGCTGTAGGTCCGATTTGGCCCATCTGATCAAGGCATTTAATAGCCTTTTCCACAAAGCCAAAAGTTTCCCTTGCGTACGATGCTGAGATTTCGGGACCGAGGACTTCATAGAGCAATGTGACACATGCAGAGATTATATAAAATGCCACACCACTATCTTGTTTCATCGCTGGGTGGCGTTTAAAAACTGAATCATGTGCTAAGTTGATGAGGCTTTTCGCGGCAGAGATTGTCGTTTCAATGGATTTCTGGACATCAAAGAGCTCGTCGCCTATATCACTTTTGTTTCCTTTGGAAGCAAAAAGTGTTGCGGATATCAGTGCGGGTCGGTGGATGAGGATCTGCAGCAGGTAATGGGATAGGCCGAGGCTTGTTCGCTGAATTTCCTGCCAGGACTCACCAATAGCAGTCTCGTGGTCATAGAAATGGAGGTATTCTGGTAAGCCTTGTAACACGCGCCCTAAGTTTGCATCGCATTCCGCTATAATGGTCTTATTTCGCCTGCTATTACCGTCTGCGGTTCCAGCTGGCGAGTAGATGCCAGTCCAAATCTGATTGGCGAGCTTACCCAATTTTGTCATGGCTCTTGCATGTGCAAGATTCATCGTTGGTTGCATGTAATCCCTATTACCCTCATTGTCCATAGAAGGTAGGTCCTCCGGAAAAGCAGCTTCGATATCATTGTCTAGTAAGCCAGATGGTCGGCCGGTATACAAAGCAGATAGTCTTTCGTTGGTGTACACGCTCCACAAGGTTAGACGTATTCGATGCAAAGTCGAGTTATTTCCATCTGAGACTTGGCTTTTGTTAATTCCTAGTGTAAGAACACCACGAGCAGCGTGTCCAAGACAGAGATAGACATCGTTAGGACGCATCGACAGGAACGAATAAAACATCTGAGATGATGGTCAGTAGAGGACATAGGCTATATGTGGTATAAAAATCTGGAGTAAGGACCTTAAGTAGTAAGAAATGTAGCCCCTTGAGGCTTGGGTCCTGAATCAATATTGAAACATGATCAGCTTGATTGAAAAAATGTTCGGCCCATGATTCCAATGCTTCCACGCTCAATTTCTCGCTAGGTTTTGATGCCCGCGCCCCAATAGCAAGCACCATATACATGATGTCTTTGCCCTTGACAACTTTGCCGGCTTCTGGTGGTTCCCAAAATCCATTCCAAGTTTGAATTATTTCCTGATAACTTAGCACGGGTAATTGTGGGTGGATAATATCGAAGTAAGACGCTATGAAAGTATCCCCCAAGGCCTTTGAAACAAAATTATGTTTAGAAGCATCTTCTGGCCTTGGAAATCCTTCGGCTTTGCCAAAAAGAAACTTTTCCAGTCCCCACTTCACGAGACCAGTTGGCACTGATGCCTGCTTTTGGGACAGCAGTGTTTCATTGTCACATTTCTGCATCCTTTGATAGATTCTTTGCAAGAAACAAATATGCGAAGAAGGCCCTATGAACTTATTAGTACCACTATGGATGGACTAGAGTGCTTCTTCGGAATACCGTAAAACTGGAAGGCCCCGGTGTCGATATTGGAGATACCAATGCCAGCACGTAATTCTTGGAGCCTCTTTTGCATTAAGAGATCATCTTTGCAGTGCAATGAAAAAGTGGGTATCTGGGGTGAGTTGTGGGGTCTGATCTCGGGCCAGCAGCGTGCGGTCGACTGTCTCTTCCGGTCGTTTTTCCTGATAGTGGTTATAGCATATACACACGGGCGTACCCGTTTCTGGCAAGCTTTACATGGTTGATTCCCACTGCACTTGATCTTCTGGACTCGACAGAATTCGCATGCCCGTGCCGTGCGGTTTCTAGCCCTTGCATCTGGGGGAGCGCATAGAACAGACGAAGGACTAGGAAGCGACGGCTGCGCAGACGACAGAACAGATTCGTTAGTCTTGTCCATTGGGCCTTTGCGTTAAGTGCAGGTGATTTGGATAATCAACAACTCTGTTAACATGGAGTTGATGAGATTGGATCCGCAAGAAAGTAATTGCCGTTCCGTACTTAATCCAATGACTCGTTGCACGGTTTCTAGCTTTAGTACGCTGGATGGTGGGTATTAGCTTGTTCTGGCAAAATGCTGCGTGAACGCAGGTGCTAGGTGGTGGCACTAACAAGAACTTTGTAAGAAGGAAAAACGAGTTGTATCGGAATCACGAGGATGCGATAGGGAGTGACGCAGACATAGAAGGGCGTGATATTTGCACGATATTCTATTATTTACTCACCCCCAGAAGCGATCGGAAGCGATTGGATAAAGCGGGACCCGGGCCTAGAAGTTCAGTCCTAGGGCCACCGTTGTTTCTGTTGGCAATGTGACATCTAGAATTCTAAGTAAAGCCCTTCATCGTAATATAGTCTTCTATTGGGCGCAAAGATTAAAGGCACATAAGATAAAGTTGTATATCATTACTAAAATTATAAAGGTATTATCTAATTTTTCGGTGAAAATTTCTAAATGAATTTTTTCTATTGTTCTTTTCAGTCTCAGTGTTGAAAAAATACGTAACTCCACCACCTTTGGATAAATAGTCTAATCTAGTAAAAGCAGGGGAAATTCTACGCTCCAAACTCCGAAGTCCCAAGTGCCAACTGGCGCTTATGATGCCTTCAATTTCCTGCCACGACTACGAGTGAACCAAGTAACAACACAGCACAAGAAAAGGGTGCTGCAGCAGAAACCCAGAAACACAGCAAAATCTCTCCATCGATCACTGTAATAGAATTCCATGGTATCAGAATAATCGTCACCGACGGAGAAGCGACAGTAATGGCAGAGAGAAGTGGCATTGCCATTGGTCAAGTATCCGGGGTTTGTGCTTAGGAACTCAGACATGTACTCCGAACATGTCTGGTCAGCCGGGGGGTTAAAGATTGTCAGATCTGATTCTGAGCAGAGTGCCGGCACTTCATGTAGCACACTTGAGACAGTTCCGCCAAAGAAGTAGCGCATAGGGATGGCCCAGAAGAGCCACGGCTTGTAAAACCCAGTGAAAGAGCTATGCGGGATTACAGTTCCAGAGAAGGTTAGAATAATGACCCAGAAAAGTGAATTCGCATAGCCGGACATAGTACCGTTGGGGAAGATTGCAGCAATCAGTTGAGGAAAGCCAATGCCAAACAGAGAAAGTAAGAGAAACATCAAATAGACATAGCCGGCTATTACGGGGTCGTTCGAGTAGCCGAGCGTCCAGTAACTACAACAGAAGATAATGGTGTAGGTGAAAATCTGCCAAGGAACTTCAACAACTATCAAAGCCACCAGAAGCGCTTTGTAATCGTAGATGCCACTTCGCTCGCGGGTTTCAAACAATGCCCATTTCTCGAACCAAATATCTTGAATGTCGGCCGCAGTGGCAGGAATGATCCAGGAAAGGATCAAGAGACCCAGCATATGGTTCTGGAGTCCTTGCACGTCCTTTCCAGTCATAAAGAAAGTGAAAGAAATGAAGAGTTCCACGAATATTGCTTTAAAAAGCCTGCTGAAATTGTAGGGACCATTGCGCCAGACCGCCATCCAGTGGCGTTTCGTGACAAACATGATCTGGGTTTGAATGCTACGAGCGAATTGCTTGTGGGCAGCAGTTATGGTCGAAGAATCTGTTGCGGGACTCATGGCAGCAGTATTCTTTATCTCTTCGATCGTTCTACGGACCTGAATTGCCTCGGGAGAATCGCGCCATACTTGGTTCCAGTCTTGTGAGCCCTCATCTGTCCGGGAGGCTGTCGAGAGAATGAATTCGGCCGGATTGGCAGAGGGATCCATAATTGCGCCATGCCGCGCAAAGTAACTAACCACAGTCTTTGATTGATAGCCAGCTTCACCGAAATAGACAGTTTTGCCACCAGGGGCTAGAAGCAAGATATGATCGAACATGTCAAATAGAACGCCCGATGGTTGATGGATCGTGCATACAATTGGCACACCCTCTGCGGCAATTTTCTGGAGGAAGTATACAATAGAAAAGGCCGCTTGGCTGTCAAGGCCTGATGTTGGCTTGTTGAAGTCAGCAAAGGGTTTAGTATACTTGAAGATATTATCTTGAACTTACTTCGTCGAGAAACAGTAAACCAGATGGCTTTGCCGCGAGTTCTACTCCAATTGTAATTCGCTTCCGCTCTTCTACACCTAATCCACCATCGCCAGGAACTCCGATCAACGCGTCGGCAATGGGCTCTAACTCTAGAAGTCGGATGATGTGCTCAACATAGTTATTTTTGTCTTGCTCCGAGAAATGGCTTTCTTGTCTAAGATGAGCCGAGAACATCAAGGCTTCTCGAACCGTCGCGTATGCCTCATGGACATCTTGTTGCAGGCAAAATCCACAGGAACGAGCAAAAGAGGAGTTAAGAGGCCGTCCTCCAAAGAGCATCTCTCCTTCAATACGACCCTCTGTTTTCCGTTGTGAGAGGTTATCCAGCAGCGTGGTTTTACCTGCACCAGAAGCACCCATCAATGCCGTAAGCTGACCTGGCCGCACGTACCCAGCCACACTACTTAAAAGTTGTTTTTCTTGGCCATTGACTTGCACGAAGTAGCTAACATCCGAAAAGGTGAAGGCTTTGCCATTTGGAAAAGTAGAGTGACTCTGACTCTGTCTCTGTTTACTTTCGACTTCCTCATCTGCCCCTCCTATTTCGCCGACCTGTGTAATAGACGAATTTGATGAAATGGGCACAAGCGTCGTTGGTTCGTAATTATTCTCCACTTGCTTCTCCACATCATATTGATCGGACTCTGCTTCGCTCACACTGCCTTGAGCCTGAAGAGGAAACTTGGCACCTCTTTTAAATACACGACCACCGCTCTGGCTCGTTTCTCGCGTGGTCAAAACCAAACCTATAGCAGCGAGGATTATGTAGATGCACCCAATGGCAATGATTATACCAGCGTTGCGCCATAGATGAGACCGGCTGAAATTATAGACAGTGCTGAGATATTCTGATCCTGGCACAAAACGGCTTCCAACGGTGCTTCTTGGGAGAGTACAACCTTGATATTGCAGATCACCATAACCTGGGCCATTAGGTATAAGTTGAGAATCGGTACAATGTAATGTGATGTCAGAAAATTCGTTGGCCATAAGTGCTTCCAGAGCCCATGGGGACGGGGCGATACGGCGGATCCAGGAACCCCACTTAGGCTGCGTAGGCAGTGTCGGTCCATATCCTGAATACAGCAAACTGACTGGCATTGCACTACCAGCTACCAACAGTCCAACACTCAAGTTTGGAGACCATGATCCAAGCATGCGGAACAGAGCCGAGGCAGCGAAGTATTGTATGAATAGAATGAAAACAAAGATCCAAAAGGAAGTTGCTGATTGAGAGAAGCCAATCATGAAATAGTAGCAGCACGCAAAAATGAGGGCTTGAAAGAAGGCGAAGGGGATCTCGCAAAGATTTGATGCCAAGATGTATGAAACCGGGTGAATGAATCCTAACCTATGCTGCTTCAGTAATATTTGGCGAGCCCTGATTGTTGTTGTGACTTCTGCAAGTGCATTAAGGGTAAAGTAGATGATCGAAAAGAATAAGGCCCCGCCTCGCTCAAATGAACCTGTGCTGGTATTTTGTAGTTTGTAGTATGCCGAACCGTTTATCACAGCATTGATGATATTGAGACTGATGATGGTAAAGAATGTTACTTTATCAGACCAAAGAAGTTGATAATATCGGCTTCCGGCTACGATTGTCTGTTTCCATAAAGAAGAGACTTCAGTAAGTCTTCTCGGATTAAACTTGGATCGTACTCTTTCGCTCTCGGCAACAAAAGCGCGAATAGCTGCTTCATCATCCTTATGTACCGAGTGGTATTTCTGGATGTCCTGCTCGAGCTGTTTATAGTGCTTGCTCTGGTGATATGTGGAGGCCATACTATCAGGATCTAATGGCACACGTCCATGAAAGCCTTCTCGCAGACGTCGCTCGGTCGGGGAGGTGACGGTAGTTAGGAAATCTGGAGTGGTTTGACGTGGGTGACAGTAGAAACCAAGGTTGATAAAATATTCTTTCGCCTCTGAGGCCTTGCCAAAAAAGATCATGCGACCTTCATACAAGACCATAACACTATCAAAGCATTCTTGATACATTCTTTCCGATGCCTGATATAGCGTAACAATATTCGACATACCCGTCTGCCTTGACATCTTCCTAACCAGAGACAGAAAATTGAGTGCCGACGAACTATCTAGACCCCTGATCGGATTGTCCCAGCATGTAATGGCGGGATTCACCAACAGGGCCTCAGCTAAAGAAACACGTCTCCGCTCACCTCCGGAAACACCTCTCACAAAGGCATCACCGACGATAGTTTTCTTGGTATGAAGCATACCCAATGAACTCAAAATGGAGTTTGTCATGGCCTCAATAAACTCTGATTGAGACACTTGCGTGTCTTTTGGTGTCCGCAAGCGAAGGCCGAATTTGAGGGTGTTCTCGACCGACAATTGTGGATAATGTATGTCGTCTTCAGCGACATACACAACTTCCGAACCATAGTGATGATTGATCTCGGATGGCGTGAGAGTGCCGAATGCGATGTCACCCTCAACCGCCGCAAAAGAATCGGTGGAGTTTCCCATGAGCTTCAACACGGTTGTACATCCTGCTCCGGGCCGCCCCAGAACCAGGAGGTTCTCTCCAGGATTTACCACCGCCGATATATCGTATACAATCTTTTTGTATGTTCGAGGTCGCTTACCCAGGACTTTCAGGAGCGCATGTACCGGATATTCCACAATGCCTTGTAGAATTGCTTGGAGATCGAGAACTACCGCTGACGCTCCTCCCGGGCCGAAGGCTGTCACATGGGAAAGAGCCACCCCTAGCGAGCGGCCATCAGGGCGGTATATGGGGAGGTCTTCTACCTGCTCAGACTTTTCGGTTTTCTTCTGATGCTAAATCTCCAATTAGCGGGTTTCAATTCAGCCTTAAGGACAAGCACTTACAGTCATTTGCACCATGCGTGCTATTGGAAGACCTTAGCGAATGGGACCTGATAATTCCTGAGAAATATATCTTTCAAAGGTAAAATGATTCCAACGGGGCTTGGGGCAGGAACACACACATAAACTTCCAATTGTAGGACCTGCCGACTCTACATATAAAGTCCTCGTGCTGGCACGGAGCCATGCTGCCTCCACAGGATCCGTAAGCATATTCTCGAAGGTTAACATAGCTAGCGAATCCAACTGGCCCACAGCATCCGAGTCCCGAGTGAAGGGTTTCTGCTAGTCAATTCAACAGAATTTTGAGAAAAGTTGACGTGGTGGTACCCTGAGCATTAGGTTATCCATCGGAAGCTGATGTCGTTTCGATTGGTTGGCGGCATCCGAGCGACCGGAGAAAAATGTCACTCGGCGCAAAATGCATTAGGAGTCGGATACGCTACGGATAGTCATGAACGAAAGTGATTACGATAACGAGTTTCATCTGAGAGACCAGATTATGAACACTTGTTTGTACGAAGCACCGTGAGGTGACATCACTTTGAATATGACTGGCAAATTACCAGAGTGAGTAGTATGCACTACCGGCATTGATGCTCTCAGGGCTACAGCCATGAGTGAGTACCTTAAGTCTGCGAGCTCTAGCGACTACCTCGCTAAAACCTCGTCTCATCAAGTCGTACCTATTGCTAATCCATCGCTTGAATATGACTGGCAAATTAATGCTCGCAGGGCTACAGCCATGAGTAAATCGGCAAAATCTAGCGACTACCTCGCTAAAACCTCGTCTGATCAGTCGTCCCTCTATTGTTAATCCATCGCTTTGAATATGACTAACTGGCACATTACCAGAGCGAGTAGTATGCACTACCAGCCTGTCGCACAGGCTAAGAAAGCCGGTCATTTAGAGTTATGTTGCCTCGCGGCATTACACGGAAAGTTGAGTAAGGTTAGGTGAAAGCTTAAAGATATCGTGGTAATAATGTAGGTGGGTTTCGGGAGAAGCGAGGAGGAATTCCAGCCCGTACTGGACCGTGCAGCACTGCACTGCACTGCAGCTACTTTTCTGCGCTGTACTTTCTGTGTTGTAAATGCGCTGCACTGCACTATACCACTTACCGTTCTGTGCTCTGCTTGACTGGGTTTTGCTCCAAATTACTGTTTTATGCATGCTTTACTATTCTGTGCTGAACTTTATTGTCCCGTGTTATTCTTTCCTGTTCTGGGCCACACTTTCCTGTGCTGTGCCGCACGATACGGCGAGACTGCATTCACTGTATAAGAAGGGTTCTTTTGGCCCCCAGCTGGTCGTGACAGACCCCGGCCGATGGCCCCAAAATGCTCCAATGCCACTCGAATTCGGTAGGACTGTCCGTGCCATGGGCCGGCCCGGCAATTAGAAATAGAGCAATGTGCCAGTCAGTTGACTTCCCAATCTCCTTTTCTTGGCCCTCGTCTGCTCTGCTTACTTGCATTTGCTTATTCGACGTCTCCTCGCCAATGGATCTGGCGAGGGAGAGTGCAGCTGACATCAGACAAACTGGGGTCATTACTGATGGTGTGCCCCTTATCAGGCACCAACACCGGGCTAGGCCACTGAAGGGCAGAGATGTTGCTGCCCCAGCAGCATGTGCAACGCAGGCCGGGGAAAGGTGGCACGCGCGAAAGGAGATAATGAGAGCCGCATCTGGGGGCGATGTACAAGAATAATTTCTGTTGTACCGTGCGTGCTTACTCTTGCAAGGGGCGTGTCTTGAGCTGTATATATCGTCAGAGGGCGACACTCCCTTTCGTTTGCTCCAAGTTTCCTTCAGTCCATTTCGTCTGCCCGCCCTGATTGATCCGAAAGCAAGGACAATGTCCGACCACAGTGTTCTGCGCAAGGCGCTTCCGGGTCGCGGAGACACGACCTATGCCACTTCTCAAGGTGCAGAGTCTGGAAACACCGACCCAAGCTTGAAGCTATCCTCTGCGCGTGGGGAAATTAATTCTACCGGTCCCCACGATCTTGAAGCCGGACATGGTATTTTGAAGGGCCATTTCCAATATCAAGAAACAGGGCAGCAACAGCAAAAGCAGGCTGGATGGCGCCGAATGCTGTCACGGTCCAAGAAGTCGACCCGGCTTCTCAAAGAGTATGGCGGAGGTGTTGGAATACAAATGCCGACCATGGTCCGATATAAACGTCCAGACATGTCTAAATCAACTGCGCTTCGCCGACTCTCCACTGTCCCAGAAGATGACAATAAACTCAGATACCGCAACAAAATGGGACAATTGACGTACAAGCACCATGATGTCCCCGTGTATCTCAGCACAACAACATATGAGCCCAGAAGACTGCTAATTCAATGCACACCCGCCGTTTGGAATGCTCCGCCTAGTGGAGATTGGCGACAGGTGAAAATGAAAGGCTCCGTCCCAACCGTATTAAGAGTGGCCGAATGGGCCCTGCGACCAGCGGATAAAAAGAAGAAAGTCAAGAGCAATGGCGAAGTGCACGAGAGGCGACCAATATTTGGGGTTGTAGTAGCGTTTGGAAGGATGATCTTGGTAGGTCCATTCTTGCAAGGTCTCATGGCCCTGCCTGGGATGACAGCGCCATGGGAGCAAGACGTCGACACAAATGACAAATACGACGATTATCCAGGCTATCATTGGGAATGGCCAGAATTTGCGGTCAATAAGTTTGATATGAAGCCTACAGGCCATGAAATGGAAGCAAAAGTGGACGACAAGATGGCTAAATTCTCTGCCAAGCCCCGTCAAGTTCGTCCGACAACCTTGGTGATATACGACCCCAAGACCAAAGAATGGACTCTTGAACACGACCCGCCCCCTGATATCCCTTTTGTAGTTATTAGTTTCACACGAGCTCATTTCCATGTGGACGAGAGCGAAACGTTCAAAAATACTGCTGAAGATGCAAAAATGTGGAGGTCTGAATTGGAGAAACTGAGCCGCTCTGTTACTCGGGATCACTTCGAGTCAGAGAAGCCCACAGGCAGGAAGCCATCAACTCAGAAATACGCCTACTGGCTGGACTACCAATGTGGCAGCGAGCCTGGAGCGAGCGAAGCAGACATGAACCATCACATCAACACTATCTGCGACATCGTTCGCAGTGCGAAGAAGGTCATAATCGCGCTGCCCACGGCACCGGATCACACTACAAAACAACATTTGATCTGGGGCAAGTCTTTATGGACACTTTCTGAAATCTTGCTCGCAAATGGAGACATCAAGGTCTGCTGGCCAGAATCTGACCAAACGCCGACCGATGAGTTAGTGTGCCATGTTGAGTCATGGACGAAAATGGAGATGACTCGCACGTTTTGGGAAGAAGAGGAGGAGGAAGAGGATGAGCAGCCAACACGAATTCTAGCTGAGCATTTCTCTGGTCTCTTGTCGCTGGGTCGGATAGAGCTCTTTGTTACGGCACTTGCTGCATTTGAAAATCGATTTTCGAAGGGCATCTATGGACCCCAGGAACTGAGCCGTGCATTGATGGCACTCTTCCACCACCGAATCGACAATGAGAAGACTGATAGTCTGTTTCACTGTCTAGCAAGAGTTAATATGGCAAATGATAATGACGATCTGATTGAGAGAATGATCTGCTGGTCACCAAGCCCACCAGCTCCAAATATGAGTCCTCTGCTTCACGACATCTTCTCATTATACCGCCTTTCTTACCCTGATCGATTCGGGTCGCGGCTTTGGAACATTCGCCCAATGTGTGAGGTCGTAGGTCTGGCAAAAGAGGAGAATACCGTCATGGTTGATGGGTGTCGGTCAATCTCAATTCGGTGGAAGAACTTCCCTCGTTTACAATACAAGCGCTCTTACGGCTTCAAGAAGCTCTTTGCTGAACTGCTCGTTCGATCAGGCTCGGCTTGGATTGTGGGAGGCTTCACCTTGGCTTTTTATTATTTGCCACTGTACGTAAGTGACGGTGCGCCAGACTTCAATAGCGATGATACCCAAGGTTCCGACGATTCTTCATTGCGAGCTGCACTGACCGTCCTTATCGTTGGATTTGCCTTGGCGGTGGGATTCATTCTATCCTTATTTGGGCCCTCTTGTGTCCGGAGATTGTACGGAGGCTCTGTTGTTGAGTCTACCGCTAGACTTGTTGCCTTCGAGGGCACGATGCCGGCTAAGCAAGTCGAAGAGCTTATCTTTGGAAACTTCCGAGATAGGCTCGCTTGGCAACCTTCAGCGACACCACTGTCTAGAGCAGAGTCCGAAATCCGCATTGGTTCGTCGCCAAGTTGGTTGGTTGACGGCGAAGAACCTGACTACAAAGAGTTGGCGAGGGTCAGGGAACAACTCCAGATCCCACCAACCCACAAAATCTTCACGCTGGTTGATACCGGTCGCTTGACCATCAGCATATTTTCAGCTCAGTATCCGCCCTCGGTTGCTTTGCTGTGTGGCCGAGATGGAGGGATGCTGCGGGCGGTATTGTGTAGTTGGGATTTCAAGACTGATTGCCTGTACAAGGAGACGGTTATGCGCATGCCCTCAGAGGTCTGGGAATCTGCAACGCCCAAAAGTTGGCTCAAGCTTCGTCTAACAAGCAGGAGCCCTTTCTTGGAACTCTGAAAAACTGTATGGAGCCTATGAAGCTAAATAATGTATAATGATCATGATCAGCGAAAACTGGGTGTTGGAACATCTATATTTTTTTTCCTCTTCAAATAGTTGTCTAAACAAGATCGTTTCTTTCAGCCATTATCTGATCCCATCGTTTAAATCCATCGACTCCATAATCCTTTTTACATTTGTGATATCGATCCCACCATACTTCATTACTTAGATGTGGAAAGAGATTCCAGGCTACCATGGAGTTTTCTTCGTCTGCAGTCAGGTTCAAGCGGGCGAGAGCAGCAGAACGGAACTCCTTCCCAGGGAAGTCGATTCTCTGAAATTGTAGACGTCGCCCAACATGCAAATCATCATCCCAGACCTTTCGCGCAACGAGTATGGTCGAACTCAGCAGTAACACAACCGTGAGTATCTGACTCAAAAGCGTCGCCATGCCCAAGCTCACAACATGGACTGCGAATGCTGCCCAGCCCAATCCACGGGCAGCATTGTAAAGATGTAGATTGGGCGGGCGCGGTGTTGTTAATAGACAGTCCATGATAACACCACGCGGCGCAATGATCGTGAGAGCATTTCCATCCGGCAGCGTCCAAAACGTTTTGACCGGTTCTGCTGTTTTCACAATGGCTCCGTCCGCAGCAGTATCTAAACCCTTCCAATTCTCTTCAACCACGATCAAGCGCACGAAAATCGAGACAATCATTGAGACGTAGTTAGCTAGGCCCCACCAGTCACCGATCAACACCGCAAGAACTAATGGTGGGCCCATGGTCAAAAGTCCAATGAGAGCCGATGCAAATTCTGCTCCTTTATGCCTCTTGGTGCGCTTTTTGGTCACTGTGATATTGATCCATGTCGAAGTCGAGCTGAGCTCTTGTTTCGTCAACCATCTTCCAAACCAACCGGCGACGTCCGTGGCCATAATTCGATCGGTGATGTTATAAGTTGCAAAACCTGGTATAGGCTTCGTAACGCTATTGCCAGCAACTGTATAGGCAGCTAAGAGCGGTAAGTACTTGGTGTAGGGGGTTCTGGCCAGCCTCCCCACCACAACATTCATTTCATCAGCGCCAATCAAGGTCACCATACCCAGAGCATCCATTTGAAATGGAGCCCAAGTTTTAAGGAAATGCAGAACCATTGCGATCGTCAAGTCTGGAGATAGATATACAGAGTCGAAGAAGACTGAATAAGAGATCTCTTCTATTTCAACAAATTCATGGGTGCGGCGCGATGCGGGGCGCATCGCAAGGCAGGATGTGTGGCACAGCAAACCCATGCAGCACAACGAGGCTCACGCCTTCCTTGTCATGCATGCAGTGAGCATTGCCAATAAGCCTGAAGCCCCGAGGGGATCAGGCGACTGCCTGGTGTGATTGCCGGATCACCACTAAGCAGAAGTGACATAAACCTATACAGAAGAGTATTGCGCACGCAAACCATCAAGGGCCATACATTCTGGGCATCTCGTGAAGATACCATTTCGCGTGAAAAACAGGGTATCATATCCATATGTGATAAGTCTCATTTCAAAACATGCTTTAGATGAAATTCGGCTACTTGTTCAAAACGAATACCAGAATCTTACTATCTTGTACCAGAATTCGGCCCTCTGGTAGAGCAAGTCGCTGAATGCCGGTAGTTTGAATGAGTGGCAGAATACACGCAGCGCGCGCGCGGACAGCCACCTACGGAGACAGAATTATTTTAGTGTGCTTGGAGCTATGTGTCTATGGGCCATTATTCCTTTAGACTGACGCAGTATTAGGACAGCGGGGCCCCTTTAGGCTTCCCAAATAAGTTATTCAACCATTGGCTTATCGCCGAAGATTCCGCAGCTGATCGGCCCGCAACGCCAACAACTTCAGACCAGTCCTCGATAGCATGAAGCTGTTGATTTAGATTGGTATTCGTCCACGGCCGAGATCCTTCTGCTGCCCCGATTTCTATGTGTCCAATGATGCCATTGCGTGCTGTGAACGAGATTTGAGACTATTCAAACCACATTAGCATCCAAGTCAGTTGTATGTATAAGGGTGAGACGAACGTCAGAAGGGATGTCAACTGGGAGTTGGGGGCGAGGTCTTGAATCTTCTTCCGTCGAACAGCTCGAAAAGGTGAATTGAGGAGTTTGAGAATAAATCCAATCAAGAGACTGATATGTGTTAGCATCATAGAAACGGTGGCAAGTTCTCAAGCATACCTGCAACTCGCTCAAGCCTTTTGCCACTTCTGGTACATGTCTTGCGTCCTCATGAACCTCGGTAGCTGTGTTGGTCCCGTACATATTCTTGAACTCGGAGATCACTGCCTGCTCGAACTTTTCATTCGAGACGTTGGCATTGGCAATGGGTGAGCTGACACTATCAACACCCCGAGCTTTGATGTATGGCTTAGCCGGAGAGCGCAGGTAATTCGATATAGTACCAATATTTGGCGAGGACAGCAAACAAGTCCCATGGTGTAGCGATCTCATCCGAGTAAGCTTATATGCAGATCCTGATATCTTAAGGGGCTTCTTATGGTCACCAGTCGGTTGCAGAACAATATCGTGTCTGCAATTGACCTTTGCTCTATCAACCCCGAGCCTTTGCAGCGCCCGCACAACCATCTCGGCATGCTTGTCGCGATTGAAGACATCGGTAGCACATATCACACTGTAATTCACATTTCCTTCGTCGTGGAATACAGTCCCGCCACCCGATCGTCTCCTGACCAGTGCTATATCCGCCGCCTGGTTCAATAAGCCAAGGTTGACTTCAAGCCACGGGTTCTGGTTACGCCCAAGGACAATACATGGTCGATTTGTATAGAGGAACAAGACTGTAGAATCGGCCGGTGTCTTTTGCAGGAGGAAATGCTCGATGGACAAATTGAGGTAGGGATCGGTGCTTCGAGAAAGGTAGACCTGGGTTTTATTCTTGGGATTTGTAGCAGTCTCAGCAAAGCCCGAGAAACATCGCACGCCGGGTCGACTCATACCAAGTCTGATGGCAGGACTCTGGCGAGCAATGCCAGCGATCAAGTTGAAGCCCCTTGAAGGAGACATTGGCTATGTTGAAGAAGATAGGTAGAGAAGCACAATGGCGGCAAGGCTGAGCTTGAGCTTTTTGGCGAGCGAGGCTAACAAATTTAAAGTTGCCACTAGAATAGCGGATCGGGGAACAAAATTTCAAGTGGGAGTCATCAGGCTGAACCAAGTCAGGTCATCCTCGATCTTACCAACAAACTGTCCTGTCGCTCAGCTGAACCGCAACACAATGTCTACATTTGGAGAATACTTTAAGGTCACGACGTAAGATGCGACACTATTCAATTGACCCCACAAACTAACATTGCGTTAGCTATGGCGAGTCGCACTGCCGGTCTGTGGGATGCATTGTCGATGGCTGCCCTCCAGGCATGGAGCTCACCGAGGCCGATATTCAACCCCAGATGACGAGAAGACGACCAGGCCAGAGTGCCCTTACAACACCAAGAAACGAGAAGGATCGAGTTGAGATCCAGTCTGGTACCGAATTTGGCATTACTCTGGGAACTCCAATTGGCATGCTTGTCCGCAATGAGGACCAAAGACCCAAAGACTACGGCAATTCCACGATGGACCTCTACCCAAGACCCAGTCATGCGGATTGGACCTACCTCGAGAAGTACGGTGTCAAGGCAAGCAGCGGTGGTGGTCGAAGCAGCGCTAGAGAGACAATCGGGAGAGTCGCTGCTGGAGCCATTGCAGAAAAGTACCTGAAGCTTTCGCATGGTATCGAAATTACAGCTTTTGTCACATCTGTTGGAAACATTCACATGTTCCCTCCGACTGCAAAGCACCCGACTCCATCTACGAACCCAGATTTCCTCGCCCTCCTACAGACCATCGATCGCAAAACGGTTGACTCCTTCCTCCCAGTACGATGCCCCGATCAGGAAGCTTCAGACAAGATGGCAGAGTGCATAGCAGATTACCGGGATCGACAGGACAGCATTGGCGGCACCGTGACTTGTGTGATCAAGAATGTGCCAAGTGGATTGGGCGAGCCAGCCTTTGACAAGATGGAAGCCATGCTTGCACATGCTATGCTAAGCATTCCTGCTACAAAGGGTTTTGAGATTGGATCAGGTTTTGGTGGTTGTGAAGTGCCTGGCTCAATTCATAACGATCCTTTCGTTGTTGCACAAGAAACTCCAGCTGAAGAGACCGGGGCCTCTAAAAATGGAATTCCACGCCCCAGGCTTACCACCAAGACGAACAATTCTGGTGGTATTCAAGGAGGAATTACGAACGGCGCACCAATATACTTCCGAGTCGCTTTCAAGCCCCCTGCGACAATTGGACAAGCCCAGCAGACTGTGACCTATGATGGCGATGCAGATGGTGTATTGGAGGCCAAGGGACGACATGACCCATGCGTTGTTCCTCGGGCAGTACCCATTGTCGAGGCCATGGCTGCGCTGGTTGTCATTGACGCTTTAATGGCTCAACAGGCAAGACAGACTGCCAGAAGCCTCTTGCCCCCTCTCAAGTCAGCTGCTCCAAAGAAGACAACAGTTGTAGTAGCAGACCAAGTTAAAGAAGAAGCAGATCGATGAAAAGCATTTACATAAGAAAATAAAAGCATGGTAGAAAAATTGCATTATGTTCGGTCTTCATGGCGTTGCAGATTTCATGTGATTTGCTTTGCCGCTGAACTTTCACGAACACGTGTGCTAAGTACTACACACCTCCTTTCCTTACAGTGGCGGGTCTGTTCAGCGCTTCTTGAACTCCCTTTGCGTACTGCCTTATATCAAATTGACGATTCCAGAGAGCGATACTCAGCGGGCAATCGGTGCATGGCGAAATTACGTACTATTTCACATGCATTCCCCCTAAAGATTAGGCTTAAAACTTCAAAAGCTGTGACCTTGAGCCTGATTTGCTGATTCAAAGTCCAGCATCAGATATGACATTGTGCTTCTACTATAGAAGGGCCTTGCTGTGGTTACCGACCCGCAATAACTCCGCTCTCGGTCAACGACTTGCAACACATGTACAACCATTTGTATCCCTCCTGCCAAGAAGTATTGGCTGCAGTCAGACATCAGCAAGCGAATTAATTATCTCCCGCACTTCGGCAGCCTGTCGCGCTTCCGACCTGAATCAACAACCCCTGAGAAGAAAAGATAGTCACTGGTAGACATGGCTTTGCATATTCCGGCATGCGGGGGAGTTTCGTCAGAGAAATCTTACATGAGAACAACGAACACAACTCGGAGAATTCTAGCCACCCTCGGCTTGTACGCGACCCCAAATACTCAGTTGCTTGTGTCACACATATTCGCGAGATTTTCATATTCTTTGTTATTCGCAGCCAATCTGACGTGTCATTGGTCTGGGAGCACACTGACCTGATAAGTCAAACTGTTCTCGTGCCAAGGAGTTGACGGAAGCTTGCGCCCGTAACAAGAGTTCCACGTTGTCGAACCTTGGGGAACTGCACTCGTAAGGCTGGCCAAGGAAGCCTCTGCTTGTTGTAAACTCTACACCACTTGCCGAATGTAATCCCTCGTGTTACGATTGTGATTCCGCATGGCTGCAGGTCCAATGCAGTCTGTACTATGCCATAAACTCTACAGAACTGCATGGTCCGGAGATAATTTTTTTCTTATTTTTGTTACAATATATTGGGTCTTGACATAATATCATATTTGTTGCGATAGATATGACTTTTTGGGGGGAAGATTTTCAGTAAGATCTCGCTGACAACGGCCAGAATATGAGGAATGCAGTATGTTACAGCGACTCCCGTCATTAGAGAAACGACAGCGGAGCTGAAAGGTGTGGCTGACTACAGCTGCTACGCCTTGTCAGCTTTGCATTCATATTCAACGAAATAAGCAATGATTGGTTGGGGATGTCAGACCACTAAGCTTGATCACCATCTGCAGGCGTTGCGAGGTTTGTCCAACGATTTGTCCAACAACAGTTCTCCTGAAGCCGGTAATCCAGGTATATGATATGCTAGCGTGTCTGTCGTACTCGAGCCAAGCATCGGGCGACTTGATTAACTTGCAGCCTGTCGGGAATCCTTAGGAGTGGGCTGAGCCTTTTAGCGGCTGAGGAGGCAAGTGTTGTCAATATCCACTGCCACTCTTCCCACTCTCAAGTGATCTAGAGAAACTACACTTTACGGAACTGTGTTCCAGCCCTTCGTTTCCCATCGAAAACTCAATATTCTGGACATAGATGAGGAATCAACAATCCTCGGGACAGTCTTGGTACAACCCCACCAGTTGACTTAACTTTAGCGACGTTGTCGCTCTTCTGTTAAGCTAGGAAGCTGTGTGAAAACGTCAACGGTCGCTATGTTGCTCCCTACGCTGTTCTTACTTGCCTTGCTCATCAGGGCTACAACTCAACAAAAAGATCCTCTCAATGACTTCTGTCGACGCTTCGGTCACCAAACAGCCATAGTTGATCGCAAGCTATTTGTGGATGGAGGGCTGGTAGATTGGAACCCAATATCCCAAAATTCGCTGAACTATACAAGTAAGTTCTCAAATACAAAGCCTAGTTCAGACCATGGGCACAACCAGACCTTTTCTGCTTATGGAAAGATTGACTAGTATTCACTAACATATTTTTAAGACACTTGGCTCCTGTATAATGATCTGAGTACGAGCCCCGCTGGCGTGGGCACGCCTCAACTATATGCCAACTTATCGAAGAATGCATCTATCCCAAGCGTTAGTGGAGGCATTTTATGGCCGGATGATGTTAACAAAAGAGTATATCTCTACGGCGGAGATTATTACAATACGCCGCCAAGTACATACAACTTACTCTCCTACGATGTTCTCGATGACAATTGGGATTCGTTTGGTGTCCCATCATCATCGATACAAAGCGTTTCTTATGGTGCCGGAGTTGGAGTATCAGACCTTGGTGAAGGCTATATGCTTGGGGGTTGGCTCAGTAATGCTTCAGTGCCCGGATGGAACGGAGACCGTCTTGCTACAAGCACCTTAGTTAAGTATGATATGGATACAGGAACCTGGACCAATAACACAGGGCCAGATACTATTCCAAGGGCTGAGGGTGTTATGGTCTATCTTCCTGCTAGTCAGAACGGACTGTTGGTTTACTTTGGTGGATTAACGACGCCCTATGGAAATGAGACAGTAGTCGGATCACCTATGTCAGATATTCATATCTACGACATTCAGAGCTCGAGCTGGTACACACAAACTGCCGATGGAGATGTACCAGAAATGAGGAGGAGATTCTGTGCAGGCGCTACCTGGGCTGAAGACCGCTCGTCGTACAACATGTAAGACACATTCATTTTGATCCAAAATCTCAAGCTAACGTGCTCAGCTATCTTTATGGCGGTGCAGGGTTTGATGCAAACGCAACTGGCTTCGACGACGTCTACATTCTCACTCTTCCCAGCTTCACTTGGATAAAGTGGTGGCCTTCTTCTCCGGGGACTGGAAAGCCACATAATACATTGAGTTGCAATGTGATAGATGGAGCGCAAATGCTTATCATTGGAGGGACGTTCCCACTGTCGGATGACTGTGATAGTCCGACAACTTGGGGCACTCATAATCTAGATCTCGGAAAGCAGAACTCAGCCGGTGCGATGTGGCACGATTACCAACCAAACCTCACATCGTATTCAGTTCCGTCAGAGATTATTGCTGTTGTGGGAGGATCGTAAGTATTTCTTTCTTCGCTGTGGCGGTGCTATGCTGACGTTTAATAGCGCGCTTGGAGGCGCAACAGTCACTGCGCCCGCCTCTGGGTATGACAATCGTGATCTGGCTGTGTATTTCACTCAGCAAGCCGCGGCCGCAAGCCGAAGTCCAACGAGACAGATTCCAAGCCCTTCTTCCACAGAAGGCTCCAGTTCCAACCATCTGTCCTCGGGGGCGATTGCTGGAATTGCAGTTGGAGCAGCAATTGTGTTAATAGCATTGCTAATTGGTGTGATCATTTTTATTCGTCATCGGCGTCGAAACATGCCAAGGCAATCGCCTGCTTCTCATTTTAGCAGTGTTCGTGAGCAACCATACCCATACTCACCACCTCCGAATGGACAATTCGTGCCGCATATGAACCAAGATTTCTATCACACAGCACAGCCGCATTCACAGACTCAGCAAACTTCAAGTATCGCAGAGCTGGCAGGAAATACAAGCCCGCGGTCTGAGGAAAATCAGAAGTTCTATTCACCACCACCAAATGACTCAAGCTATGCTTTAGAATGGGTGCCACGAAGCGCGACAAACACTCACCAGTCTCCCGTATCTGTGCACGCATCCGTTCATTCCGACTTCACACCAATGACGGAGCTGAGTGGATCAAATACGATGAACTTTCATGAAAATCAAAGACCTTAAAATTTGGCCTCTATAATTGTACTGTTTTTATTACCTTACTGTCTGTATATCATATAACCTCATAATAAACAATCATATCCCAAGGGTCGTCGCTTGAAGTGTGCCAGTCCTGCCTCATATCTATGAATACTTAAGACATATTGCAACCCATTCCTAGCCATATGTAGAGTGAAAGCAGTGTTTACAAATCTCTCTCGTGTTCTTGGTAAGCAGAAGAGGAGAGAGGAATTGGAGAATGAATTGGAGCTGGACAGATGGAAGTCCAGGTGGTCACGTGTCATGTGATTCCGACCTTGTCTCTACTAAGCGCTAAGTCTGGATCTGATTCTTGGATCTCCTCTTACGCTTAGCGCCTCAACTGTTGACTGCAGATAAATATATTGCAGGTCTTACAATCCCGGTCAGAAACCTCGAAAGAGTCACTCTCTAAATGCCTATTCTCGAAGTCCTCCAAGTTCGTCTGAAGCCGGGAACCTCACCGCAAGATCCCACTCTTCTCTCCAATCTGCGTATGGTCCGCTCGAGGATTGGCACCAACTCACGGTTCTACACGTGTATAGAGGACTCCACGATTCTTTTTATTCTGGGCCAATGGCCCACTTTAAACGCACATAAAGAATTCTTGAAGTCGCCGGAACGGGATGAGATCTTGAGCGCGCAGGATGACCAGCTGGAATTCCGGTACATGATCCATATGGAATTCGAGGGAATGGGGGCGTTGCCCTTGAAAGCCCCTGTCATGGCTGTTGCTAGATTGTTCATCAACCCTGAGGGAAGCCATCCAGACCAGTTCATGGAGAAGACGCAGAAGCATAGACACGTGATTGTTGATGGTAGCCAATACGGGGTTGTGGATGGCTGGAGAGTCGACGGGGCAGAGACAGAGCGGGAATATTGGATGTTCAGTGGATGGGAAAGCAGGGAGGCGCATGATATCTTCAGAGAAAAGAAAAGGAGCGAGAACCCAGAGTATAAGAGTGTCAGAGATCATTACCTGGGTATGGATGTTCTACATGCAAAGGACTTGGAAGTGCTATATGGAGAGTCCAAGTAACCATTCAAGCTTGGTATTTAGAAATAGACAGAGCAAAGACAAAGTTCTGGCAAAAGAACTCTACGAATTATTTGATTCTGGCCTATTTCATCTCGAACACCCTCCATAAACCTGCGACAGGCTTCATCAAAGCAATACTATACAAGTCCTTTGAAAACATATCCTCGCCCAGCTGGAGGTATTCATTGTATCGGCCCTGCCAGGCTTTCAGAGCTACTAGCCCCTGCAAAGCTGCAGGAGAGGCTCCAAGCAGGACGTCTCTCTCATGTTTGGTCTTCATTCTCATTGTGTTTGGGTCCATAAGTGGCCATTCCTCTCTGGCAACGCCAGGCCCACATTCCCGAATTTGTTGGTTTGGTATTTTTGTTGAGGTGGGTGTCGAGTATCGATTTGCAGACATCTCATCGGACCAGATATCGGACTTGAGTGGATTGACACCCATTGCATTTGTATTCATAACATTAATAAGCATGCTGTACCCTCCATGTCTAATCTCGGATATACGATTATGCCATGCTGTGCCCCAAATCTGCTCCCTGTAGGGAGACGGAAAGGCAACTACGGTATCAAGAAAAATAATCGCAGATGTTGCCAGCATGCATGCACAGAGAAAGGAAGGTAACCATGCATCCCGGCCACGAATATGGGATGGCGATAGGGCGAAGTCTTCCAGTTCTTCAAATGCTTTGAACATGAGTGACCTGGCTGTTTGAATGCTTTCGATTAATTCAGGAACAGAGATCGATTTCGACTCCGAAGGATCGGACTTGCCGACTGAAATTACCTTCTTGTAGACCTCACAGCATGCTGTCACAACCTTGCAAGCAGCCTCAAGAGCAATGGTCTAATGAATTTAGTTAAACTTGCATAGGTTGCATATACAATGTGCTACGATAAAGGCCAGGATACTCACAGGTGAAGCTAGTGATCGTTGATACTTTTGCGCAATGTCTATTAAACCTCCGACATCTTCAGCAAATAGTCCAGTCGAGCGGGCTTGCTCTTTTGCAAGGATGAATTGATCCTGGAAGACGAGGGCGCTAAAGTCTACTGAGTTTCTGGGTGTGTTCGAAAGCAGTCGCCAGGTCCGTGATTGAGGAGTATCTCGTGACATAGGTCGGATACAATCTTCCAAATGTGCTTCCAACGTGTAAGTACTATATATACGAAATACCAAGAAGGCACATACCTGGCATGAGATACAGAACTAAACTCTCCATATTCTCTCGCCTTGTACCACTGGCACTCGGCCATGCAGTGAAATTCGTAGCTTGCACACAGTAATTGCATAACCCAGCACAGCCAGCCTTATTTCAGTATTAGCTTATTACTCCTGCGATCGGCAAAACCAAATACGACATGCTTACCGATTTGCTATAGATTTGACACCTTGAGCACAACGAGGGATCGATTACATGGTATACATTCTCCCGTATAGCGTTGGGTGATCGTCTCTTCCTGGGGGTAAATTTTGGCGGTCCTGAGAACGGTGAAGCTCCCGAAGATGAAGATGACGCTGTTGTCGATGGTGATTTTGAAATTGCCTTCCGCTTGGAAGAGAATTGATTTTCGAAGATCTTTTGGGTTGGATTAACTCCAGGAATTTCAAGTGGGTTATAGAATTGGTCGGAAAAGACATTCTCAGTATTGATTGGATCTTCTTGTGCTGTGGGAAAGCCGTCGGACTTATAGGAAACTGGGGAAATCCCATGGAATGGCTGTATAACAGTATTGAAGGCGGGTTGGTATCCTTGATCCTCGTTGATTGATAGGGGATTAAGTAAAGTCGTGTCAAAGTGCTGCGGGTGATCCGCAAGAGGCGTCGGAACGACAGGCTCGGGACCGGATCTAAAGGTAAGAAAATTGTGGTGTACAGCGTCTTTGCGGGCTGCATTTAAAGCAGCAAGACTTTGATAGGCGATAGCAGGATACTGATGTGAACCTGGTAGGTTTTCTGGCGCAGGCTTGACGAACTTAATCGCTTCTGGGATCTGTTGTGGGACATATGACTGCGCAGACGTTGATGGAGCATTACTGTTCTTTTGATCTGCAGGTACGGCATCTAGCAAACTCTGGTCCCGACCGCCCCGAGGAATAGGGAACATAAAGCCGAAGTTGACCGGATCGGTGTAATCGTCATTGTAGTACCATTCCTGCGGATGATCCAGCGCCGCAACTGGTCCAGACTGCTGCGGTGGTAAGGCACAAGTCGAAGTATCCTTGGCCGACGGCTGAGTCTCTCGCCGCTTCGGTGCCATGTGCAATGAATGGGAGAGAAGATTTCTGATCAGGCACTTCGTCTGATTCTCGCCCGTAGAAGACACTATTCGGGCATGTCGACATTAAAAAATGAGATGCGATAATCAACAGAATAAGTGAAGCATAGGACTCTGCATTATTACAGGTTACAGGGACAGATCCCAAAGGTGAGATGAAAGCGTTCATGGAACTCATCGAGATGAAAGGTTGGCACTACCTATTCGGGTTAGTGGGTATACGCTCGGTTAAACCCCCGGGGGGAGGAGTGAGTAATACAACCAAGGTAGTTACGGGACTGGGGTCGTGACGGCAATTGGGAGGGATGCCGTTGAATATTGAGGGTACAAGAGAGCATTAGTTGGTTAAACATAAACGAGCAAGGGTGGATGGTAAATATCCATCCGTAATACTAGTTCCAGTATATATGGAGTATTTATACATGTAATCTTGAACGTAGAATCATGACTGCATTATCCTTCCATACTGAGCGAGGATACTCAGACAGTGGAAATCCTATCTAAAACTAGCTTTGGGTCAATATGGAAGATATACAGAGGAGTGAGTACTTCGAAGCTTGCCCGCCAAGTCCGAGATGGTGGTTCGATAGGTGGCATCCACTCAATCCGAACCAACATCCTGCGTGAAAGGCATTTCTTGCTTTCGATGAGCCTGCATTGAGAGCAAGATCCGATATAACTTTGATTACATAACACCATCTGACATGTCTCTCCAATATGCCTATCACGAAAACTCGCGAAATCCAGGCACCAAATCCTCGTAAGAAAATGAAGGCAGTGACTTTCGGGACAACTCCGGCAATGTCAACATATCTTGCTTGGCTTGCTGTAGGGGAGTTCAATTCCATTAAGACCAGTGCTTTCCGTATCTTGTCAGAGTTTATGCAACGAAGGACAGGGACATTGAGCACGGGCATAATTAGCTCCGTAGTGGAAAGGACGTGCGAAGTGTGTGGAGGTCGGGCCAGAGATCCAGGATATCCTGTGCTCAAAATAGTTGAAGATGTAGCCAATGAACCTCCTATAATTATACAGAATCAACTATCTAATGATCACAGCAATACCAAACATACCTCGAAATATCACTCAATTCAAATTCTTGGCAGAGTAGCCTAGGTGGAACATGAAAGGGATGAAGTTCACTCTTGGTTAAAGAAAATATATACGGCGTGTAGGTGGCTAGCAAAATCTGCAACATAAGAGCATTTGGAGGCAAAAGAGAGTGAATTGCCATATTTAAATATTGTTATTGTAAATATAATGTTCTCACAAGACTAGGAATTTGATGGTATCTTGCGGACATAAGGCAGTTCCGTTCCAGTTGAGATAGAAGATATGATTCCATGGCCGTCAACCTCCATGTTCCGCATCCAAATCCTTGACTCCTTTATAGCATCATCATGCCTGCGAAGACAAGGACGATGGTAGACAGGAAGACATTGCCAGCAAGAGCGCTGGCAGCCGACTTGGCAGTTGTAGATGCAGCAGCAGCGGAAGTTCCATCTTTGGTAGCTAGCCATTTATTAGTAAAAATAACTCTTGAGTGGAATTCAGAACATACTTTTCAAGGCCGCACAGGCTGACATGAAGGTTGAGTTGCTGGTCATGACCGACAACTTGGTGGCGGCCTGGCTGGCCTTGGCTTGGAACTGAGCAGCCTTGGTTGCGTTGCCCTTTGTCGCCTTGTCCAGCTTGGTAGCATTATTGGCGGTATCAACTTCCTTCTGCAATTTGTTCATGACTTTGCACTGATCGGCTTGCATGACGGCAGGGCAGAAGGCTTGTAAAGTCGAGTTGGATGTGAGGGTTGTAAGCTTGGTAGATGCTTCCGAGGCCTTGGCTTGGATATCGGCTGCCTTGGTCGCGTTGTCCTTGGTGGCCGCAGAAACTGCAGTACTGTTGTTGGCAAAGTCAATGAATTTTTGCAGGGCGAATGTCTCCTGGCAGCCATCGGTGGTGGCTTGTGCAGCATCAACAACAGCACAAGCTGCAGTCAGAGTTGTGTTTTGCTGCATAGTCGCTAGGGTGGAGGAGGCAGCCGATGCCTTGGCTTGAATATCGGCAATCTTGGTGGCATTGTTCTTCGTAGCCTCGGCAAGGAGGGTATCGTTGGAGGCAAAGCTGACAAGCCTTTCAAGCTTGACCATTTCTTTACATTGTCCTTCAGTGCTCAGGGCCTTGTTATCACCCTTTGCCGCCACCATGGCAACCATGCCAACTGAAACGAGGAGGAACGAAAGTTGCATGATGAATAAATGATTATGAATATCGTGGGCGTTTACGGGATGGCAACACGGACCGGCCGAGAGTAAGAAGAGAATGTAAATGAGAATGAAAGGAAATAAAATGAAATAGATGTAGTGTGAAGAAAGTTGAGTGACATACAGCAGTATATATACATGGACGCTGGACACATGCCGAGGAGCATTGGATGCCAGTGATGTCTAGGGTTATTTTGAGATGTCATGGGATGGAGGCAGGGAACTGGCATAAAGCATTCAGACCTGCCATTGTCTGGAGCAATCAGCGATTGTCAAATACCCTCGAGCCTTGAAGATGTGACTGCAGTGACGAGTCTACGCAATCAGCCTAGATGGGACGAGTTTTGCTGACGACTACTGCATTTCATCTGATGGATGGACGTCTGTGAATCTGGCGTCGCGACGTTAAGTCTTAAACTCTCGAGACATGCGATGCCAAGGAAAAGAACAGAAATCGGATTTGAAGATCATCTGTGGACACTTGAGGGGTATGGGGATAGGCTTGAAACAACCCAAAAGTTTGAATGGACATCACCCTCTCGGGAGTCGTTTCAAAAACGAAAGAAGCACTCGCTTGCACTCGTCGTGAGGCAACACTGAGACAAGCGACAGAAAATAGAGGAGGGGAAATGAGGTGAGCTACTTGTTTGCGATGAACAGACGTGTCTGAAGAGTCCAGAATCAGGCAGATAAGGCATGTCAACAACTTGTAAAACAGTGAACATGAAGCTGTAAGTTACAATATTAGACATTTATAAAGAAATCCAAATCTGCCCAAGCGACCACATCACGTGAGGTTAAAGTCACCTGTCCTAGAGCTCGTGACGTGGTACTCCAATCTATAATCTGGTCACCGAATACGAGGCAGCTGAGGGTGCAACCTACGCCGTATAATGATAATGACTAAGCATTGGTATCTGCCGGTGGTACGACTATAATTTGCTGTGCCGTGTGGCTGTGTCTGTGATGTCTCTGTCTGCCTAACGATAACGCTCACTTCTCTCTCAGCGGTCCTCAACTGCAGAAAGTAAAAAGATATGAAAAGCCGTTATTTGCTCAACAACAATTAAATTAGTATGGTTGAAGATGGAGGATTTCAACCGCATCACTTTTAAAATCTATTCCCTACTTACTTCTCCCTTTGCAGCCGATCACAGCCCTTACCCCTCGGCATCATCCTTTCCCCGGTTTGCAGAGCTCCCCCCCGAAATCCGTCTCCGGATCTGGAAATTCTCACTTGAACCAAGGAGTGTTCCTGTACATCTCCACCGCCGCCATGGCCATGAAAGAAGAACGTGGCCCGTGAGCTCGGTATCTGTGGCCGATGCACCAGGAATTGACGAAGACAATCAAGCTGGAGATGAGGAGGATGTGGAGGAGGAGGAAGACCTCAATGATCGAGCACCGTACGACACTTTATGCATCACCACCTGTACAGAGTCATTTCCATGCTCGTGCTATTTATACTCAGCGGGCATCACCCATACTGTGCCATTGCCACCTGTTCTATCCGTCTGTCATGAGAGCAGGAATGCCCTCATGGGCGCATATTCGACATTTTTTGACAAAGAATACGACAAGCATGGGGTTCCTGTTACCCCATCATCGTCTGATACGGCAGTGGCCGCAAGTGATTCACAGAAAAGTTTGACGAGAAGCGGTGTCCTTTTCAATCCAACGCTTGATACGATCTCGATCCGTTTCAATGTTGCTAGTGCGCTGAATCTAATAGAAATGCATAATTTTGCAGATATCGCAGCAAGGGAGACGCCAGAAATCGAGAGGGTTGTATTGAGAATATATATCACGCTGAGACCATATCAATGGTGGCAGCGAAATCGTTTTCAGCGATGGAGAAACTGGGGACAGGATAGCCGTTGGGTCTTGCCGAACTTGGTTAAGTTTAGTAAGCTGAGGGAAGTCATATTCATGATAGACGGGAAGGTTTACCAAAAGATGTTGCCGACTGAGTGGCGAGAGAGGACATTGTTGATATGGCAGGAAGGGTTAGAGAGTATGAGGCATGAATGGCCGGTAGAATGGGCCGGAAACATGCCTGTGTTAACAATTTCATCAAAATAGCCTGATTTATAATTTCAATACTTAAAGAAGCGCAATTATACATAAAGTAACTTTGCTCAAAGGCTTGCTTTTTCATGTTATGAGTAATTCCTAATGATCAAATCACGGCAGTCGACGTAGTATATGGGGGGAGGGGGGCATAGTTGTTTTAGTCTTCAGATTCTTCATATGGGACCTCCTCACAACTACGATAGCTAGTTATATTTGCAGTAAAAAAATTGATACAATTGTTTTCAGATTTATTTCACTAAAATCTGGGCTTCTATTATCGCATAGATTGCTGTCCTAGAATTAAGATCTTGGCTATTTTAGGTAGATTCATGATTAAACATATAACATATATCCTTCAACAGATTCATTCAATTTAAAGAAGACTTATTCTGAAGTTGCAGAAGGAAGTTCTCTAACTTATCATTGTTATGCTATTTACGAAAGCACTTTTGCCTTTTTCCGATCTAATCCACCTACTAAGAGCGCTGCCGAGCCTAGACAAACAACCAACCCTGAAAATACTGCCGCGCCAGTATATCCAGCGCTTGAATTGATCATGGCCCCAGCTATAGGTGGGCCAGCAAGTAGCCCAAACCCGTTTATTGTAACAGCTAGTCCGAGTCTTGCCCCAAATTGAGACATATCTGGAGTCACACTCCCAATTGTTGAGGGTGGCATTGATATGAATGCCCCGGAGAAAACCCCATATAATAGGGTGAAGACAACAAGGCTTCCAAGGTTGAGGGCATATGGCCAGGCAAAGATGAGTATACCTCCAATGAAAACACACGTTGAATGGACATAGACTGGGCCAACTCTGTCTGGATGTAAGTAGTTATAGTAGGAAACCCAGGGTAAGACTTACTTGTCAGCGATGTAGTTTGGCAGCACACGGCCAAAGACTCCACCTGTGTTCAATAGACTAACGAGGTAGAAGCTTTCTAATCCTTCAAGATTTACATTCGCGTCCTTGACATGCGTCTGTAAATAGTAATATGGGATGTAACATCCAAAGAAACTGCACATCATTCCTAGCACTAGGGCCCTGTATTTGGGATCCGCAAGAGCCTTGAACTGTATGAACGGAGCCTTGGGTTTTGCTGGAAGGTCTCTTCGTTGGCGTATTAGAGCACAGGCAATGCTAAGGGTGAAAAGTGCGATAAATCCTACACTTCGTAACGCCCAGCGAAAGCCGTACTTCTCTAACAGTTTCTCGAACACAATGGGGTAGATAATACCCCCAAAACTTGCTCCGGTAGTCACGATTCCAGTAGCCAACGCCCGTCGTTTCATGAAATATGTCGCTGGTATGCCGACTGAAGACAAGAATGTTAACCCCATCCCAAGTCCTCCAAGAATTCCTTGGCTCAGCAGGATCTGCCAGTATACAAGATGCTCTTTCCCGGTGGCTGGATCCGTACCATGGCCAAGACCAGAGAGCGATGTCATGAATAGTGATAAAACCACCATGATTGAGCCGGTGATGGTGAGCAACCGAGCATATCCAGCATCCATAGCTCGTCCCCAAAACGCGCCGCTAAGCAAAATCAAGCAAGATTGTGATGACCCGATCCAAGAGATTGATGATTTCGTCCCTATTGATGGTGCCTGGTTGTAATATGTTTGAAAAATCCCCCAGGCGTTTATGATACCCCTTTACGCCAAGGAAAGTCAGTAGGAAGAATTTTGATTGAGGGTGTATCTGATTTACCAGGTGCTAAACATAATGAGGAACCCCATGGCCACTTGGGACCATGCAAGAAGACCGCCATCTGGGAAAGTGACGACTTTGGGAGATGGAAGGGATTGCACTTGGTTTTCCACTGAAGGTGTCTCTGTGGTTGGGGTTTGGATTCTATTGTCTTCCTTGCCGAAAGCGCTTTCAACAAGCTCTTCTTCGTGGTTTGCGGTCGACATGGCATCAATAGATTCTGGTCACCTCCATTACCTGCGACCAACCTGGATTGTAGGAGAAGTAGCTAGACTGTCTCTTTGCCAAAGATTGTGTCGGCCGAGAGATTATTAAGAATTCTCCTTATTTGTTCCTTTTATGACCCCCAAAACTCGTTGACTGATACAGGCGGGTCGAAGAAAGTGGTGCCAGAAACTGAACATTTTCCTTCTGAAAGTCCCCATCGTGAGCCAATTATGAGCTGATCGGCTATCACCTGGGTAAAGGAGTTTGCCGTCCACACGCACAATCTCGGGCCAGGGGATGGAATTATGGGGCAAGAACGGCAGCGATTCTTCTTGACAGTTTTAGGAAGTAATGGGGCAGGTAGATAAAGTTTTCCGGTGCGTCCCGGTATGCGATGACAAGGGCTCCCTGTTTTTGGGGCTGAACATCTGCCGAGAACGTGCCGCCCTGCTGTGACAAACGAAACGCGGAATCACATTTTGACAACTGGGGATGGACGGATTCACACGGCCTTGGCCTCTTGGTAAAACTCTTGGTTTTGCCTAATTGAAAGTCTGGTCGCTAAGTGCATGCCTGTTATATCTGCTTGCAAAATGGTGTGTGCGTGTGTGTGCGTGAGGGAATTATAGGCTTGTTAACCCACTATTGTAGACTTAAGTTTATTTTCAGATCGACGCGTAGAGCAATGGAAAGTGGATCTCAGTTATTGTAAATTTGGTAGATCATTTATGACTCGGAACTTGGAGCTTGTAGAATGTCTTGACAGAATAACTAAAGATATACAAAATTCATGATACATTTATTGAAGGAAGTAAAGCTCTAGTTGACGTACCCCTGGAAATACTGCGCCAACTCCTTACCAGCATACCCAACATACATATCCGGCCTAATAATAACACCCGAAGAATGTTCAAAAGTAGCAGTTGTGGTAATTCTTGCCCCAGCTGCTGTTGTCATCAACCAGCTCTCCCCATTCTTCTCTACGTCCCAGACCTCGATGTTACCCTGTAGCCACGCTGGAGTAACGAAGTCCAAGTCTTTCGATTTCAAGACCGTAAACTTGCCGTATTTTATCAATTCGTAAAGCCTAATATCAACGACACCAGCTTTTACAAATTCAATATCTGGGCATCGAGCACCAGCTTTGAAGTCTCCTATGGTGCCTTCGATAACTGCGGTGTTTGGTCCATATTCTATACCCATGCCTGTGATATTCGCTGCGTTTCTCTCAATCAACTCAACATATTCTTGTGCGCTGCGTAAAGTGCTGCGGACAAGCTTTCCTGCAACGTTAACAACTCCTTGTGCTGTGACTCGACGTTCAGTGTCGTAAGAATCGATAAACTTGGAAGCAGTGGGTGAGATATCAGGGACCTCAGCCTTTAACGCTAAAGCAAGCCGCCAGACGAGGGCAAAAGCATCAGCTGCACCGGTATTCAGGCCCTGGCCACCATTGACAGCATGAATATGGCTGGCATCTCCAGCCAGTACTATGCGTGACAGTGGTGACATATAAGATTGAGCAACCCGTTCTTGGACTATGACTATTTATTAGAACACTAGTTTTGAGTTGGAAATTTTGATACATACCATCGTATGTGCTAAACCATTCCGTCTTTACGAACTCGACAGTGTGAGGTGCAAGATGTTTTCTGATGGACTCCTCTGATCTCTCTTGATTGATTTCACCTTCAAGCAAGATATAAAACCTTGCCATACCTCTCTCTCTGCTCATGTTAGCCAAGGCCCAATTCCTAGGAAATGATGAAACCGTACCTTGGGATCCATGAGACTCTAGACTGTCCATTCTCTTCGAACGTAATGATTTCGTCGCATGTTGGGAAATCAGTCTTGATAAATGTGTCCAAGACCGCCCAACGCATGTTGGGCCTGTCTCCTTGAAATTCAATTCCAAGATGCTTTCGAATTGGAGAGTGACCACCATCTGCTGCAATAATGTATTTGGACTCGATCTTTCTACCACCAGTTACCGTAGTAATCGCTTTTGATTCTGACTCCCAAACCGACTCAACTTCAGTAGAATAGCATACGTCAATATCAAGGTTCTTCAAAAGCGCTTTCTCGACATCTGATTGTCCAATCATGAGAAACTCCTTGTACTTGGAGTTCTTAATACTTGTCCACCAGCGGTTATTTCTGCTTGCAAATACTCCCTCTTTAAAGATTGAGCTGGCTGGAATGATAATTTAGCAGAATTCTGGAGACATAAAATTGAGTCTTACTATTGCATAGCAGACCATAGGGTCTTAGGTCTTTGAGAACACCGGCAACATCATAAACTTGTTGGGTACGTGCGTTCAAAGCATCAGCCCTGCCAGCATCTAATGGCCCTGACCTTTTCTCGAGGACACAGACTGAAAGACCAAGTTGACGAGCTAACACGGCTGAAAAAAGGCCGGTTGGCCCAGCCCCAACAATGGTGACATCGAAGGTAGACATTTTTATGACGAGTTTCTGACTGCCGGTAGTTGGCGCTCTGAGGGAAGGAAAGTATGGATGGAAGAATAGTTGCGGCTCTTGAGTGGAGTGAAGGAAGCACCGATATCTATGCAAGCATGAGTTCCTCAGAAGATTACGATTATGGCATCACCGACACGAGGACGATAAAATTTGATTTCTCAAACACATCCAACATCCGAAAACTCGTCTGAGAGTGCAACTGCTGTTCCTGATCTACCTATCAAGACCCACAAACTATAACGGGTAGGAGATAAAAGTGGCGACCCAATATCAGGGCATGCCTGAAGTCAGAAGCTTGGCATGTTGTTTATGCTCCGGTGTTAACTAGTCCAGTCGTGGTAACTATTCCAATTCAGCTGAGCTGAGCGTCTATCATAATGCTTTCGTCAGCACGTAGGAACAATTCCGCGATGGGTTTTCCCTGGGGTTGGTAAATTTTTCGAGACAAATCCGCCATCGGAGCCGGCCTGGATCAAACGACCGGGTTCACAATCATTCGATTGTCCTGCCGAAAAGAGACTTGTTCCCGAAGCCGAAGTTGTACAGAATTGCCAACGCCGTTTTATTTTGGGGCAGCATCGTGAGCTACCGGAACCTACTCGTAGCGAGAAAGGGCAACCCTTGTACCCCTAACAACTGCCGCGTCTGCCAAGTAAGGCTGGCTTTATAAGTCAGCATTTAGGATTGTTATCCCTCTCTGTATGTAAATCATAGCATGGACTGGGTCACCTTCCGTAATTTATTCAACGAAATCTTATCTCTTGGCTCTTGATGATGTGTCCAACGTAAGCACTCAAAATCCGCAAGAAAACGTGGACGCATTAAGTGAACCGAATACCTATGACGCCTCTTGTGGATAAAATCAATCGGAAGATCTCTTTCGGGCAGGAGTCGCAGAACGCCCTGAATCCTTCTGTAACTGATCACGGAAATGGCATCACATCATGCACTTATGTGCAGGGAATATCTTATTTCCTTGCATTTGGAGCTTTTCCGCGGTAAGCCACGTTATGGAGTAGCTACAAATCGAGGCTCCATTTCAAGGGGGTCTTACGGTATTATTTTTGTTGCACACCCTTGATCAGGCCTTTCACAAGTTATCGAATGGGGGACGCTGGCGTGATCCGAGTCAGTGACAAAGAGCCTGATTGTCACGCGGAAACTACCTCTTTCTCAGATTGTAGCCGGAAGAAACTTATTTTCAATGGCAGCTTTTTAACAGAGTAGATATAAACCATCGGCCTCGGCTATACTTCAAACTTTCTTCACCACGCACCCATATCATCACTTGCTTTTCTCATTTGCCATATTTAAACATGTCATCAGAGATATCAGGCACGGGCATTTCATCCAATCCATGTGATGGCTTGTCTAAGAATGTATCACCGCAAGAAGGAGACTTTTCCTTAACAAAGTGTCAAATAACTACATCCGAAGACAACTCTAGCGAGTCTGACAACGGCTCATTGAGCGAAAAAAGCACCACAACCATCGCCACAGAGCCAGAAGAGGGAGTGACGACCATTGAAGACATCTTGGTGAACAGAGCCGATGTTGAACATGTATCTCTTACCGATGCAGACGAGGAAATCTCCAAAAGAATATATGGCATCTTATGCTCATATTCACCAGCAGCTAGAAAGCCAGTGGACCGAACAACGATTCAAGATATGATCCGCTCTACTGTTGGGAAAAAGCAACCAATTCACCTGGTTCTTCCTGCATTTCCATTCAAATCACCAAACAATATTGACAAAGTCTTGGGACGGCTTCCTGATATGGGCGAGGAATTAGCACTCCATGCACTTGACGGTCTTTGCGCCCAAATCGACGAGATTTACCCCGGAACCACATTGAGTATTATTTCTGATGGTCTTGTCTACAATGGTGAGCAAATTAAACCCCTGTTGTAAAGAGTCAACGCTAATCAGTCACGATCTAAGATTTGCTCGGCGTTCCTGATGAAGACGTTTGGAATTATGGTTCAGCACTAAGAAAACTTGCAAGAGAGAAGTTTCCACGTATCAAATTTGCACGCCTGAGCAAACTCATCTCAGACGAGTGCCCGGAGCCGCTAACTCGCGAAGATTATTTGGAACATGCCGCTTGGTACAGAAGCGAAGTTATTTCCAAGAATCTTCCTAAGGATTTCGATGTGAATCTCGAGATTAAGCACCAAATCAACTCTCTGCTTACTTATCGCGGATACATCAAGTTCCTGGAAACCGATTTGAAGCATGAGTCCTCACGACAGGGCAAGTCGAAGAGCCAAGTCAAGAAGATGAACGAAAAAGTCGCGAAGAAAATGATCCACAGAGGAGCAGTAAGCAAGATTTCCTCACTCAAAATGATCAAGCTGACTTTCTCTATCAGGCTTTCGCATTAGCCATCCAAAAAGCATTCCCTTCCTCCATCCGAATCTCTATTCACGAATCCGAGAGCAAATACAAACTCCCAATATCCCTCTTCTCTGGAGGTCAAGCATATACAACTCCATGGCACTGCGTCTGTGCCTTTGAGCTCGATGGATCATGGAGATATGGACACAAGCAGGTTATTACCGGCGATTCCGAGTACGAATTAGTCTCCCAGGATGGGCGACCATCATATTACCGGAGGAAATCAGATCTTTACTCGTGGGACAACTGTAGCATCGAAGCGACTCCAATTTACCCTTGTGGAATCATGATTACACCTACTCAGGCCGATGCTGAATTGTCAATGTCTGTTATAGATATGGGAAAGATTCGAAAGCTTTCGGAGTACAATTCACCTATTGTCCTCAGAGGCTTCAAAAATACCACCGATCTTCCCCTTTTCACCGCGAAAGCCCGTGAGATGGGTCCTGTAATGCCTTGGAAGTTCGGAGAAATCCTGGTAGTTAAAGATGCAGGAACTGAAAGCGGCGGACTCAACAATGTTTTGAGCGCAGAGCCAATGCCGATGCACTTTGACGGCAACTTCAAGACAAAGACTATAAAGGATGCAAATGGAGAGGATAGAATGGTTCCTATGCCACCAAAGTTCCAATGGTTCACTGTCGCCACACCGTCACCAAAGTCTTGCGGTTTCACACTGGTTGCTTCTTCCCGCATCCTCTTCTCTCTCCTTCCAGAACCCTATACTTTGGAACAGCTACAAAAGCTTACCTGGACCGTCACAACTACCGCATTTAACAACAGTACCATCCCCAAATTAAACTTGGTAGAGCCTCATCCAACACACCATACACCTTGTCTTCGTTATCACGAGCCATGGCCCTCCACCAAGACAAGATTCGACCCTACCTTTGTGACGATAGATGGTTTCTCTCCAGAGGAGAGCAAAAAGCTCACTGATACCATCACCGACCTTCTGTATGATAGAAGAGTGTGCTACTATCACGAGTGGGTTGAGGGAGACTTGATTTTAAGCGATAATGTTAGTATGATGCACACACGAACGGGTTTCACTCCAGGTGCTCCAAGAGAACTATGGCGCATTCACATTGATTAGCCCCGTTACCTTTGGAATTTTATAGAGCATAGATTGATAGAGCAAGCGCACCATAAGAATCATGTATATTTAGTTTTGGAAAAAAGTTTTCTAGTTGTACTATTGTCAGTACAAGACCATTTTACTTTGAAGTGAGTTCTGGAACTAGCACCTCGTGTTAACGATAAAAGAAAGTTAAATTAACAAGTAGCTGAAGGATACTGTAATAAGCTTTGTATATTCACATACATGTGAGTAAGTAGACTTTTGGGACATGTTATGGTGCGTCAGATTAAATATCAGCATTTGCCTTTTGCCTTTTCAAGATTAAACGTTATCTGAAACATTATTTGTGATAAATACATCTGTTTACCATAGAAGTAAAGTGAAAATGATAGCCGCAATGCTCGCAGCACTGTTTAGATAGGCTGGCGTGCTCAACTTTGGACTAGCACCTGTCGATGGCGTCGGTGTACTGGTAGAGCTGGCGCTGGTCACCGAGCTAATACTTGAATTTTGCGATAGTGTTACACCAAACGCACCCGGTTCAATCGAACAGAATACATTCGAACTTGGGAGAACACCGGTCTGAAAGTATGCTGATATATATTGAAATGCACAGGAGTTCAGCGGGCCCAGGGAAGTGTGCTAAATTGTTAGTGGATCATTCAAAGTTAACATTGGATGGGAAACGTACTCCAACTCCGCTAATAGTAAGTAGTCTCGCTCCGGCATAATTTGTTACTGAATTTTGGCCACTGTGGTTGTTAGTTATGATCTAGACAAATCAAAGTTGTTGGAGTTTGGAGACTTACTTTGAAATTGGAGTCGCTGGATCAACAGTGTTGCTAACAAATAACATTGGGGTCTTGGTAGTTGCACCAAAAGGTCCTTGCCTTTGTCAGCACTTAGATCATTTTGTATGTAAGATATATTAACAAACCTGAGAAACGGTCTTGGCTAGTGATCTGCCATTTGCTGCACTCGATCCTCAGTACAGACCAAAGTTCTCCCTCAATGATGCTTTGGTCCCGTAAAGTTGCGACGTACTGCTCGATATCTGTCAAAGACATGTTAAGGGCGGAACCATCTGCATCCGAACATGCCACAGCGGGATACCACTCAGTAGGCTCCGAAAGGCTGATTGGGACGTTCTGAACCGTTGAAAGACGCTCCTCAACTTCGAGCTGTATGCTTTCAAGTGCATCGGCTGAGAAGTTGGAAATTGCAGCTTCGAGAGATACCAAGACATCTGAAAGGATGGGAAAGAATTCAATCGGGTAATATGTGGACTCATCGAAGAGGGTCTTGAGACTTTCAAGAGCGGTCTCGATTAGTGGTGCGCTAGTCAAGTTTTGAGCTTCCGCTTGTGTGGCATCGAAGAAGTTAAATGTCTTTTCGAACCGGTTGTATATGTCATCCCTTGTAGTGCCAGTATAGTAGGAACAGTTATTGGGCCCCGCAAGATGGCATGAGTCGAAGAAGGAGGCGAATGCTTGGTCGGTGTAATTGAGGGACCTTGTACCGAGTCCAGAAAGCCAGGAATCTCCGTCTACCACCCCATCGAGAACGAAACGGCCCACACGGTCCGGAAACATAGATGCAAAGGTTTGTCCAAGGATTGACCCGTAGCTGAATCCCCAATAGTTGACCAAGGAGAAGTTGCTACTTGTTGCGCTGTCAACGGTGCGAGCGAAAGCATCGGCAATGCTGATCATATCTCGTGCGTTGGTTGCCGAGGTCATGTGGTGGCCAACGCCATTTTCGCCTCCTATCGTGGCTTTACAACTTTCTCCAAGCGTGATTGCGGAGGCAAGTGTAGAATTCAGGAAGGAGGGGCCAAAGGCTGGGCCAGCAAGCTCTGCACTTCGCCGTTGCGTGGTCGATGTGGCTGAGCAATTGGCAAGAGGTATGCTGCTGCCAATACCACGAGGGTCGAAAGCAACAATGTCATAGTTAGAACCGACGATAGATTGCAAAAAGCTGCCGTACGTGAGCACCGAATCAACACCAGATACTCCAGGTCCACCGGGATTGGTCAAAATCATTCCTGCATATGGCCCGGTTGAACTGTTGGTGCTGGCAGCGAGTTTGATGAGTGGTACAGCGGCTACATTCTCGGTTGGTTTCAAGTAGTCGAGCGGGACCTAACATGCTAAGCTTGTCGAAATCATAAGTAGCAACTGATGGTTTTACATACACTGAGCATCGCGCACGAATATTCCCCTTCGCATGGAAACCATGTGAGATTTTGGTTGGGAGTGATCTACAACAGAAAGGGTTACTTTATGGTCTGAAAACACTCATTGCTCCTATCAACGTAACACTGTAGATGAGTCTTCGAACTAACCTCTGAGAACGTGTACTGTTTTGTCAAATTTTGCGTCCGTGTAGTAATCATGGAAGCAGAAGCAACAGAATAGATCGCATATTGGATCATGGGGATTTTAAGTACGGTGATCTTCATGGTGGCTTCTGGTGATGTCTTGATCTGGAGTTAAAAATATTGTTAAAACTCATAAGGCAGGACGGTGCTTTTTATATGTGTTAGATGTGTGCGATCTGATGACACGGATGACGACTGATTTAAATAGCTCCCGGATGTTAAAGTGAGAAACTACAAAAGATCAAGGCACAGCGCATTTTCAAGGCCATGTTTGGAAGACTTTTGGAATTGTTGCGTTCAGAAAAGAAAAGTTAGTAGCATGGGTATGGAATTCCCAGGTGAGAACAAGTCAGCCTCATCAACTGAACCCCAGGATCGTACGCAATACCCAATCACACCTACAACTCGCTTCCACGTTCCGTATAGCTGAAATCTCCGCACAACAACTCCAGCAGTTAATTCCAGTAGGCAGAAATCGTGAGAAACGTGCAGGACAAGTATAGCAATGATAGCTCCTGCGCCGCAGACCGACACTGTGCTGTGAACGGGGATGTTACGAACTGGCGAATCATGTCGGCCTTTCGCTTGAGTTTCCCTCGAGTTTCCCTCAACCCCCTGGGCAGCAAATGCGGGGCCGACGACGGGTCAGCTAAGCTTTGCTGACCGAAGTAGGTGGGCTCGGCTCGTCAGCCAGCTCTACTTTAAGCCGCAGCATTGACGCCGCATTTCTCCATGTCAGCATTTACGATGCTTACATACTTGGCTATAAACATATGAACTCCCCTTTGACTGCAACGAATGCGAGGCACGGCGCATATTGGATGCTTCGTACTACCGGCTAATCCTCGCTCAAGATCGTTTGACCCCATGGCTTCCCGTAACCCTATAAACTACCCCACCATAGTCCCACAGAGCCTGCCATCGCGAAGTCCTTCGGGATGGACGTCTCTGAGCCTACCAGGTACTGGACTGAGGGGTGCCAAGGTGACTGCCCAGCCTGAGCCCAAACCAGAGGCCATTATTCGAAGAAGAAGGAAGAACTCCAAAGTCAGAACAGGCTGTCTTACATGGTAGGCCAAAGGCTCGTGATGTACATGGAAATGCTAATGAATGCTTGTAGCAAGTTAGTACTCGTTAACACAAGATTCTTATGCAAGTATGCGACCTGACAAGCCTATTTCTAGAACCCGACGAGTGAAATGCGACGAAACTAAGCCGGAGTGCTTGAAATGCACAAACACTGGCAGGAAATGCGATGGGTACCCTCATCTTGTTGCTTCGGTTCGGAATACCAGCCATGTACCTGGCAAATTAGCAACCCTTGATTCAGCTTCAACCCATGAATCTCCAACACCAGTGTCGGGGCTTCATAGTGCCGACCCTATTCTTCTTCGTCATTCTCTGTTGGATTTTCAAGGAACTCAAATTGAGCATCGATACTTGGACTTCTTCCACAGCCAGACTGCACCATCGTTGGGCGGGCAGTTTGATGCTTACTTCTGGACTACGATTGTTCCACAGATTGGGTGCTCAGAGGCCAGTGTTCGACATGCAATGATTGCACTAGGCTCACTCCATGAGAATTTTAGCTCAGAAACTGTGGTTATGAGCGATGCAGGTACAGAATTTGCTTTTATCCTTTTTCTTCCGCACATTTTATTTTGAGATTATTTCGATGAGAGATTGAACATGTTGAATGAGATCCACAAGACTGAAAGTTAGACTTACCATATCTTATACTATACAGGACCCCAATTCGCGCTTCGCCAATACAACAAAGCCATAAAAGATCTGACATCTTGTAAAAAGCTAGGAGACGAAAACGTCACAAGTGTTTTAACAACATGCATTCTCTTCGTCTGCCTTGACTTTCTCCGAGGCGACCTAAAACAGGCAGTCGATCATATCACCGGTGGTATTCAAATTTTAAAATCACAGCGACCACCGACTTCCCAGGGCCTCAGTTCTAAAGCTCCGACATCATTTGAGACCAACCTCACTGAAATATTCTCTCGCCTAATTGTTCAAGCCAATCTATGCGGATACACAATTCCATCCCTTGAACCTGCATCTGGTGACGCCACTTCAGATCCCGAAGCTCTGCATGCTCCGTTTATAACGATTGCCGACGCACGAAAATCTCTAAATGATATAATGGTTTCAGCTATGCCATATATTCAAGCATGTATGGGCCTTAAATTCCAGCCAGACAAAGAGCGCCTCGAGACACTCAAGGCCACACGCGAAAGTCTTTTAAAACAACTCGACGGGTGGAAGACACGGATGGATCTATTCATTGCTAAAAACTACCCGGATGGAAAACATGATCTTTCAGGTATATATATATTATTTATCGCTTATCACAATAGCGCCATCTGGACGAAAACTGCTATATATGAGCAGGAATGTGCTTGGGACAGCCACTTAGCATGTTTCAAAGATATGGTATCGCTAGGTAGATCGGTGATTAACAACTATAGCAATGTGACCCGTAAAGGGCCGTATAGTCTAGTCGGCCTACCACGAAGGTCAAAGCGGCCATTGTGGCGAGATGCCATCACCTTTGAAATGGGTATTCTCCCTCATCTATACTTCACGGCCGTCCGATGTCGGGACCCAAATATGCGCCGGGAAGCGATTGAGCTTCTTGGATTGGCACGCCCCCGAAGAGAAGGCTTTTGGGATGCACGCACCCTGATAAAGGTTTCCAAACGAGTGGTTGAAATTGAGGAAGACGGCCTTTCAGGAGGAGGGCTGCCGGTGGAAGAAAAACGCGTACATGATACTTATATTATGGATAGCTTCCAGGGCAGTACTCGTATGCAGAAAGTGGTTATAATAATGAAGCGTCAGGGCGAGTGGACTTTTGAAGAAGAGGTGATACCTTAGTATGCCTTTTGCTTGACCGGAGAGAAGGATAGCTTGGGTCACGTCAGAAAAATAGCACTTTCCTACGAAACTTGACTGTTCTTTTCAAATTTATGGGTGACTGCCGATGTCGAGGACAGGATATTGGCACGAAAGATTGATCTAAGTAGCACTATTTTCTCACTGCTTTCCTTCAAGTCAAGCCAAGTATGTCGTTTGAGTAAGGCTTGCTTAACCCCCAACCCCCATCATTTCCCCACTTCTTCCTGTACAACTTGGTAGGAATTAAATGCGCTTGAATGATACCGACTACTGAATCGTTTTGGCGTCGGCTGCGGCCGCGTACTTATCAAGCAATTTGTGGAGTACCACAGCCTCATTGAAGTCGGTATAGTTCTCTTTCCGACCTTCAGCAAAGGCACGATAGACTGCAGCGACATTCTTTCCAATATCAGGGATCTTGTCAAAATAGGCTGGGTTCTCATCCCATGCAACTTCCTCAGTCTTTCCCTGCTGCCCTATAGTGACTTTGATTTTCTTTCCATCCGGAGAACCTTGCCACTGTGCGTTCGGAGCTGTGACTTCAACCTCACCTTCAGTCCCTGTGATGATCCATCGATACCCAATAGAGTCCGCGGTCACGCTATTAGACATCCGAGCGCTCACGGACGCTACCGCACCGGACTTTAAAATACCCTGCAGAAGAACCTGGTCAGGGCTTGTACGGGGATATACCGGATCAACCACTTGACCAGTAGCCATGTCCACAAGAGCAACGGTGTTGAATTTGGTCTCCAAAATAGAACTGAATGTTGAGAACTCCCCAAATATATGAAGAAAGCTCTCGTAGACTGGACACAAGATTAGCAAGTGAAGAGGCGGAAGAATATTGGTCATACTGACAATGTGCGAAGCTAATCTTGTAAATGTTACCCGCGCTCTCTTTCTTGACGTACCATTCCATCCCAGCCAACCACTTATCAAATGCAAAACCTGCGTTGAGAACAGCAACGACATGTACTGCAACCACGTTTCCGATCTTTCCACTCGAAATAAGCTCCTTGAGCTTGATTGTCGCCGGGTCTGCTCGACCTTGAGTCCCCACAATGGTTTTCACATTCTTGGATGACGCAAGTTTAGCAAGCTCTTCCGCTTGAGCTGTACTGGCTGCCAGAGGCCACTCCACATACACATTTTTCCCTGCCAACAAAGCTGGTTTGGCTAAGGTGTAATGTGCGTCGACCATCACACAAATGACCACCAGATCGACCTCCGGATCCTGAGCGATATCTTCGGGTGAGCCATAAGCTTTAACATGAGATCCGAGTTTATGATGCTCGATTGAAACCTGAGCAGATTCTACTGTAGAGTTCGCTACAGCGACAACCTCGTATTGCGGAGATGCAAGAAGAGCTGGGAGATGGGCATTTGCTCCCCAACCACCAAATACAATGGGACTTGTACTGAGCCCAATAATTCCGACTTTGATGGTAGATTGAGACATTGTGGAATACAATTTCGCTTATAGAAGATTTGAGAGAAATGAAGAGGTTGTAGAATGAGGGATGCAGGAGAGAAGGTAGAGATGTAAGTTATATAATCTTCAACGTAGACCTTGTATACATCGAAAATCGAAGTCTGCACTCCAATGATTACAAGCATGAATGATCATTACCAACTTACAAACCCAAAACCAAACACCTCTCTGGTCTCACTCCATTTCTAACGTTGTACTACGGAGGCATAGGGAGGAAGACCAGAATAGGTTTAGTCTCCGGGTCATGTGAGCCGGACGCCAGACCAATTCGGTACACTTTAGTGCTTGCTTATCCGTTGACTTTCGCCGTCATTTCTTCACAGCTCCCTGCTAAGTTACAAGAAACGACGCCTGTATATCTATCATGAGTATGCTGCCATCACGGAAAAGGGCATGTGCTCAATGCAGGCTAGCAAAGACTCGTTGCAGTTTATCCTTACCACGGTGTTCGCGATGTCAAACCCGAGGAATCTGCTGTGATTACAAAGACTCGTCAATAGCTCATGAAACAGGTGGAACATTGTCCGGCACCATTTATGAAGTTAGCTGACAACCCATAAGAACAGCAATTAGAAGATTCGCAAATTCTCCGGAATCTGTTACCGGATATTGCCCCACTTACTCCGATTCCTTCTACAGGGAGACAGGAAGTTGTGAACTTCGATTCTTTGTCATCTATGCATGTTAGATCTCCAATTAGGGAAATTGATTGGGTTAATGCAATAGAATCCTCGTGTACACCACAGACAGTTCATTGTGGGCAACTTCTCGCGGAAAACTTTAGGGATGAAGAGTTTAGCATGCTAGAGGATACTTTTTGGACCAATGATACTGCACTCAATGGCTCGAATACTATCTGCTCCCGGGCACAAATATACCAAAAGCCGTTTATTCCCAATTTCGGACTTCCGAGCGATTCTCCTGGCTGTACCGATGTGTGCGAGCTGGATGAGGCACCTACTTACCTAAATATTTGTTCATCACTGCCACCATACTGGGTCCAGATCTTGCCAGTATTCAAGGAGCTTCCCAATGTTCTTACAAAGAAGTCTATGAGCACGGTCCGATCTACACTTAAGATAAACTCTATTACGAGTACACTTGAATCCTACCCGAGGATGATGACAGCCTCTATTATACCGCCATTTATCCACTACCAATTCTCCAAATCGGCTTATTATCCGAACAACTCGAAAAACTTTGAGTTTCGTTACTCGCCGTTAGTCCACTGTGAGGCTTTAATGGTAATGATTTATAAAATAACACCAACAAGCCAAAAGTTTGTGCTCGAGCACCTTCTTTCAGAGGTGCAGACGCTACATAGCGAGGTTAGTGAGCCGTGCCCTCTTCGCAACATAATCGTCTTAATAAGGCCCATTATTTGTGCTAAACTAAGGATTCTAGCGCTTTGAATATAATCAGGCTATGCTTGTGGCTTCAGTGCAGGCACTCACACTTTACATTATCGCTCTTGCTTCAATTGGCAACCCCTCTGCAGAAATTGGAGCGATTCTACTTACAGCCCTCCTAGTAAGTGTCACTTCTGGTCCAATTACTTGACCTTGGAATGATTGTTTTCATGGCTAATGACTTTCTGTAGGATATATATGCCGTTTTAAGTATAAAAATAGGCTGGACCGAAAGAAAGCCTGAAGGAGTGCTGCCAGAATGGCAGGACTGGATCATATATGAAAGTACAATAAGGTCAGTCAAACGTACCAGTATTGCATGTTCTTATATTTTACTATTCTAACATTATTTCGAGGATAGAGCGTTCGCACTTCTTTCGATAAGTGAAAAAGTCTTGAATCTAGACCTTGCCTACGTGCACTCTCTCATCCACATCCCAAAGGCTTATTGTACAGGCTTTGATAATGCTCAGCTGCTATGTATAAGAGAACTGTGGGAGGCAAAGACAGAGGCTGAATGGTGTAACAAGTACCTAGAGTACTATGCTAGTAGGAGGAGTAAAAAGGCATTGACCTTTGGTTTGCTTATGAGCTTGGATGAAATGCCCAAGGACCGTGATAGAGCTGCGACGATGGAAGATTTGCAGTATTGGAGTAAGAATACAGATGATTTTGGCAAGTTAGTCCTGTATACATTAGTTGACTAATATTATCAAGATCATTTTTTAAGTTTAAGTAGTGGCATGATTTTGACAATGGATCCTGATGCGGAGCCGTAGAAGATGGTCCCGGGGAATCTACGTCCTGTTTGACTTCTATGGAAGAGGATCCGCCACTCAGGATCATTTCAATATCAGTGAGGTCAGTTAGCGGAAGAGGCGTCCACAGCGAAGATAATTCAAGGTAAAAACTATTCATGCAGCTCTGCCTCAACTATGAGCTAGCTCCCTTTGTGTTCTCTGTACGACGAAAGCCTACTGCAGCATCTAGGCCAACGCAAAACGACACATGAAGAAAATACAGCATATTACTTGCTAGGTGTTATCAAGATACAGCAAAACAATCTGCCTATTCCACTCTCTGTCCAATCTTGACTTGATATTCTTAGATTTGAGAGTTGATAATATCGATTTCTGCACATATGATTACTATGATTTCTATCCAGCTTTCTCAGTGATGCCAAAAATGGTGATTAACCATTAGGTTTTAAGGATCTTCAAAGCGTTAGACAAATCTTCAATCTTCTTCACAAGTTTCGAACGGTTTCGCTTGGCAGATTTGGTCTCACCAACGATCCGGTCGAGCTGCTCGGATTCCAGGTTGATAACCCAGTCCTGAGTGAAAACTTTAAGGGGACTAGAAGGGCCATGCAACAGGTAGTAGTCAACAGCGAGTTGAAAGACATTGTCAATGAACCGGTCAAGCGCCAAGCCGTAGTAAGCGTAAAGGATGTCATGAATCTCTTCTTGCAACTGCTCCACATTGCTCTTGCCTTCGGCAGCTTTGGCAATGTCGTCCAGATTAACCATATACTGAAGCTCTCCGTACTGCCTAGCATCCTTTCTAGCCTTAGGGCGCAGCAGCTCAGTGACGCGGTAGCCACGAGCTCTCGAGAGAGCCTCAGTAAACTGTCGGTTGAGAGTGTAAGGCTGTTTGCGCTGTTCAACTTCAATCAACAGGCTCGCTTGGTCCATTGCCTTCTTGTACCGTTCCAGTAGGCTCTCGAGGATTGCAGACCATAACTCGCCACGAGCTTGCTCTTCCTGGCAGACGGAGCGAAGTGCGGCGGCAATGAAGCGATGAAGGGTGATGATGACCCTGCTCATATATATCTTAGTCATGTCGCCCCATTTGCGTGACTGCTCTGCAAAAGCTGTAGAAACCAAGTTTGCGTTGAAAGTGCCAAGGTCCAGGCCCCTAGATTGCAAGTAGACGTTATTGATCCATGCGGCAAAATCGTCGCACGGCATTAATGTTTTTTGCGGAGGGAGAGGGACAATAATGTCGCTGAGTTCGGCAAGCTCCCCCGGCCTAACATCGTCCACTCTTGCCTTTTGAAGTAGAGCTCGCAGGTTGTCTATCATTAACCTGACTGGAGTTTCTTCACAATCGCAATCAGCGGGCTCCCCAACTTCCACAGACGATACAGATAGGTCAATATTCTCGAATTGGCGTGAATGGGCACCCTGTTGAAAGTCGGCACTGAAAACATCAGTAATGTTTACCACGTGAGTGATGAGGCGAAGCTCGTCTTGGTCAAAAACTGGGTCTGCGTTATAATCGGCGGCCAATGCTGCCCTAGTGCGATCCTGGAAATTCTCAGCAATGCGACTGAGAAAACTGCGTTGCTCACGCTCATCCTGGCGAGGTGGTCCAAGACTATTTAGCTCTCTCTTGCAGTCTTTGATTTTATTGCCGACGTCCTGAAGCAATTTAGGGAACTCGCGTCGGGTAATGTCGACCAGAAGCGATCTGAGCTGCTCTTTGAGGGCTGGGATGCCTACTCGGTCCTGTGGAAGGTCAATCCATGGCTGGTTTCGAAAAATCTGATCAAGTTCTGACTGCTCTGTTGAGCCGCTACTCGCTCCACGATTACGGACAAGGAAATACCCAAGGGTGAGGGGCCGTTTCTTGCCCTGAACAAGGTCGCAGACGGCGGCCTGTGCAGTAGGCTCAAGTACTAAGTCGGGCTTGGTGAGCACACCGAGGGTACGTTCACCATTCTTGTCGTAATCTTCCGCAAGCTCTAAGATCTCTTGTGTAGCAACGTCGACATTACTCGGCAGTACCGCCAAGATAATAGTGCGATCGTCTCTGATATATCTCTTGACCAGGTCCTTCACCATGACCATGTCATCCTTAGAAGTTCCCTCCGTAGTGGTGCGGAAAATTCCTGGGACATCAATGATGGTGAGATAGTCTTCATCAGGCCCTTGCACCTCGATCTTAAGGACGTCTTCGCTAAACACGGCGCCCTTCCCGGTTGAGAGATCGGTCCGCAGACCCATTCTTTCATTGGCCTGATCTTTCTTGAGCTGTCTGGGTTGATCAGAGATATTCAAGTCTCACTAACCTTCTTCAAGATGTCCAAAAACTGCTCCCGAAATTCCGAACCCGAAGACATTGGCATGTGGAATGTCTCCATGTGTTTCCTATGCTCCTCTGACGCGTGTGGACCAGGAATAATGCGTATAACAACACGTTTATCGCTATGGCGTCGAGATGTGATCTGCGTTGCATGACGAGTACAAAGGCTTTGGCCCTTAGGAAACGGAATTCCAGTCAGGCTTTCCAGTAAGGAGGATTTGCCAGAGCTTTGGTCTCCGACTACAACAAGCTATTTTGCATGTGAGTTTATGTGGGATCATAATAATATCGGCCTTCTGATCCTACCTGAGGAAGAGGCACATGTTGGCCAATATTTAAGTCACGGAGCCTGTCGACCTTTTCAAGCAATGCTGGGTTTGATAAGGTGATAATATCCCGATGGATGGCCATCTTTTAACTTATGATCAGGGTAATTGATAGGATGTGGATGTGTTTATTTATCAGGGAGAGGTTCGGCGAGAGTATTGGCTTGTTTAGCAAACCAGTTATTTAAATAGAAGAAGATTGCTGAATTTTTGACTCCATCATTGAGGTTCATCCGTCCCTTTTATAAGTGAAGCAGTCATTCGTGATTCTAAAGGTTTCGATAAGAAACGAAGAACCAACAGCTGTGTGGCAAGGCTCGGCTTGTGGTTGGCTCCTTTTGAGGCCCTCAATATCCAAATGAGTATCGCCAGCCTGCCATATGCATTTTTGTGCAGCCGTTTCGTCCATAAGAGATAGAAGTTCTAGCAAAACTGAAATTACCAATGTGGAATGGTCGGAATCGAGCATAATTCTAATGCTCTGATATCATCTGTGGCTGGCTCATTGTGAGGCATGCAGAGGCACTTCTCACCAGTTGGCTAGTTTTGAGGTTATGTTCACATTGAGTTCCCCACGAGATATCTTGTTAAGTTGCAAGGAAAATGTTCTTGTTCTGCGATTGGGTTGATTTGAGGCTTGCATAGTGCACTTCACCTCCCCATTGGTCAGTTTTGAGGCTGCTTCTGCACCAAGCCCCAACCACAGCAGATTTCCATAGGGATTGGTTAATCACATCGGGCACAGCCTTATCAAATATGCAAGACGTAGGCAGTGTCTCTGCGGCAGACTTGAGTTGAATCAGCCTGACAAAGGAGTTGTGAAGAGAAATGTGAATATAAAGTCGACGGCTGGCTCCCTAAGAAAGATGTTCTGAAGCAACCTCCCTCGCCTCGATCTCCTACAAATTCGTCTTTCAAACAGTCCTGGGCATAGCTATTTGTGAAGTAGCCCAGGACTGCACAGCTTTCAACTTATAATTTTTAAACAAAAGGAGCCGGGCCTCCTGTTAACTGAACAGGACGCCCGCACCGTCTGACCCTTGTCAAGCAACGACCAACGTGTTTATGGAGCTTTAAATCAACACGCCTACGTTTACTGTACGGACGACTACGATCCTTCAGCACTCCCGTCAGAAAACTTCGAGTATTTCTACAATAGTGGGTGTGTGAGTGACGACGCGCGCGAGCCTTGCAGTGCACGCGAAAGTTTCCCACCACTCACCACTTACTCGATTTTATCGGAGAACGAGAATGCCGACAGTGTCCCTTCAGGATTAGGTGTTTCTTTTAGTGCTCAGCAAGACAATTTCTCGGGTTACAACTACTTCAACGCCCAGAACATTCCTCACTCTCCTATACCAGATTCAGCCCACCCTTGGGATGAAACCCAGCAGCAGTCCTACAGCTTGGCCTGTGTTGAACCAGCAGCAGGAATCCAGCAGCAGTCCTACAACTCGACCCGGGTTGAGCCAATAGCAGAAATCCAACAGCAGTCCTACGACTCGACCTCAGTCGAAACAACAGCAGTCTCTCAAGACGAGAGCACCTCCCGCCACCGTTGTGATATTTGTAAGAAGAGCTTCGCCGACAACAATGTTTTAAAGCGTCATGTCGAACACAGGCATGAGTATGGCAAGGTCTACTGGGTTTGTACTGTCAAGGGTTGTGGCAAATACGATAAACCTGTTTTTAGGAAGGATAATTTCAGGCGGCACTGCAAGACGAGACACCCTACGGTGAATCTCAAACAGTTTGGTCTCTGAATATGCACGCGTCTACATTTCCTTTGGCTGGGAAGACATTGTATAAGACCCCTCAGGATCGAAGGTCTTTGCAATGTCTTGCCCGTCATGCTGGAGGAAGTAGACCGTCGTTACACATCACTACGTCTAGTGTATCTCTAAATCATCTAGTCTAAGACTGATGATCCCCAGATCCACGAAACGTAACGACTGTATTTCTATTTAAAGACCAATGACAAGATATGATTGCGTGTTGCAACATCTCGACTGCCTCTTTAATAAATCCATTTGCCGTGCATGTTGTAACGATCGATTTGACGATTTATTAAGGTGTACGCCATATAACTTAAGCATTTCCCCCATATATTTCTGAAGTGGGAGTTGCTGGTTTAACTATACAGTAATAGCCAATGTACGATACAAACTACGACATTAGAGTTGCGGTGGCTACAGTACTGTACTGGAGCAATGAGCTGAATTTAATAATCATGGTCTGCTCGGATTGTGGCGGCCATATGCCTTCGGGATTCAAAAGAGCGCTAGGGACCTCATGTTCTTAATATCCTTCGCTCTAGGCATGTTGGTATTACTATGATCAGACTCATATTCATTCCCTGGTCCGAGTGTTACTTATGGTTTCATCGTTATCATCAGAGTCGAAGAGGAAGTCATCGTCGTACTCAGGGCTCCACCGCTTTCTTCGCAAGTTACAGCCATTAAAGTCAGAAAACAAATAAAAGTGGAGTAAAATCTGGTGTTCGCTCGCATGTAGTACAGCGTCCTAAACAGCCAGAAAGCTGGGTAACGATTACACAAGCGACATTACATCGTAATTGTTTTAGGGGAATTAGAAGTAATAAGAGCTCGATAGCGAAGTTATAGTAAAGGAATTAAATTACGCCACGAAGGCAGACTCTGAAATCAAGCGCGAGGGCGGCGACGCAAATGTTTTTTCGGGGTAAGAGGGGTTCTGAGTGTTTAGGAGTGGCTATGAAACGCGACCTATTTAAAGAAATTAGAGAACTAGATTTATACATAGGTTTTGAGGAGCTTGAAGTCAAAAGTGCCCTTCAAAGTTTTCGGCGCGGTGGATTTCTCGCCACGTGCGGAAGGACGTTACATTTTCCCAACAATTGAGGTCAATCAACCAATAAATCAATAATCTAGCTACTTAATCAATCATATAGATAGTTGTAGACTCTGGTCGGATTTCTTTTGTTCGTAAAATTCAATAGTTCAAGTTCATCATGCATCAATGATTCCACGGGTTTTGAAAGGCGGGTTTATGTTGGGGAATAATCAAATCCCGTCGCGTAGGTATGTCGGTATCACGGTGAATGCCGGAGACTTCGGTACCTACCAGCAACGTCACTAATTTCGAAGGAACAGATGTGATGCTGCATAACCACAATTCATAATCATCGTGGCGAATGCTAAATGAATGTGCATAAGCAGCGGGAAGTGGGCAAAAAGGGTGCATGAGACACTGTGTTGCAATTAATCTCAGCTGATGATCTACCACTGCCCCCTAATTTTGGTTTTCCCGATTGTGCATCCTACAAGGTTCTTACCTATCAGGCATTTCAATTATAGGCGTTTGAATAAACACCTGATACTTCAGATCTCATCATTTTGTGGATATTTCTTGTCATCAAAAAGGTTTTTGAAGGCAAGTCGCATCCCGAACTTGCAGAGCCAGTAAACCACTATGCTTTGGAGTGAAAACATGCGGGAACTCGTGGAATCACAGATTCCCGCAGTAGCGGAGCTTCAGAAAACACGCAACTTCAGGGCTGACGGGAAACGGTGTTCCGGTATGACGGCTTCTAGGTCAACAAGTGTTCCATGAAGTATATAAAGAGGACACGAGTACTGCTTCTGTCATCCATCCTCACAAGATCTCAACTCGAACAACATCTTCAATACATCTCACCAGAGACAATTACAATCAGCATCAACATGCCTGCAACGCTCAGAAAGTACAAGGCTGCAGCCGTCAACGCTGAGCCTGGATGGTTCAACTTGGAACTTTCAACTCAGAAGACCATCCACTACATCAACGAGGCTGGAAAGGCCGGCTGCAAGTTGATTGCATTCCCAGAGCTATGTGTGTATTCATAAGAAACTACTACTATATTAATTATGGATCTAACAGCATTAGGGATTCCTGGTTACCCATACTGGCAATGGAAGGTCAATTATCAAGAGTCTCTTCCGCTTTTGAAGAAGTACAGGGAGAACAGTCTTCCCTCTGATTCTGACGAAATGCGTCGTATCAGAGAAGCTGCCAGAGCCAACAAGATCTTTGTATCTCTCGGATATTCTGAGCTTGACTTGGCAAGTCTTTACACTACCCAGGTTATGATCTCCCCAACTGGAGACATTATCAACCACCGCCGTAAGATTAAGGCTACTCATGTCGAGCGATTGGTCTTCGGCGATGGAACTGGTGATACCACCGAATCTGTTGTTGATACCGAAATTGGCCGTATCGGACACTTGAACTGCTGGGAGAACATGAACCCATTCCTTAAGTCTTATGCTGTCTCGCTTGGAGAGCAGGTCCACATTGCCGCCTGGCCTTTGTACCCCGATGCTGCTACCCTCAAGTACCCAGACCCTTACACCAACATCAGCGATGCCAACTCGGATGTAAGTTATCAATTCACCTAACACAATCTCAATAATAGATTGTTTCTAATGAAATACAGATCGTAACTCCTGCATATGCGATCGAGACTGCCACTTTCACTCTTGCTCCATTCCAGACCATCTCCGCTGAGGGAATCAAGCTTAACACTCCACCAGGAAAGGAGCTTGAGGACCCAAACATCTACAATGGCCACAGCAGAATCTTTGGTCCAGATGGACAAAACCTCGTCGCTCACCCAGCAAAGGATTTCAACGGTCTCCTTTTCGTTGATGTATGTATCTTTCCCTCAAAGGCGTTCATTATGACTAATCATTTACTCCTAGATCGATCTTGACGAAACTCACTTGAGCAAGGCCTTGAATGATTTCGTAAGTGCTCCTATCCTAGCCATTAATTTGGGTCTCATTTGGAGTTGTCGATAATTACCCGTGCTAACTACGAGGAATTAAATAGGGAGGTCACTACATGCGACCTGATTTGATCCGTCTGCTTGTCGATACTGACCGAAAGGACTTGGTTGTTCGCGAGGACAAGCAAGGTGGAGGTATCAAGATTATCAAGACAGCTGACAGAGTTGGATTGTCTACCCCACTCACTGCTCTTGAACGTGAGGAGATCTCTTAAGCGTCAGGTATTCAAGGTAGTTTTGTAAATATGACAAGCTACTAAGAAATGCCGGCTATAGTTTATTTCTAGTCTCCTCTCAATCAAATGTATATGAATTAAAAATTATGTTTTTATTTGGCAAGCATCAATTAGATTAGTTTATATGACATCCTTTAAGTTAAGCCATTGTATTTAGTCTTTCTCCTTAGCTTTCTAGCTCTATTGAGCTTAGCTAAATGCAATGTCTTCTCGTTAGTCAATAGAGAGCACGTGTTGTATAAAATCACGTGACGATACACTAAGGAGGTTCCCAGCTGAACATTTGTCGGAGGGGTTTTAAAGAGTGACAAAGTATGCTTAACTACTATATCATCTTATATGGCGACCTTCAATGAAATATCGGCTTAAATATCCTGTTCTGTAAGACGTGTCGACGAATCCCTTTAGCGAGAGCGATGTGAGGTTCTACTATCATAGGCAGGATGCGTCCCTGAAATCTTCTGTAGAAAGTGAATGTCCACTTTACAGCTTGGTTAGAACGTATATATATATATATATATATATATATTGGCAACATTAGAATGGACACGAGGACAGTTGGATTATGCCCTATTTGTGTCAGATCATGATGGCCCATTCACCTTGATCTCCAAACAGGAGGGAAGAATGAACCTTGATAACGGCTCGAACGACTTCTTGGTTATGAATTTGAATGTAGATCACAGAATTCAATGACACTCCGTCTCATCGTGCGTGGGCTATGCAAAAACCAGAGCTGAGCCCAAGACTTATCCATTTCGAATCGCATCAGCTCATTGGAGACTGAGGTTCGGCCAGAGTGTGCTTTTTGCCCTCGCCATGGAGATCTACCATGTATACCATCCTATCTCCTTAATTATTTTACTGCTATGGAAAACAACTCAAAATATTTAAGCCGGTATCGTTTTTTTCAGAGCCTACTCAAGAAGGCAGATCATGTTCATTAAGGATAAGTTGTCAACCATTTCTGGTCTTGCTCAACTATGGGATTATGTCTTTGTGGATAGCTGTGCTGATGTTGGGGGGGGGGGGGGAGGGCTCGTTGATATGCGATAAGAAGTTAATATAAATAGCACCAATCATATCTGTCTGAGCATTTACAAGCCCACTCACTAGTGACCTTGCATAAAAAAGTGCAAAACATCCTCAACCACCCAAACCTTTCCGTGAACTTATATCCAAATAAGAGCTCCGAACACCAATCCGGACAGATGGCCGAGCTGGTTATGGCGCCAGGTTAAGGTCTCATCCTTAATTCGCATTCAGCAATGAATACAATCTCCTGGTCACGAAAGTGGCGTGGGTTCGAGTCCCACTCTGTTCAATAAATATTTTTGCTTCTCATCGTCTCCGTATTGTCTAGCTAAATGTGTTTACGAGCTTTGCAAATGTTAGGGAGAGAAGTTTAAGATGACTTTTTTTAGTGAACATTTTTTGGCTCGCTTCTGTTGTGTAAAAAAATTCGCACACCTTTATCGAAGCTAGATAAGGCTTGTGCGGCGGCATGGCATTCAGCGCGCCGCGAAAAATTCTTTGATATGTGGATTCCTAATAAAACTTAAGCGACGGCGGGGGGGCACCACTCCAAGAGCAATGCTCCTCAAGATGCTCGGGTAGAAAGATCATAATCCAGCCGCACCGACAAGACTATTTGCACTCGTCTTCTAGTATGTAAGAGCTTTCAAGAGGCCCCAACCTACAGTTTCTAGGGCTGAACAACTTTTACATAATCCTGATAGCATATATAAGTTTACTATGGGGAATGCCATCTATGGATTTAAAACTTGAAGAAGCCATTAACCAGATACACCAATTCAACATTGACCCAAATGATATATAATATATCTCGGAAGACTAAATCTGAATTACAAGTGTTAATGAACTCCATTCCAATTTCTATATGATCTAAAAATGATTTTAGAGAGAGCATTGCGTCTATCCCTTGTGTGTAAATCGCTTGGGCAATAAGAATAGGTTTAGAAATGAATATCAATAGCATAATTATTCATCTAAGGAACCTGCTGTTCTCGTATTTATTTAAAAGTCTGCAAATTTTCCAATTTCCAGTAAGTGTCCACCGAGAAATGAAATCCGAGATCAATCTACTATGCCTTTGACCTCAGCAACCTTATTCTTGTCATCCTCATTCAGAATCTGGGGGTAGATGCGCTCTTCATTGCTTTCGAAATTTTTATCGACCTCAACTGGTGTGTGATCACGAACGGCAATCCAAGTAGGAACCACAGATAGTCCTGATATGACATCAGTGAATACTTCTCAGCAAGCTAGGAAATTTCGAGATTTACCAAGCAAGATAGTATTAACCGCTAGCGGGACTCGGCCGCCATACCAGTCCCTGGTATTAATCCCAAAAGAGACTGCTTGTGCGAAACTTTCTTGGCCTCGTAGAATCCCAGTGAATCGAGATAGCTCTGAGATATTGTCTGTCTTCGTAGACACGAAGTAGTATAGCCAGTTCTGCAGAGATTGCTGTGAAAAACCTATTGTCATCACTTATTAGCTGGTTCTTGTCACCCAACATGTCATTTCTGTGGGCTTACTCCGAAGGAGAATTACGAAGAATCCTTCAGTAAACTGCTTGTCGGTCCAGTCTAAAGTATACTTTTCTTGAATGACCCAGCCGTATACCCAAGCAATAATATGCCAGATTATAATATAGTAAAAACTTGGGAACATTAGCAAAGACATTATGACAAGGACGTGATTAAAGTTCCTACCCAATGTTGATCCTCTTCTTTATTGAAAAGCCCTGGTAGTCAAGTAACAGACTAATTAGTTGCGAGGATAGCAATCCTGCGAAGTTTCCAACAAATCCAATCAAGGCTCGAGCACGGACACCGAAATAATACACCTCGAAGTCTAGTCCGAAGTCAGCAAAACATCCTTGGGTTTGTTTATTTATGTCGCAGCATACTTCCAGAGTATTGATTGAAGTATGCCTACCAAAATACAGTTAGTAGCAAAATGATCTAGGTTCAAAATTAGCTGCGGAGTATTTACAGTGGGAATGTCTAAAGATTATACATCACGTCTTGAGACAGCCCTCCCTAGAGCACGGATCTCAGCAGCGAATGAGCCCTCGTGAAAAATCTTCACTTTACTACCATCCGAACGCTGCACGTTTTTTGGCCGAGTAAGTAATAGTGCTATTGGTGCCGCAAAGCACTGAAGTGCGATAAATATAAGATAAATCTCTGCAAGTCACCGATTAGAATAAGCGCTTAATGCAAGGCAACAAACTTGGTCCAACCTTTCCTTTACCCTTTTGGTCCGCGGCACTAATCCCAGATCAGTATTATCGCTCAGAATTGAGTCTCAGTTACGCACTGGTTAGGTGCTAAAACAATTGCTCCTCCGACAAGTGGTCCACCGGTACGGAATATGAGCCAGATACTTAGAATGTGTCAGTTACAAAAAAAGTTGAATAAGTAGTGACTGGGCCCCTACTTCATATATTTCCCTCTCTTTTCTGGCTCAGGGTATCCTAGTGCTACAGCACCTTCAGAAGCCCAAAAAAGACCAGCGGAGACACCACACGCAACAGCTCCAACTAAGACTAGCCAGACATTGCCCTTTTCAACCAGTCAATAAACACTGGAAATTTGAAGTGGTAAGGGGTCATACGAAGTGATTGTTTGTATACAATCCTGCGCTGTATCCTCGAAAAGATTAGCGAAAGATGCTCAAAGCAAACATCAATAACAAGACATACGCATAAACGGGATACCCAACAGCTCCAAGGAACAGCGTCCAGTTCAAACCTATCCGATTGGCAATTGGGCCACCAAATAAACATAATATACCCACTAATGACACCAATTAGAAGATTCCTTGAAGTCTTGCAAAAAGATACTCTAACTTACTCAATCCAAAAACAAGAGATTTGCGGCGTTAACAAGAAACGGAGATTCTGCACCTCCTGCACCTAGTGATGACATAGCATTCCATAGTCCTGGAGCCAAGAATCCCACCATACCAATGACGAAGGCATTGAAAAGTGTTTCCCGGTACCATATTTGTTTCTCTCCCGCATCTTGAGATTCTAAAGCTGAGGAAGACCCCATAGTTGTTCAACTGTACAGTTTTCTTGGAGCAACTAAAAGCATCATAGAAAAGAAGGTTTTTGACAAGGCCAAGAATCATATAAATATGTAGTTCCAAAAAAAATCCTTTTATGCTTGATATTCCACGAGCGTGTAATTATTTTGAATTTTATGCTAAAATGACGAATACTAAGCGAAGATGCTGAACAAGGGAGTTTTGACACATAAATCGGATACGTTCGACTAGAAAGGAAGGTGGATTACAGTAATCCCGAACTATAGAATTTTCTCATGTCAATTTGGTTGTTGATTTGTTCTCTGATGAAATCGTTTATAAATCTGCGTGGCAACAGGAGGATTATGTTGAACACGCCGAGAATAACCGCTCATCACCAAGTAAAGATAATAGGCTTTGTTCCCAAACACAACTTTTCTTTGAATTGGCATACAAAGGAGGATTTGGCTGACAGAAAGAGACTGTAGAAGAATATCAATTGACTCAGCGTAATGCAAAGTCATGCGTGTTGTGGGCGCTGGGGTTGATAATATGGTGACAGTGACTAAGAACTGCTCGGGATTCAACGCGTGGCAATCGGAATACAGATTGGCCGGATACGGGTCTTCTCTCGCCCGCCTCTCAAAAGTTGCTTAAGTGCGCCTAAATTTGTACGCATCACCTAGAAGGATCCCCAGTAGTGAAGTTCATAGTCAGCTTGTGGTTTCCACAGTGTCGACGGCGTGTACACAGGAATTGGAGAAGCAGCTAGAGAGTAATCAGCCAAGTTATATACAATAACACTCTACAGTTTCACTTACTTGGGAGCTGCCCAGGCAGGCCAGGTGGACTAGTAGTAAGCGTGACCAAGCTGGTATAGGCGGTAGGTTCCTCATTTTCGACCAGAGTTGGGATATCATAGTTGGCATCATTGCCACTGCCCGGTGTTGCAATCAAATTACTGATTTGGTTGACCGCTTTAGTTCCGTTCTCTATCCAGATGGAGAAGTCTTCTATGCTGACTTTTGCTGCAAATGTTAAGTCGTTTTCTTGAATATTAATCGGCGACCATCTCGTTCCGTGGATGGATCTGGTGAAATTCTTAAATGCCAGAATTTTGAGTGCTACGCTACCAGTATCAGGTGTGAACTTGTTCTGTCCATACTGATCGATGTTAAAGCCGTAGGAACTATCCTACGAGCGAAAATTCTCCCAGGTAATATTAGTTCCGAAACCCGAAACCTCAGGATATGTCTTGATAAATGCAATCTCGTTACCATAGAGAATTGAAGTATTGGCAGCATACTGCATGATTGTCAGATAGCTTCCTATACATGGCAGGTGTAAGGTAAAGAACTTACGACATTCGTAATAGATGCAGATACGTTGAGGCTACCATTGAGATCCAGATCCAACATGATTACAGACCAGATCAGTTATCAAGGCGTGGTTGGTAGAGCTTTAAGAAATATTTTGGGACTTCTGAAAACCTGAGGTTAGGGTTATAATGCCAAAGTTTGATATTGATATCTTGTTTTTTATGTTTCCTAACACAGTTTTCTATTTACAAAGTCTTTAAATCAAAGGGTAATAAAGGCGAGAAGCACATCCAACGTCGAAATCATCATTATTATGTTTATCGTTATCGTTATCGCAATTATCAATAGCACCGTCCATCTGGAATAATAGCCATTAATAGACTCATCCTAGCAAAAATTCAAACGTACCTATTGTCCTATATCGAAGCATTATCATGAGCTCTACCAAGTTGGGGAGTATAGCCAACATGCCCATCTTTACACGAAGCTCCTCTGGCAACGTACCGATGATAGAGGTATTAAGACTCTTTTCTCAGTGACTTCTTTTCCTCTTCCTCTTCCTACCAGTTAATAGCAGCTTTCAGATCAACGGGAAGCTAGATGCTAGTCTTCAGATCTGCATCCTTACCCAATCTCTGCTTTTTGGCGTCAAGCTCAAAAAAAGCACAATTTGGTGGGTCTTTGCAGCAAGTATCTTGAGTAGCTAGATGACTTTGAATGATGTATTAGTGATGTTCAGATTGATGTCTTCAATCATATCATATGGGATTTTGCCATCTCAATTGGCGATATACGAAATCCATGCACGAGATTATCCAAGATAGTAGTCACATCTCTTTACGATCCGCCGCAAATGTGGTAGTACTCAAAGGAATCGTCAATATGCTTGCTGAATCCCAGACTGATGGGAAAATTCGCGAGATGGGGTTACAAGTAAAGCGACACATTGCTCTTACATCCTTCGGCTGCCAGTCAAAGCTTAGCATGACAGTAGAAATATAGGGCTTGGGTTCCCGTCTGTAGCCCTTTCCCTTCAGCTCGCTCCATCTGCTTGATCAGGGCTTATAGCTCTAGCGAGAGCTGTGCGAAAGAGACACAAACCATTGCTGTCCAAAGCGTGCGCCCATGCAGTATAATTGTAATTTGGTTTCGCGTTGTTGTTCATGAAGAGGATAATTGTAGAAGTCCGCCGAAAAAACTTTTGCTAACAACCTAGTAGTTCAGCTCTGGCATGCACGCGGCACAGAAGTTAAGAGTACTAGACGAATGGAAGTGCATCAATTGTCGAGCCGAGGCGAGATATAGTTGTATGACATAAAGATTGACATCAGTATGATATCATAGTTCCTGAGTATTTGTATATGCTGTAGTATGTATGTCAATGGTCACTTGGCATTTTTCACGTACGGGACGAGAGAGCCTATCATGTTTCCTGCCTGTGGATGTAAGGCTTACTCTTGAATACTGTAAGGGAACACTAAACCGACGTAATAAATTGTAGAATATCAAAGCGGGTCGCTCTAAGCACTGGATTCTGCCTGCATACTACATATACGACGTCGTAGTGAGCCTCTGATTGTCTATAAGTACAAGAGTCTTTCCTCGTAGTCGAAGCAATCTAGATATCATTCATCCTGATTATAAAGACTTGTCTGCTTGAGTACAATATTAGGAGCTACATATTTATACAAGATATATATCTTTCAAAGCCATTCGGACCAAAAACTCCAACAATGCGTCTCGCTAGCGTTGCACTACTCGGCCTTGCTGCCTTCCTACCCAAAACCCTCGCCCAAGTACGGTTCTCAGGAGAATGGTCCATTACAGCCTATTCGGAGAGCGACTGCAAAGGAGACAACATCGGCTCCATGAGTGGTAGTTTCGCGAATGACGCCGACGGCAAGCGGACAGGTGCTAACGGCTGTCTTGCTACGAACGACGGCAGGGTCGCCAATAGCTTCTATATCGACTTTACGGACACCGAGGGCAATGGCAATGGCAATAGCTACGTCATTGGCGAAGGCTTTAGTGAGTGCACAGGCCCGGGAACCTATTATGATGGCGCCCAGCCAGGCCTGGAAAGGAACTCCTGTCAACATACGTCAGGAAGCGGATGTTTTGGTATTTCGAAGTATAAACAGTCGGTCATTCTCTTCAGTGGTGATGATACTACGTGTCTGGGTATTGCTAAGGAGCGACGCGGACGTTGGCCAGATGACGTGATCGGTGCGAGGAACGTAACGCTTGCATGAGAAGCAAAGGTGACAGCTTGGAAGTATAGTATTAGGTCTAATACGAGATACTAATGCAAACAAGGATGGGCGCAAAAAGTATAGTTCGTAATCAAGGTGAAGGATCCTTAGACAGTAAAGTAGATATTAGTAGGAAAGCCAAGTCAACAAGTACTTAGGATACTCACAAGGGCAAATGACTATTTACAACTATAATATTACTGTTGGGTTAGAATAATGTGTACCCGGCATGTGACTTGATCACATAATCACATCCGTAGATAGGATAAATCCCCTTTCACGATACGTGTAGATAGAGAGAATCAACAACTACCTACGACACTGCACACCACGTAATTAAAGCCTATGATGCTATCACGAGGTTTGCCCGTTGTAAACGTGCACCAACACTGACCAGTGGACGCACAGATCAGGACGCTACGTACTATACTCCCTGTGTTCGTGCACCCTCTATAGTACTGTTAGATGTCACAGGCAGAGTGACGTGCAAGCAATAGATAAGTAGGGTACACACTGGTAGGTCCTAGTTGTTATTCAGACCAATCTCTGAAGCTTCTTCAATCAAAGGGGGTCAAAGATATATATGTATATTTATGGTTCCCCCGCCTAGCTCGCTAATGCCGTATGACCTCGCTTGGACCTATAACATAGTCTTTGATCTTGTTTTATTGTATAAGTCTATATATATAAGTGTTCTAAGGTAATTTAGAAGTTCTAGCCGAGTAAGCTCTTTCTAAGCGACAGTACGTCTATTAGGTTACTATAAGCCAGAGACAAAGTATATTTGTTAATATTCTTTACTATTAGATCAAGTATTTCGTCCGTGAAATACAATCTCTAGATGCTATAGGTATTGCTCGAGGAGGTGGTAGATAGAAGGCCAATAAAGAGTAGAAATAGAAGACAAGAAACAGGTGTAAACTAGGTACCCTTGGCCTGTAAAGGAGTAGCCTTAAGCCCCTGAATCCCTAGATCGCCCATTTCACCTTGGATATCCTTAGGTATATTCTCAAGAAATTATAGGCCGTAAATACTTTGCATAATATTTTAAGCTAATCGACTTATATGATCACTTCTTACGCTTAGATGTTATCTATTAATAGGTCGTTATAGGTTGTAGGGTTAAACCTATAGTCGTAAAGAAGAACGATAGCATACCATTTTACTCTGGGAAACCATATAAGGAGGCCCGTACGGTTGGTGGTCGGGGAGGTGGTGGATGTTCGTATTAAGGATTTGCTACGAGTACCCTATCCTCTGTAGGAGTGGACAGGAGCAGTGGTAGTGGCAGTAGTTGTAGTAAGCGACTCGTTTACAGTGTAAGTGGGATCTGAGGTTGGAGGCGTGCACACGGGCTCGGTAGGCGAGTGCACAGTCGGCCGGAGGGTGACCAGCAGGGTAATCTAGGGCCGTAGGGTCGCGGGCAACAGTAGTCTTTCTTAGCCGAGAGGAGTGAGGTAACGCATCGGGATGATAGGGGCGATCTTGAAGTCAAGCTTGGTAGACAGCTACAGATCTTCAATCGAACTCCTTACCCTTAAAACGGCGGTAGCCGGGCCGCCAGGGGATGCTAAGGGTAGGGAAAGAGGAATGTGCGCTATAATTTGACCACCCTGCGAGCCTGCCAATCCTATAGCTTTTGATTTGCCAATCCCATTTACCGATATCCTTAGTCTTTTCGTAGGCTAATAGCTATATGTGGCTTGCAGAATACTAAGACATATGGTTCTTTCGCTTCTGCGTTGTACCGATGCCTTCTATCACCTTTCCTCGGGAACCAAACCGGCTAGCTGTGCACTTTGGCAGCATCCAAACGAACTGACACCCGCAATTACCAGGTGAGTCCTTCCAGCCTTTCGTAACGTCTACCCCTACACGTTAAGAGACTTCGCTAAATGCATAGCGAGTAACTTGGCAGTACGGGAGGTTATCCCATCGTTCTCGTGTAAAAGGGACTCTGTACAAGTGTTCATCATCCCAATCGAAGAGTTGTTGAATTAGCCCAGCCCACGTTGGCCGCTCAAACCACGTACGGCTCATACGCTAGTCTCTCGGGATATGATATGGCCCGTTGTAATACTGGCCAATCCATCTGCTGCAAATCCCATAATTGTAGCTCTCTAAGGCCTTTGGCGGTGGCGAAGACAGCTTTCCTTGCTCGTACTTTAGCACCTCTATAGTAAATGACAAGTGGCATATTCGACGAATCCGATCAAGCTTATGATCATCTTTCGACGAGCCATACCTCTGCAAGATCTTGGCAATCTCATTGATCCCATTATAGAGTCGAGTAATATTACTCACTTCGCGCCGACGCTCTTTAGAATTATAGATAAGTTAGAGGGGAAATAATTTTCTATTACATGTCCGACGCGATTTCTGGCACGTCCGTGGCACATGCCACAATGTCTGGGTTATGCCATAACCGACGAAACACTTATTCCTGTAGAAACAGCCGTTGAAGCCCATAAAAGTCTTCTGATTCAGATGCCCCATTTATCAATAAGAGCTGCTCTGCCCTTCCATATCCATTAAGTGCTGCAAGTTGTAAGGCAGTCCACCCACTTCTGCTCGCTACCTCTACGTCTACTCCTTTCTCAAGCAGCAGCTGTAGGACCGCCACATGCCCGTTCTTAGCAGCCAGCAACAGTGGAGTAAAACCTTCACTGTCCTTCGAGTCCGCCCCCACCTTACCTGTGTCAAGCAGCAACTGCACGACAGCCGTATGCCCGTTTTTAGCAGCACACATCAATGGTGTCCGATCGGAATTGTTATGTTTTGAGTCGATCTTAACACTGCCTATATCTAGTAGCTGCTGTACGACACCAGTATGCCCATTCTCAGACACGCAAGACATTGGAGTCTGCTCATCCTTGTCCATTGAATTGACCTCGAAATTACCTAGTTCAAGAAGTAGTTTGAAAATTTCGAGGTGGCCATTTTTAGCTGCGGTATGGATCGGTGTCCAGCCGTCCTTGTCAGCAACTATAACATTCGCCCCATTCTCAAGTAGTAGTTTGGAGATTTCGACGTGGCCATTCTGAGCTACGGCATGGATCGGTGTCCAGCCGTCCTTGTTAGCAACCGTGACATCTGCCCTATTCTCAATCAGAAGTTTGGAGATTTCGAGGTGGCCATTCTGAGCTACGGCATGGATCGGTGTCCAGCCGTCCTTGTCAGCAACTATAACATTCGCCCCATTCTCAAGTAGTAGTTTGGAGATTTCGAGGTGGCCATTCTGAGCTGCGGCATGGATCGGTGTCCAGCCTTCCTTGTTCGCAACCATAACACTCGCCCCATTCTCAACAAGAAGTTTGGAGATTTCGAGGTGGCCATTCTGAGCTGCCCTATGCATCGGTGTCCAGCCATCCTTATTAGCAACTATAACATTCGCCCCATTTTCAACTAGAAGTTCGGAGATTTCGAGGTGGCCATTCTGAGCTGCCATATGGATCGGTGTCCAGCCGTCCTTGTTAGCAATCATAACATCTGCCCCATTCTCAATTAGAAGTTTGAAGATTTCGAGGTGGCCATTCTTAGCTGCCGTATAGATCGGTGTCCAGCCGTCCTTGTTAGCAATCGTGACATCTGCCCTATTCTCAATCAGAAGTTTGGAGATTTCGAGGTGGCCATTCACAGCTGCTGTATAGATCGGTGTCCAGCCGTCCTTGTCAGCAATCGTGACATCTGCCCTATTCTCAATCAGAAGCTTGGAGATTTCGAGGTGGCCATTCTGAGCTACGGCATGGATCGGTGTCCAGCCGTCCTTGTCAGCAACTATAACATTCGCCCCATTCTCAAGTAGTAGTTTGGAGATTTCGAGGTGGCCATTCTGAGCTGCGGCATGGATCGGTGTCCAGCCTTCCTTGTTCGCAACTATGACATTCGCCCCATTTTCAATTAGAAGTTTAGAGATTTCGAGGTGGCCATTCTGAGCTGCCATATGGATCGGTGTCCAGCCGTCCTTGTTAGCAACCGTGACATCTGCCCTATTCTCAACCAGAAGTTTGGAGATTTCGAGGTGGCCATTCTGAGCTGCCATATGCATCGGTGTCCAACCGTCCTTGTCAGCAACCGTGACATCTGCCCTATTCTCAATCAGAAGTTTGGAGATTTCGAGGTGGCCATTCACAGCTGCTGTATAGATCGGTGTCCAGCCGTCCTTGTTCGCAACTATGACATTCGCCCCATTTTCAACTAGAAGTTTAGAGATTTCGAGGTGGCCATTCTGAGCTGCCATATGGATCGGTGTCCAGCCGTCCTTGTTAGCAACCGTGACATCCGCCCCATTCTCAACCAGAAGTTTGAAGATTTCGAGATGGCCATTCTGAGCTACGGCATGGATCGGTATCCAGCCATCCTTATTAGCAACTATAACATTCGCCCCATTTTCAAGTAGTAGTTTGGAGATTTCGAGGTGGCCATTCTGAGCTACGGCATGGATCGGTGTCCAGCCGTCCTTGTCAGCAACCATAACACTCGCCCCATTCTCAACAAGAAGTTTGGAGATTTCGAGGTGGCCATTCTGAGCTGCGGCATGGATCGGTGTCCAGCCTTCCTTGTTAGCAACTATGACATTCGCCCTATTTTCAACTAGAAGTTCGGACATTTCGAGGTGGCCATTCACAGCTGCGGTATGGATCGGTGTCCAGCCGTCCTTATCAGTAACTATAACATTCGCCCTATTTTCAAGTAGTAGTTTGGAGATTTCGAGGTGGCCATTCTGAGCTGCCATATGGATCGGTGTCCAGCCGCCCTTGTTAGCAACCGTGACATCTGCCCTATTCTCAACCAGAAGTTTGGAGATTTCGAGGTGGCCATTCTGAGCTGCCCAATGGATCGGTGTCCAGCCGTCCTTATCAGCAGCTGTGACATCTGCCCCATTTTCAACTAGAAGTTTAGAGATTTCGAGGTGGCTATTCTTAGCTGCGATATGGATCGGTGTCCAGCCGTCCTTGTCAGCAACTATAACATTCGCCCCTTTTTCAAGTAGTAGTTTGGAGATTTCGAGGTGGCCATTCTGAGCTGCGGCATGGATCGGTGTCCAGCCGTCCTTGTCAGCAACTGTGACATCCGCCCCATGCTCAACCAGGAGCTTTACAATCTCTAGGCTTCCTTTAAAAGCTGCAAAGTGAAGTGGTGTCCTGCCAATATCACTCTTAGCGGTCATATTTGCTCCCTTTTGTAGAATGATTCTAACGCTGTCGATATAACCATGCGATGATGCTAAGTGTAGTGGCGTTAGCCCACTCCTATCTCTGACCATGTAGTCATCACAATATTTAAGTATCAATTTCACAACATCTTCACTTCGTATATCATCCGCTAGCTGAGGAAGTGTATCGAAAAATGCCCCGTAAGTCAATGCCATGGGCGCTCTACGCTGGAAAGTCTCGTTATCTTCGCTGGGCTCTTGGGGTAAGTCAATTGTGGTTCCCCGTGTCGCTTGCTGTAAGAATAGATATTTGTTCCGTAAACTTTCGATATCGCTTTTATCGTTGCCCAATCCAAGATAATCTCCATTAAATTCAGGGTCTCGCTTAATATTCTTTCCAGAAGTATAATATGCTCGTTGTAGATGATTTAAATCTTTTTCATGGTGTAAGGCTTCGCCTTGGAAATTGGCCTTGTGTATTGATCCTGTTTGCACTTGTTCTATAATTCCCTGGTGGATCACTTCAGTCTGCCTCAAATTCGTTCCACGATGAATAGCAGTCAATGTCTCTATGGTCCTGTTATGCCGATATTCTAACTTTGCCAGAAGTTGTAGTGCTAATGTCTTTTCTGTTGTTGCGAAAGTCGCCATGATAGCATAATCAAATATCCCTCCGCGAAAATTGGCATTTGCTCCATTTTCCAATAGATACTTGGCCATCTTGTAGTGTTTCCGGTAGGCTGCGGCTTGCAAAGCAGAACCATATTCCCCTCCTTTATGGTTTATATCCGCTCCTTTGGCCACGAGCATTACTACGAGTGACATGTGTTCGTTGTACGCAGCGGCCTGAAGCGCTGAGCCATAGAATCCCCCTTGAACATTAACGTCGGCACCAGCTTCTAGTAGCTGTTCCACTACTCTAATATGACCAATTAAAAGCAGCTGCTTGTAACGGACTCCCGAAATGGCCACCCTGAACAGTGATATCCATCCCGTGTGCTTGTAAGGCCGCAACAATATCCCAGCTGCCTCCATACGCAGCTGCCTGGAGTGCGTTTCCAAAGTAACCTCCAGGCATATTCAATCCTCCCGCTAGGCGAATCAACCTTTCTAGTAATTCCTTGGGTCCAGTCATTGCTGCCGCCTGTAGTTCACTTGTGTAATCTCTGGTTGTGCTTCGAGAATTCACCGCTTTCTGTTCCTCTAAATGCAAGTGGCTCTCGAGTAATAATTTCAGGATGTCGATCCCTTCTAGAGAGTTTTTGGCTGCTGATGTGATTATTTCTTTGTCGATAGGAACTGCGATTCCTTCTCGTAGAAAAAGGCTCATCATCTGGAGCCCCCCTAGGGGATTCTTTGCTGCTTCGCAAATCACCATCTTGCTAATAAATCCCTTTCCGCCGCGGCGGAGTAGTATTTTCATGGTCTTTGGACCATCTTTCCAATTTCTAGCGGCTGCAACAAAAATATTCTTAACGTCCCTTTGACGTCCAAGCTCATAATGCTCCAAAAGCACTTCGAATACATCTGGAGCCGTGGCGGCCGCAATCTCGAGTTCTCTTGTGCGATTGAATAGATCCCCTTTGCCTTTAGAAGATAAAAGATACTTTATCAACCATCCTATATCAAAGAGCGTGGCAATCTCTCGTGATGTAGTTAACAACTTAGCTGGTTCCATTGATAGATACAGATGAGCGCCTATCCATAGCCTTGTTATCCGACTTTGAGGACGCAAGAGTATTTCCAATCGACTGATCAATCCAGCAATCTCACTTTCAGACTGAATGTGAGAATACCAGTGTTTGGACGCATATCTAAGAAACGGGTCTGTTCGAAATAATAATTCCCACCCAGGTGAATTACCGGGAATCGCCTGGCGTTCATGATCATCGAATCCTAAATAGATGATACAGACACTTGCTAGATATAGATCCGGGTCTAGATTGTCCCATGGGTGATATTGTAATAGGACACGTTGCTCACGAATGTGATCTCCTAAAGAATTATGAATCAGGTAGATTGTATCATCGACAACTCGCAAAAGTCCCCTTGCTGCATTTTCGACTGAGTGTGTAGTAAGCTTGCGGAGACGCTTCTGAATGGAACCCATATCCGTGTCTGCACGGCTGGGATCTATCGCGATGGCCAGTTGTAGTTCCTCAAGCCTCAATGGTCGATGGGCGTATACCACCCAGATCAAGATCTTTCGATAAACTTCCTCAGCAAGTAAGGCTGATAGCAGCTTCTCATACATATAAGACAGCGTTTTTGGGATACGTTTTATGAGATCCTCCACTTGCTCTTCATTTGGAAGATTCAAAGAACGGAGTTCTTTCAAAACGACATGGATCCACAGGAAGGTATCACCTGTGTGCAGGACTAGTAATTCAGTGATCCAGTCTCGCATGTCGTCAAATTCTTCTGGTAACGTTTTCGTCTCGGAAGCTATAACTTTGTGTAAATCTGCTGCTGATGCTGAAAGACGAAATTCAGAAAAATCATTAAATCTCAAGGTGGCCATGGTTTTTCGTGGTTGGCTTGATATTAGGAATTTCACTCTTGTAGTACTATCATCCACCCTCCTGATGAAATAGTCATGGATCCGATTTAGAAATTCGGTCTTCTCTGTGCCAGTATCGCACTCGTCAAGGGCATCAATGATGCAATAAACGGTTCGAGCATTTGGTCGTTGTATTAGGCCTTGAAAGAGGGCCCAAAGACTAGAAATAGGTGCCGACAAGAATGCTTTGGCATCTTGATAGGCCGAAGGAAGGTAATCGAAAGCGTCAGGATGATCTAAAAGTTGTACAATCAGGGAGCGCAGAATCGCCGTTGCCGTTCTTAAATTTTCATCCTGACTAGAGCAGAAGAAGTAGATAACCTTGTTAAGGGGTTTCCTTAAGTTTTCTTCCAAATGTCGCATAAAGAATTTGCAGAGCACCGATTTGCCCGACGCAGGTTCTCCAATAAGCTGCAGGAGCACCGACACGCTAGAGCGCTGCCATTCAACTATCTCGGGTGTTTTTAAGAACCAAGCAAGAGTACCTTTAACTGCTGGTGGCACCTTGTACTTCATAAAGTCTTCATATGGAGGCTGATTCAGATCGGTCACGATCCGCGTTTGATCTCGAGAGAGTCCTAAGTACATAAGCCATGAAAACAACAGATGGTGAATTTTATCTGTGCTACGACGTACTCTGACCTTCAAACCGATCTTCGATCACCTTAGGCGCTTCCTTGACGAGGTTCTGAAGGCGCACCATTACGCTAAGATAGTTATCGTCATGACTACTAGTATATTTCACAAGATTACGGTGATCTACATCCATGGGTATTTGGTCATGGTGTTGATCACTCCAGCCAATCTTTGTCGCGGATTCCTTTGTTACCATCAGGGTCTTGCGGCCTGTCCTCGACCAAGCACCCGACTGGTCTCGCTATGCATCCACTTAGCCACAGAATTGCGATGTATTTTTGACCTTACCTGCAAGGTTGCCGACTCTCGTTTTTCGTAACACGATACCACTTTGAGCATTCTACATTGAGCTCGAAAGTCTTGCGTAAGTCGTTCGAGAAAGGGTTTCGGTTCTGAGTCATTATCGACAACGAGGTCATTGATAAGCTGTTCATTCGGTTGACCGTCGACAAGTACTTGCAATTGCTTGTTCCTTAGACCTAAGTTAGGTACACCAAAGAAGACCAAAGCATAACAGGATCGATAAATTTCTAGATTATCCGGATCTCCCTCGCTATTGCTATAACAAGTGCCTGTTGAGTTAGTAGGATGTAAGGATAGTATCTGGGGCGGTAGCTCATACCTCCTTGATCACTAGTCCTCCTAGGCTATGACCAACGAAAATGATCGGTCGTCGACCCACCTAATTAGTTATTGTCAGTCACTGAGCAAAGTTAAGTCAGTGGTCCTACCGGCTGAATTGCTCGGAAAGACTTTATTGACTCTAAGAGGATTTTTGCCAAGTCGACAATGGAAGTTTTTGATTCGCTTCCAGTCAAAGTAGTCTTATACCCATATAGCAAGACCCGAATGTTTCGCAAGTGCGTAGGCAGGAAATCTCTTAGCCAGCATTCCGAACTACTGGATGCCCTAAACGACCCAAAAGCATGCGCCCAAAGACCAGGAACTGCGATAATACTGTCGGCGTGGTGTTATCATTTCATCTAATGAACAGGTGGGACCGAGAAGTGCTTACTCTACACAGTTTCCATGCTCGCAGCCATCATAAAGCGGAGTTATCCCTGTGAATGATTCATCGATCTCATAATGCTGTGAAAAGGAAGGTGCCCGTATAGACGTTACAGTAGCGCAGAGATGCTTTGTGGTGTGCAATGCAAGTGATATTCTGAAGCTATTTTCGTCGGAGTCGGGATTCAAGTTCGCTCTAAGTTGCGCTTCACTTGTTTTCGCGTCGATACCTCTAATTCGATAGGTTCGATAGGTTCGATTCGGTTTTGGAGATGAATTCCAGCTCATGCGCAACATCCAAAGCCATCCAGCGAGCATCAGCACGATCACAATAGCGCCTACGTAGAAGATAGAAAGCCGGGAGAGCATCTTTGTCTTTGCGCCGTGTCTGCTAACACTCAAAGGATCGTATATTCCCCTTAGATAGCAGAATTGAGATCCAGGCTCTAAGGCGAACACGTCAAGGAGCCAGGCACACTTAGGCCTCCGAACGAAGCCTTGCGAGCGAATTTGGAGCACTTGAAGCTGTCTTGAGTCTCCGGGGAGTAAAGAGCATACTCCGAGGAGGGGTATCGCATCGTTTTCTCTTTGGTATACGACACACGGAGATATTAAATTTAAATGGTCAGTGATCGGTCAAGAAATCAAACGGGGCTCAACTGCGCATCTCTGCTTGGTTATATGAAGATAAACTTTATAAGCAGGAGCTTGCCAGAGGGATATCAACCGGCCAGCTTACCATCCACCAGTCGGTTCACCAGTTGGTAGCTCCATTGCTAGGAAATGTGAGAGCGCCTTGTATACTTTAGGCAGCAGATTGGCCGCTCACATCTTCTTTGGGGCAGTGCTGACCGCAGCAGGTTTACTTCTGCAGCTGACAGTGCATAAGCATGTGAAGCACTCCAGCATTGCATATTGAAGTACAATCGGGCACCAATTGATCTCGAAAGGCAAAGTAAACCTGAAGATACCCCACTCCCGCCTTCCACATTCGCAGCCGCACCACGAGACCGCACATTTGCATTTAAACGTCCGGAATCGTGATATTATACTCAATACCTAGTCTTTGATATTCACCTAGTTCTCATCATCCAATATTATGGAGTGCATGAAGCCAGTTAGTACCTATGAGCACCAACTCATACGAACGGCAATATGACATCAGTACAGGCCACAAGGCCGACCACGTGAGGCTATACAATCCACCACTGCAACGAGGCTCCGCTAACTATCGCATGTTCTGCTACAAATATGGCCTATGGGCAAATGCTGCAACCAATATATATGACGAGGACAGAAAGGATATCAAATTCAGTAACGTAAGATTTGACTGGTAGTGTGAACTGGTGGAATGGGACGAGACGATGGGACGGTAGAACGTGTAGCCGATCGGAGGAACCTTGTTCGTGCCCAGTGATACGTATATATCGGTCCTAGACAGTTATACAGTTTCGACACCTACCTACGAAATCCTTCACAAAACCAACTGCCTGTTACCTAGATGAATTCCAAATATTCAGTTACGATCAATACCTCCTTCGTAGCTCGCCTTTAGTTATGTCATAATAGATATCATCCATTTGAGACTCCTAGTCACTTAACTACCTGGATTAACTTAGGGTAACTTGGAGTTATATACGTTTTCTTAAATAATGGGAAATCAATAAATACGGTATCTTGAATTGATTGGGGGCGGGGGGCGATCTAGTTGGGATATAAACATACCTTAGACACTTTGATAGCGCTTCAAATCACTCAAAAAGTTAGTTGTTGGAACATCGGTATACCACCTGCACGTGAGGTAACATTGTTATACCACTTGCATATATTGGTATATCGCTACGCCACCTATATGTGCATACATTTGGAATATCGCTATACCACTTGCTTGTTCCCGTGGTTGCACTCGGATGCAAGCCCTATATCTGTATTACTACGGAGGTCGAATCGATACCCAGTACGCTTATTTATAAGACCTCCATCACACTCACTTAGAAGAATCATCTACATTTTTACCTTACGATTTTGACCTGTCTATTATAGTTGAAAAAAGAGGTATATAGATCAACCAACATTAATTGTTGATTTACGTCAGGTAACGTAGTGAGTGACTCTCAAGTTAAATTAGGTTCAGGTAGTGTTCATAAGGTGTGTAATAGATTCTGATTGAAGAGAGTGTGAGGTATAAGGCAAGCGGAGCCGCTGTAAGATCCTAGAGTTCGTTACCTGCTATAGGGAAATGCACCAAGTACAGTATCCATGAACAAAGGCACTCTATATTTCAGAATATTTTGCTAGAGCCAGTAAAAAAGGTCGGAATGCCGAGCTTTTCTCGTTCCATCTTTACTATTATTGGATCTTTATCCTCCAAAATAAGAAAATGAGTTTCGACACACATAGCCACGGTTCGCAACCAATCAACCACGTGGCCGAGGCGCTCATAATGCATTTGAGCTTCACAAACATATTCGCTATACCATTCATTACGAGCTGCTGGACTTGCCCATGAAAAAGTTCCAGTATACCTCAGTGTCTGTACTGGAGGATCCCCTCGCATTATGATATCTTCGTGCCAACCATGCGCTACTGATTGAAGAGCTGGTCTGAAATTGAGATTTGCTCCATCATAGACCTGGAGATTGGTTGTACTAGATATTCCTAATTAGTTGGCGTGCTTAAGAGATAATTTGAAATCGACAGATACATTTCAGAAAATAACAACAAATGGCAATTTGATCTAATAAAGACAGAAGGAAATGATACGACAGAAAGGTTTGGGTTTGACTTACTAAAGAAAATTACTATAAGCATACTGAAATGCGCGTTTATCAGACTCAATCGCCGGCACGTAGAAATTTATTATTTCTAGATTTTGAAACTGATCGAGTTGAGATGAGCAAAGGAGCTGCTCTTGCGATAGACCTTGGATTGAGTCATTGCACTTGACAGCGAATTCAGTTATTAACTTGTTGAGCTGTTGCTGTAAATCATCTGTGAAATTCATGCCTATTTCAAGTGTTATTAAAGTTCCCAATTAAACATTCTCTCTAATATAGAAATATAGAATTGAAAATTTACTTACTGACAAGTAACGAAACCTTACTATACCAGCCTTGGTTGTCACTATTAATGCCCCAGCGCACAGTAGGGGAGGTTCCAAGCTTCCAAATATTGACCCGTAATTCCTGAAAGAGTTTGTCTATAGAGGGAGTTCTGATTTTCATACGGAAAGAGACGAGAATGATGCTACTTTTTCCCGCGGGACATAGACTTATGGGTAAGTTGTGCTGACTGATAGTTCCCATAGCATACCATCCGCCGGTAGGACCAGGAGCGATCCGTTGTTTCGATCTTGCCATTTCCACCGTTTTCAGATGAATTGGATCAAAATTTCGTGGATCACCTGTGTCTTTGGACAGATAAGTCCGAGTGATAGGAGCCTTGAGAATAGGATTGTTATAATTTTGCATTAAAGGTACCGGTAAATTAATCGACTCCAGTGGCTTCAAAGTGTTTTGCTGTACATGGTGTAAAGGTTGTGTCAGGGTAGAACCAACTGTATGGGCCTCACTCGAGAGTACCGCGACCTTCTTTCTTATATCAGTACTCGTATCAGGTATTTGCGGGTTCGCTTCCGTTTTCCAAAACAGAAGGCCAGCAAAATAGAAGCTCTCCGACTCATAATCTCGCTCCACCCACCCACTACACAATGAGAGTAATTCTGGGGGCTGCTTATCGCCACTCGAGCTCTGAAATATTGACTGCCACTTTCTCTGAAAGTCATTCTTTTGACTAGATCCAACTTTGTCTGAGCCAGTAGCGTCGGAGAGAAATTGATAAGAAACTAGCTCAAGCTTGCAGCCTGAGTCTGTTATTTCTGTTGGAAGCTCCAATTGAATACTGCGGTTGAAAGTGTCTTTAGTGAGATAGCCCAGTAGAAGACTGAAGCCCAAAGAAGATTGAAATTCCCTCCATGAAAGCCCATTCTCCCACTGGATTAGGAGAATAATACTCCCAGCTGGCTGCTGCTGTTCCGCTGCCCAATGAAGACTTCTAAAACCTGGAATTGTCGATACGAATTCCAAAGAGCTTTGCCATAACTTGGACACCGGCTGTGATGGATCATTTATATCGACGTCCGGATAGAAACTGAGGCGAAGAATGCTGAGAACCTGGGTCGGAGGAAGCTTATTATCTACTAGTTTTGTATATGGAACATCATTCAAACATGGATGTACTTTGCCTCCTTGATTAAACATGTTGCGATTTGATAAAGCGAAGTCAATGATTTTGACCTGGAAAATAATGATCGTACATGTGAAAGGCCACAGGGATTTGGTACCAGTGAAAATTCTTCTCGGTGTGTTGAAGCGGGAGAGTTTACGCGCGTAGCAATCGTCATTGCGTATATCACAAGTAAGCTCGTATTCGTCACCCAAGAGGGGTTGAGCCAGGCGTAGAATTTATTTCGAAGATGATTAGAAGATTGGAAACGGTTGTTGCGGCATTGGGGAAAGGAAAATCCCGGAAATTATAATTTGGTTAGGCTTACAGTGGGGTGGGATGTTAGGAGTATTTAAATTAACAAGAATGTCACTGTGACTTAGAACTGTCACTCAGACCTTCACCACTAACAGGGGCCTTACCGCCGCAAATTCGCGCTCGGCTTTAGAACTGGTTTGAAAGTGAAATCCTTCCATAGCTATAGGGGCTCCCAACCACTAAGACGATACACTAAAGAAGACTAGGTTCTTCAATTCGCTTGAGCTCAGATATAACCCTCACGTTGAGTGAAATGTTATATTATGGAACCATTAGCGTGCTAGAAAGTAGCTTTATATTTGATAGATGTTTGCTCCTGATCACAAGGCTTAGGGTTTCATTGTTGAAGAAGCTTCAGGGTTAAGATAGTTCTACTATTTGCTAGAAATGAATATGTAGCTTATTATTGAGAATGGGTTTTACAAAATAGGCGAGCGACCAGATTGGGTACTTTGAGGAGCGATCACTGGAATGTGGTCGACGATCTTTGCCGGATTTGTACAGAAAGAAAAGATCTCTTCCTAAGCTTATTTACAACACAACCTCTATTATCAGTCCCACTATATTGATTCATCCGAAAAATCAACTGTCAGCTCTCGTGCCTATATTGGTATGCACAAGCCAGTAGACCAGTCACATTGCTGCAAGTACATCGCTACAAAGACCTTAGCTCATAGATCAAATTATTCACTCAGGGGATTTCTTACCGGTAATGAAGTAGGCAAAACTATCTGTAAATGGTCAGTAAGAAATTTCTGTTAGACTTCGAAACGAAGCAAATGCGCCATCAGAATATTACGTACCAGCATTGTTGACTGCCGAAGAAGGATTAGTCGATCCTAAATGAGCAACGCATTGCCAGCCATAGGCAGTTTTCGAGTATCCGTCCACATCGCAATCCTCATCCTCTGTAAAGTCATTAATTGGCTTCTGCTGATAAAATGGGCATATATTTGAGTGTGAGTACTTACTCAAGTAATTTGAGCCGACAATTGCAGGAGCGTGACTCAATTCATGCAGAAGGGCGGAAGTGAAAGTAGACCCCTGGAAAGTATCAAGATTCTGCGCCCCCTGGGCGTAACTTGTAGAAGCGGCAGAAGTTAATGTATCGCCATTTTGATATCTTTGGGTCCAAGTTGCAACCCAGGCTTGGCACAAAGTGAGAACAGTGACCTGGCCATTGTCACTGGGCATATATGGATTTACCCAGGCATAGTGCGTTGACGCCGCGTCTCTGCAAATTCCATTTGCGCCAGTGAAATCCATTTCCATCTCGACTGAAGAGGTAGCTCGATGATCATAGTAAATATATTGCTGGGCTTTTCCACACATTAGATTTGCTGAGCAAAGCAAAGAGAGAAAAGGCGAAAACTCCCTTACTAGTTGAGACTCCGGTTCTAGTGTAAGGCCAAAGCCAAAAGTCACTGCAGTAGAATTCAAGGTTACTAGTGCTAATGCTCTGCAGTCCGCTGAGCATGTTTGAAGCAGTCGCTGGTAAAGCCATTAATTATAGATAGCCATAAGTCTTCAGGAAACTTACATCCTACTGAGTTGATTCGTGCTATTGCGGCTGCATTGCGACTGTCTCCAGCTCCATAGTACAATTGACCATAAATAGATTCAAAGGTCCTAAAGGTCGAGTGAAGCAAATTAGGCTGTTGGTTGATATTGGCTGGATTAGAGGCGGAAAGATAGGTTTTCAAAGCTGCTGTCCGAGTGATAGCAATTGTAAGCTATGAAGCAAAATTAGTATCTTTAACTTTTAAATTTCTCAAAATCATTACCATCTGCTTCATTTCTTCAAACGCAAAGTTGATGGCTGCTATGTTACTGTCATCGCAATAAGCTGACGTAGCTCTCTTTCTTAGTAGGTGGTCCTTGCTATAAGGTGCAGCAGCTACGAGGTCCAAATCTGTGAGAAGTGTTGCGGCCATCAGGCCTAAGAAATATTTGAGACGCATTTTTTTTGGAGAGCTAAAAGGAGCGGACGGGTCGAAACCGAAAACAACAGCTAAAAAGGTGAAGAATTGGAAACCAAACAGACACTCGAGCAAAAGAAGATTGGGAATTATGAAGGGCCAATATCTTTGTTATTATTCCTACATACATGACAGCTACTAGCAAGATGTAGAATAGTCTTGCTGGTCCACAATTAATCTACGATTCTATCATACCAAATGTGATCCGCCTTGACTAGCGCTTACTACTTGTACTGGCCACTGCGAAAGTGACTTTACGAGCAAGTATGGAGATATGTTACATTGAGCAAATCAAGTATCAAAATCGTCACATCAAAAGTGGCCTGCCTGGACGTACTCTGCTCTCATCTGACTAGCGCTTCTGGGTCCACGTGGAGATCTGCAGTAGTTAGAAGCACCATCCTGGCAGAAAAGCTTGTCTTGCGAGCGAATAAAGATATGCTCAACTGGTATCCTACGCGTTGAAAACTGAAGACCGGGCAGTCATTAGCGGCGTTTACCCCCAATTTGCAGATCTAGCAAATGACTAGCACTGAAAATCCCTTTATTGAAAGCTAGCAGTGAACAAATAGTTCCCGAGCTTTCCGAGGTAGACCTAGGCAACCATATCGAGCTCTTTAATCCTCTCAGTATCGAGACAGAGTGTAGTATATAAGTGGGTTAATGAGACAATCGTGTGGAGCCTTATCTCGCTTCTTCAACTAACCCGCAAAAAAGCTTGACTACTGCTTACTACGATTTACCCCCCTAACTGATTTGGCTTTCTATTTTTTGACGTAATTTTCTGTTTCTCTATATAGTCAGATGTATGTATATATACATACATGTACAAGTAGACACTGTATACAGCGACTTATTCTATTGCCCGTTTTTCTTTCATTTTGTCACTGTAGACTTGAGTGTCGAATCACGAGCCATCTATGCGTCTAACTCGCAATTCAGCACTAGCTATCCAGCTGCTGCTGACTGCCTCTAAAGTTGTTGCTGACAACAGTAATTGTACTGAAGCTAGTCCCTGCACAGAGGGGTGTTGTTCGAGCGTTTCTGGAGTTTGTGGCTATGGGCCGGATTATTGCGCCAGTACCTACTGTATAGCGGCTGCTAGCACAAACGGCTCATGTGCTCAACTATCTGAATGTGATCCAGGTGTATATCCAGGTTGGGGTACAGTATGGGGTAAGTAACTTCCGATTGGCCGTGTCTTATTGTTCAAATTCTTGACGCCCAATATCCTTTCGAAGTGAAACTTTAACGCTAAGATGATAACAGGTTCCGATTACGCCTCTGCGGAAAATTGTCCTCTGGATGTATGCTGCAGTCAATACGGCTTTTGTGAGTGATCAATGGAAATTCCCTGCCCAAGGAATAGCTATTTATTCCGTATGATAGGTGGCACAACATCAGGCTTCTGTGGCGACACAACATGGTCACCTCCTTCATGTACTAGTGGATCATCTTCTACTGCTCGCCGAGTTGGCTACTATGAAGCATTTAATCTTGACCACACATGCAATAGTAAGAGACCTATGAGATATAAATTTTACATAATGACATGACTTTGCTAACAATGTCTGTAAAGCAATGACTCCGGAGAATGCTAGTTTAGCCCTCTTGATATAGGAGATTATGTGCTGACCGTTTTAGATTCCGGTTGGCGCCTACACTCATCTCAACTTCGCCTTTTTGTATATCGACCCAGATACTTATAGTGTGACTCCTATGGAGTCCAACCAGACTGATCTATACTCCCGATTTACTGCCCTCAAAGACTATGGAGTCGAGGCGTGGATTAGTATCGGTGGTTGGGCCATGAACGACCCTGGTATTTATTCTACGGTTTTCACTGATTTGGCTGCTTCAACAACGGCACAGAATGCATTTTTCACATCACTGCTTGCTTTCTTGGAAGAATATGGCTTTGACGGTGTCGATATTGATTGGTAAGTTGGCACCTTCAACCATATATGAACCAGCATTTATGCTTGTGGTTGTGTCCAACTGACTTACTTTCACTCAGGGAGTATCCGGGTGCATCTGACCGATACGGGACATCCGCCGACTATACCAACTTTGTAACATTTCTTCAGAACATGCGATCGGCTCTAGGTAGTACTTATGGTGTTTCAATAACTCTACCAAGTTCCTACTGGTATCTGCAGTATTTCGATATTGCAAATCTCGCTAACTATGTGGATTGGGTATGTACTTGTTTCTTGTGCTCATCGTACACTGGCTAGTATTGTATTTTCTGACACAATTTTCGACGTAGTTCAACTTTATGTCTTACGACATCTATGGTTCTTGGGATACCGATATTGCGTCTATCGGACCATACGTCTACGCGAGTACAAATATCACAACGATAACTTCAGGTCTCTCACTTTTATGGCATAACAATATTAGTTCCAGCCAGGTCAATCTTGGTCTAGGATTTTATGGACGAAGTGTGTATCCCCGAACGTGCTTATTAGGTACCTATAAATGACCATCGATAGGCTATACATTGGAAGACACCTCATGTGTTGACCCAGGCTGCCCTTACTCAAGCGCAGGTATATATTCTACAACGACATTTTTTTGATATTGGCTGACATCAACAGGTAACGCTGGACCTTGTACCCAGACTGCAGGTATTCTTTCATACGCAGAGATTGTCAACATTATCAACGATGCATCTAGAAATGCGACTGTCTGGCTGGATGAAGCCTCGGCTGTCAAGATTGCAACATATGATAGCAATCAATGGGTTTCTTATGATGATCCAGAGACACTACAGTTGAAGATGAACTTTGCTGATTCAGAGTGTATAGGAGGGTATGTGCAGATTCTAAATATTTGATTTAGGGAGTAGTAACTAACATTTACGTATTATATAGGTTAATGGTGTGGGCAGTTGACGAAGATAATAACGGCGAATTATCTGGTACGTCCGTGAACTTTGCGGGCAAATACTTTCAAGATATGAGGCTGACCAATTTATGATAGCAACTCTCTACAACTCCACAGACCTCTTTCCTGCTGGGGGCAGTGGTGAGGTTTATGTTGGGTCTGATATCTGGGATACCACTAATCCAGCAATCTCTTGTGAACCCCCGTGTACTTTTATCTTGCCTCCCTTCCCACTGTCAGGTACTTCAACCATCACCTGGCCTGATATTACCACTTCTATCGCTGTAAGCTCGGCTGGGTCTACATACACCAAAACCACCACTATACCAGTGTCTGACTTCACTGTCACTGCAATATCTTTCTGGCCTGTAACGGTTACATCGACTGCATCGGGTGCATTGATCCCTGTACAGAGTGTTGCACCGCCTTCTTTCGTCATTACTTTGGCCTCTAGTGAGAATACATTTCCGGTGACAAGCACAAACTACACAGCTATTGCAGTCGCCCAAGCGACTGGCGGTTCAGGAGCAAGCAGTAGTTCTACAAACGGCAATTCTGGGACCACCGCGGTTGTTACTACTCCTACTACTGTTCAGACTGGCATCGCTTCCGACTGTACTGAATTCTATATGGCGACGTCCAGCGACACCTGCTCTTCAATCGCAAGCACTTATGCTATTACCCTGACTCAGTTTTATGCTTGGAACCCTGCCGTCGGAACTAGTTGTGGTAGCTTGTGGGCCAACGAGTACTATTGTGTCGCCACCAGCAGTTCATCTGGCTCTTCGGTAACAACTCCCACACCATATCCTGCTAATATGGAGAGCGGCTGCACAGAATTCTACCTGGTGCAGACCGGCGACGGCTGCTATAGCATTGAAACTGCATACGGCATCAGTGCATCCGATTTTGAGACCTGGAATCCTGATGTCGGGACAAATTGCGCTTCTGGAGTCTGGCTCGACTACTACTACTGTGTTTCCCATTCAACTACTGCAAGTGGTGGTAGTACAGCCACAAGCACATCGACTCCAGTTATTATTGCCTTTAGCAGCACATCCCACCCTGTCACCATTCTACCTCAGCCTACCTATACCACTATTCAGCCCCCTAGCACAATTTCTCCTATCACAGTTGAGTCAGGAAAACCCCCTAGCTCCCAGTCTGGTGGTTGCTCTAGTGGTAGCACTGCGATCGGATGCGGATCTCTGGACTGTAGTCTGTTTGGCTGCAGCGGTAGCTGTGGTCTTTTTGGTTGCGATGGTGGCTGTGGCTTATTTTTCTGTGGTGGAGGATGCAATTTACTGACCTGCGGTCCCGGATGTGGTGATGGTAAGTTGACCTGAACTCTTGATAAGTACGAATACCTCTGAAGAAACAACGTGACTGATTCGCTCGATATAGGCGCATGTGTTATTTCAGGCGGAGGTGGAGGCTCAGTCGATGATACTGGTATTGTTCCAGATACTAGTGGTGACGGCGAGAATGATACCTGTACCTCGCTGGTCACCGCAAGCGTTTGCACGGAATATGTGAGCAGTTACTCAACATCAGGAATGGCTTCCTCGTCAACCACTACCACAGTAAGTACAGTGTCATCAACACTTCTCTTTCCGTTGATCCTTTCCGGCAGCGACTAACATGTCCTTTTCCCCAGACACAATGTGGTCTCACTGAAGCATGTTCTGCAACAGCAACAACCACCACTACAACCATTACTACAACCGAATCTATAACAACAACAACCAACAGCTTCATGTACATGAGCTTTGCTGTAGAGGCGTCAGATCTCCTTGCCTCGATCTCTGGCAGCATTTCAAGCCAGGAGAGTGTTTGGGACGCCACCCGCTGGTCTATTACCAGCACTAGTACTGGTACTACTTCTTCCCCTTCGGCAGCTCTTTCATGCTATGTCGAAGCGGATCCCGATCAAGGTATTGCGGGTTACTGTTCCTGCAGTGGTTATTCGTCCACACTTCCGACCATGAGTGGCACCGCGCCATGTGCATACACCGCATTGCCGACTGTGACTACCTCCGCGACCCCTACAGCGACCAGTGCATATACCTTCACAGACCCTTACAGCGACGTGATTGTTTGTGAAACCAGCTCCCTATCTGATATTGTTGGTATTGCCGTGACTTTGTGCGAAGGTTCTCGCACGACGATTATAACCGGCAACCCCCCGGTCGCAACAACAACTAGCACAGCTGCCTTGCCAACTTCCTCCACTGGAACCGGTGGCGAGTGGGATATCAGGGAATATATGGGCGACAGTTGCTGCGCCGAGAACGGCTCGCTGAAATACCGTGAATATATCGGCTACGACACCAATTGCCACAACTTTGATGGCTATATTGAGGTGACTTCAAACAATATTGTAAACTGTAGGCTTTTGGCCGATTGCAGCATGGCATATAAATACGGATCAGTATGCGGAGATGGTTACATCGATAACCAGTCCGTCATGACCTATGGTTCGAATAATGTTTGCACCGCCTGGACCGGAGAAGATTGTACTGGTGACAGTTACACCCTTACTGCAGGGGAGTGTCAAGCGACGAATGTGAAATCGTTTCAATGCTATACTGATTGATTGATCGGTTTGTTCTTAAAAGCTCTATGTTTGGTTTCACTTGCTATCGAGCCTGTTTATTAGTATTTCCTTTGTTACGGGTTTTAGCTAGATGTATACAATCTATAGAAAGAAAGTTGTTTAATATGGTCAGATGATGTGTTATTCTACAGCCGGTTGAAAAGCAGCCGGACTGGGTATTTGCACAGGGGCTTTGCCTATTGCCGGCTTGGGCCGGGGATGCCAGTGAGCCACCTAGTTTTGACATTTCACATTAGTTAATGTATATGAGAGGCATAGCTATAAAAATATGTCAGGTGACGTTCAGCTCTGGAATGACAGGATTATTATGCGCTTTTGAACATTTATGACTCGCAGTCTTCCACTTCTATCTACCATACGATTTAATTTCTTAGCTTTCGGACATGTGCCGCCTTTCTGAGGCTCTCTCAGTAACCATATAGTATTTTGAACTAGTTTAGATAGATCTCTTTTATGGTTATCATTATACTGACCAGCGTTCAATTTCTTAGATAGAACTGGCCGTTTTAAATTGAGGGGCGATAATGGTTTTTTTTAAATAGTTGCTATAGTAGTATTGTGATGGAATGCTTGATTTGAACTTCGTACCATGTGCAGAATCAAACAGACTCAATCGACGATCCTACTGTCCTCTCTTCTAGCGCGAGTTCTTCTATACTCTCAATGTGTAAATCCTTTCTCCTGCCTCCATTGATACATTCTTCCTTTCAACTGAGCTGGGCAAAGATTGCTTTGCCGTTGGCTTCGAAATAATGTTTATCTGTCGCAGCAATGGTCGCAACGTTGCCAAGGATGCAACGCATATTCCCACGACCGGTTCGGCACAACTTCAGACAGCCAATTTCGATGTCGATGACAACATGTTTTCAAGCGCTAGTGATAGCGATGTTGGAAGCGAAAATATGAGTATTCTGAAGTCTGATACGACTTATTTACAATTGAGCCTCCGACTCTGATGGAGGACCAACGAATACCATATCGAGCTTTTAGTAACAACAAACGGAACTTAGCGTGAACGCCTAGAAAACCTCTGCAAAGCAAGTGGAATTCTTGGCGACAGTCAACGAACGGTCCCAAACGTTGTCAACTGACGCCCCTTCCATCACTGAAAGGGAAATGTTATCCTGATTAGGCATTGTATAAGTCTAATACCAACGTCCCCAACGCACTGAGTATTCAGCCAGGACAAACACAATTCAGACACCTCACTACGTGGGTGGAGGCCGTAGCTGCTGCCTAATGACACTGAACTCAGGGAGGAGGATGATACCAATAACGAATACGTCCCTCAAGGATAACATTAAGAAAAGAGAAAGCTCAGAATTGTCAGAGACAATTCAATAGCTAAACCTCTTGCGAGAATGAAAGTAGTTGAAGATTGCTGAAGGTAGTCTAGCAACTAGGCCTCTTATAAAAAGAGAAGAGCCAAAGTTCCCCACGAATAAAAGATCCAGGAGTCCAGGAATCCAGGGAGTCGAAGTCGGAAAAACCAGGAATCCAGGAGTCCAGGAAGCCAAACAAACGCCAAGAATCAAAGGAAAAACACAAGAAACCTATATCCTGCCTTCCAACCCAGTTATATTGTCGAAGTATGTTCGGAACCGTATCTGCTGAAGTATTCTTATGCGTTAGCATCAGGTATAAGATAGGATAGGGAGTACTTCTCGACGTAATCGAGTTAGTAGTATGAAACTGGAAAAAAAAGGAGAGTTAAGTCTTCTGAGGTTTGCCACAAATGGGCGAGTAGGCAAGATGGGCTGGGAACAAGCATAACAACGAGCACAACAAGCACAAATGCACAGTGGAAGAGGCCAACAAGCGACAGTGCTGAAGCAATTGCTAAAGCAAAGTCAAAGAAATCCTTGAAAGGATTGCCCCAAGATAGATCATGCTCTTGTGAGAGCTGCCTCAGAATTGAGATAGACCATCGGTCAGAATCATATTGGCCTTCACGCCATTGAAGGTAAGAGGTTCCGCACCAAAAACCAGCGTGGACTGCGATCCATTGTAGCCTTACGTTGCTAGCGCGTTGGCAGTGGCTACGGCAAGGCATTCGAATAGATCTTCTGATAAGGAACAAGATGTGGTCGACAGGAGCTTTGATCGACGGAACTATGATGATGTTAGCATACGTTGAAAGAAGGAGGAGGGGGGATGGGTCAAATGCATGGATTCAAAAAAGGCCGAACTTTGATGAATGGAGAGATTCGACATTCTGGATCTTGGGAGTCAGCCAAAATCAAAGGGAGACCTATGCTTGACTTGATGCGCTTCTATACCAGCTAAACGTACTAAAAGGATGATAGTGATAGTAAGGTTGGGAGGATGTTGATGATGAAAGAAGAAAGGTGAATGAATAACGAAGGAAGAGAATGCCAAATTCAGAGAGCAATGCTCAACTTAAATTTGAACTTGGAAGAATTGGTGATATGATGCTCAGCTTGCAACTCAGGCAGAGAGCGAAAAAAAAAGAGGGAAATGCTCAACTTGATATGCCTCCGTATATACAGAGATTGATGACAAGATCGATCTGAGATTCGATGATGATGATAGTAGAGAAAGAAAGAGGTGAAATAAGATGATGAGAAAAGAACAAAGTATTTGGAAAAGAGGAGCAGGATTGAAAGCAAATAAGGAAAAATGACAGGAGTGTGTGTGTGCTGTGTGTGGGTGGCAGTTACGCGCAAACAAAAAGCTGAAGATGAAGCTGGTAGGAATCACACTGGCATAAATCTTACGTAACAACAGGCAATCATAGCTTTGAATAAGAACTATACAAAACATCTGGAGGCATGATTATATTGATCTATTCAGTTGAAGGAGAGCTGAGTTGGAGTAGTTAGGAAATGATGGAATATGGAGGTGGGAACTGAAGAATTGATGATGTCAAGAAAACGGTACAACTACCGTTGCTACTGTCAATAGCTCCATATACTATCTCCTGGCAAATTATATACTTTGTCTCGATGTCGAGATCAAATACAACATCTCCGAGACCGGCCCAACACAAGAGATGTACGATGATACAGAATGGATCGATGAGTATGATCGTGTGTGCCTCTAATCCTGAAAATTACAGACTGTCCCCTTTAATTCGAGTATCGTGCACACGGCACTATCTACAGCTGTAGCTAGGACGACATTAGAGTTGAGCACAAGCACGGGAAGTCGTGTGGCCTCGACGGCGACGGCTGTGACGAGCCAAGATGGAAATGTGCTTTAAATACTATCTGTAATGCTATTTCCTTGCTTATGTCTGGTAGTTCTACACAGATGATACGATACGCAAGTCAGAGTGGGCTATGGTACCTCTCAACTAGTCCAATTGATATGCGTGCTTCCACAGGTACTAATTTGGTTGTACCACCTAAGTTCACTGTTTATCAGACCACCACACAACGTGATTTCTTTCAAATTTATGAATTAGGCAGATACTACTTCCTGCCAATCTTATTTCCTGTGTCAAGTAGATCCTCTAGTAGATCTACGGTCAAAACATACTAGCTCTATCTCAATTTTACGGGCTTCTAAACTACAGCATCTCTATATATTTACCAAAACACTCGACACTTTTCAAGAATTCCACCTCCTGTGGCATAGCACTCACTATCAGTTCGGCTCCTCCACCCGGTAACTTCGGCAGGACACTACTGCTGGCTTCATCCGGGAACCTATACCGTACCATTGGTCCAAAAGCCTTTCCCCAATCGTCACTATACAGCGAACCACTCGACCAGTCTGTACCCATTCCTAATCCAGTAGTAGAATAGTCGGCCATGAATGCCCAATCGACCCACTTTTCATTTATTATCGCCACATAACTAGCCACCTGAGCCGGTTTTACGGATATAATAGCGCGGCGGATGGCACTTGCAGCATTCTGCAAGCCAGAGGGCGAGAAAAGCGTACCAAGATTTAGCGCAGCAGTGAGTTGATATACAGCATTGCCTACATATGACAGTGGTAGATTAATGTGACGGCGCGCATCAGAAGGCATGTAGAAATTCCCTGTGGTAGCGGCTATGAGATCCGGTGATACAGAAGAGCGTCGGCTGCGGACGAGAAGCATACTACGCCAAATCAAGGCGCATATGGCATCGTGCGTAGAAATAGGTGGTGCACCAGGAAGTGTTGCATCTGCTTTGAGTAGTGCTAAGCTGGCTGGAGAAATATGAAGGAGGATTGGAATTTCTGGCGATTTAGCTTCGAAGGAGTCGATGAGTTGTTGTTCTAGCGAAGGCTCTTTCGATTGAGGAGCAACCTTCCACCTAAATGCGGGGTGGTCTTCTATTTTGAAGGTGACATCGCTCGTTATGTTTCGCAAAATGCTCCGGTCCAGACCTATGGCTGTAGTCACAACCACTGAGGGTTCCTTATTGCTCAAGTAATCACCTGACTGCTCCTGAGCAAATCGAGTTTCTTCGCTCAGGACTCGCAGCAGCTCATTCGTCCCAGAGCCATCGGCCACAGAGTGTGACATTGCGAAAGTAAGAATGGTGCCACCATCAATGGCACTGAATTGCATTTTGAACGCAGCGAAAGGGCTTTGGTTGTCAATGCCTTGGGGTATAGGAACGAGCAGATTATAAGGAAGCTTGAGAGGTGGAAACTCATCTACCTCAAGCTCCTCGAAAGAGGCCATTTCTGATCGCAAGTCTCTGACGACCAGCTCAATACCCTGACCAGGCACTATTGTACGCCAGTCCTCTTTGCTGTCACTGGCTTCATCAGGCGGTAGGGGCTCAATGATGCCGCCTAAGATAGGACAACGCAATACAAGAGCCTGTAAGCCACTCTTTAATGCGGCGAGTTGCGCATCCCGTTGTTTCGAGGAAGCGCAGCGAAAGATAAGAAGGCGCCGGCTGTAATGAACTGGATGGCGCCCATCGAGGCCGGCCAGATCAACATGGAAAGGTGGGCCTGTGATCAGGACATTTTCGTTTGAGAAAGATGAGGTAGGCATGACAATTTATGAATGTGCTATCAAGTATAGTCTCTATTGTTACGAAGAGTGAAGATCTTAGGCAGAGTGTTACATGAGCAAGCAATACGAAGGATAACTAATTGGTTATAGAAGTAGTGTTGAGCATGCTAACCAAACTTATCCAGATTCCCCATTTCGGAAGGTAGGAAATAAATACGTGAAGCAGTTATCACATGATCTCGCTTTAGAGGCTTTAATTCTGTTTTGAGTTAGTCTAACGCTTTTCTTAGAGATACAACCTATTAAGACTAAATCCCTCCCTGACCGACATGTATTAAGCAGCTATAGTAATATAATGATTGCATTGGGTTGGGGCTTAGAATATTTGTACAGGATATTGGTTTGAAGACAGCGTAGATAGAGAGATGGGAGCAATATAGACCTGATATAGTGTTGTGTCTCTTGCATGGTATATAATTGTAAACTTAAGACTTATCAGACCTCTGATTCAAATCCCTGTACAATAACTTAAGACTCGATAGTGCTGTAAGCCTTGGGTAGAGCACTACTAGCCATGCTACATTGCCACATTAGCCGCCTGTTAGGGTATTTTGAGAGTTGGCCAGATATGCTGTGTAGTACCCCACGGTTGTGGAACATGACGAGGTCTCCTTTTTCCCATCTATGTGCGAAAATGTTTTCTGGTGCGTAAACTTTGCTTTGCAATGAGTAACAAATCCGTCTCACTTCTTGAATGTCATCAATCACTGTTGATTTTCCAGTTGCAGGATCTGTCGTCGTGAGGGAGTATACACAACATCCGAGGATCTGTAAATGCGGCCTTCCATTTCCATGGTTTTTCCAAACCATCTACTAAGATCAGCATATCTTCAAGAAGTTTAAAATCCGAGATACATACTGGAAAAGACTGGACCTTTTCCCAGTTCCATTCTGGAAGCTCGTCCAATTGTTTTTCTCGACCCGGTATCTCAATTGTTAACCCATCTGCAGATGCTTTACAATCTCTTATCCATTCATAAGCACGTGGGGCATATTGAACTGTGGTATTGCATGCAAATTCTTGCTCTTTGGGGGACAGAAGTTCAAAGTTACGAGCTCCGGAGAAAACTGGCGGATTTGTTAGCGAGAAATTTTTAGTGTCATTTTGTCCACTTACAAATAGTGGCGCCAGCTGAAACCGGCATGCTCTGGCCTCTGGGAAACTGGAGTTGTTGATCTGGCACCTCAGGTACTTCAATGGCATGTATTGATGTTACGAACCCTGGCAAGCTCTCGTACAGCGGAGCATCCATATGCCAGCGGTACGGTCTCGTGTATCCCTGCTCGATTTCCTCATTTGACAAAGGATGTTCATGAAACGATGATTGATCCTGGAATAGTTGGTTACGTGTTGTATTACTTTATTTGGGATTGTACATACCAGATGTTTCAATTGTAAGAGAGGAATACCTTCGTAGTCCTCAATACGGCCTTGACCAATGATAGTGACTTGTGGTGCTCGTTGGATCCTCGAACAATTATTCTGGGACAAAATGTTCTTGGGATCCGTGATTTGCGTCTTGCCTCCAGAATGAACATTTTGAGCTTGCGGATCAAAGAGTTTTGCAATGTCATTAAGGACCCGAGGATCTATCCCCAATTGATTCCTGATGACGAGCACGCCATTATCGAAAAGCCCCTGGCGCAGGAGTTTAACATCATCCTCCGTCAGCGCCCGCGGATCAAAATTCTTTATAGAATCGGGCAAGATCACTTCAGCTCCAATTTGAGATGATTTGCGAAGGTGAGCAGCTAATGGCTCGATCCTAAGGGCTGCAATTTTGTGTGGCATGATTGTAAATGAATATTTGCTACAGCAAGATTCCAGGACTATGGATGTTTATTTAAAGCTCTGCTTTTTTAATATAAAGGGCCGACCTTGTCACGGGAATTCATAGCGGATAGCTCTTTGGAAACTTTTCTGAGATAGTCGTATTTCGGGTCCGACAATCCTTTGCTGTGATAGGCAAGGATTCGTTTCTGCTATCACGGCCGAGCTGTTTATCTGATATCTTAGTCGCTTATCTGTGCAATCTCACCCGAAATTCTCATTTCCCCACCCTATTATCAATTCAAAAATACTTTATTTTAATTGGTTTTAGTTTTTCCAATGATCAGCTACATAACCTCAGAATTCTATTCTGGTGTAAATTTATGCATTTTATTTGAGAGCAATTGAAATAGTTACATATTCATTGTTTTGTGCAACTCTCAATCTCAAGTTGGGATTTTACCTCGTGAGGTAAACATGTTTGAAGTCTATTGTACATTTGTGGCTCATTCGTTGTGATTTCTGTGCATACTTGCACCTCCATATGAACCAAACATTTGGTTGTACCAAATATCAAAGTCCTCTACTTGATTCCACAGGCCGGGCTCTAACGTATAGGGGTCTGGCACAGAATTATGCAGATGTGTGCCCTCTTGGTCTCGCTGTAAGAAGCGATTAAGGATGCGGAGAAATTCTGGTCTACTGCTATTATGCGGTGTATGCTGGGTAGCTAAATGAAAAATATCTTCATCAAGCATAGCATCAATGAGCAACACCCCACGTCGTGCCATAGTATCATTCTTAAGTTTGCTCAGCCGATCCCTGGCCTTGCTGATCAATGTTTGGTGCTGGTCCTTCGTCGTCTGAGTCATTGAGACATGGCAGTACAAGAGATTCAAACACAGCACAACTATAGCGGTTACACAGAATGCTGAGTGTACCCATATTGGGGGGCATTTCGAGTCCACGCTAGCAATTTGTTCATGCTCTCGAAGAATTGTTATGGCAGCCGACACACAAGTAGTCCTTGTGAACAAATAAGCCGGGGATTGGAAACTCTTCAGGAGGAATGACCGGTGGATCATGATAATCTGTATTTAAAGTCAGAACTGCTGGTATAGGCGGTCGTGGCCAAACAAACCTTGTCGGCAGCAGCAATCGCCAATGTCCGCCGAGCAACTATTAGCCATTCAGCTTCATAAGTTACTTCGGTGTTGTGATTTCGGAGAAACACTGCTGGTATCTTTGCAACCAATTGTCTCATCCGTCTATCAACATCAATCACATGTTCGTACCGTTTGGCCAAGTCATCCAAGGTGTAAATTCCATCTAGGAGGTCAGGTATTAACAGTGCAATCTTTGCCATGATAATAGAATAGGTACTAGTTGTCAGACAAGACTCGTCTTGCTCCTGAAGGTCTTCATCATCGCAATTCAGAGGTGGCCTTGTAGTAAACTGCCGTAGATTGATGCAGCAAGTGCCAGTGTATGGCATTGAGTGGTAATCTATTTCAACCAGCTTCCACCAAACTCGCCTCCCAACCTCCTTCTCGACAATTTCATCCCATGTATTGTCCTTATCCTCATCAAGTATGCGATGGAGCCCAAGACATTGGGCAATTCTTACACAGGCGTTGACAAGTGTTGTGAGTAGATCACTCTTTCCGATAACATTCCCAACCATACCAGATATGCAAGCGGCTTGTAGTGAAAATACTGTGTGCCTGCTCATGAATTGATGGTCATTGAGGGCATCCATTGCCATATCAAACAACTCACTCGCCGACTGAGTAAAATTTACTAGAGCAACGTTTTCTAAACGCCCAGGGCAAGCTTGGACGCTCCAAGTCGCGCTGCTGATAACTGCGCAGTAAAGTGCCAGCCATTGTCCATCTTCAATAGCGCCTGTGCTCCAGAATATCTCGCACTGGTGGCGGAAAGTAGGAACATGAAGGACATTGTGATTCCAGCAGAGATAGCGTATATGGAAATCGACGAGTTCACGAGCGACTGTAGGGTCCGGAAGCCTCTCCAGAAAGACATCTGATATGGGGTGGACCCTTGCTGTCTCACCCAAGTTCTCAATCTGTATGCAAGCCCTATGTGGATACCGATGGCATTGGTGTCGTCCCCATGCTAGCCCTTCGATACCGGTCGCTAGATCTTCAAACTCTGGTTGAACGAGAGGTCGAGATTGCTTAGCCCTATCTGTCCCTTTGCTCACACTGCGCATTAATTGAGCAGTCGTGGTTGGAAGAGTAATAATCGGGCTGGGGTTATTGTTGTGTAATTCTATCTCCGTATTGACCTGATTGCTTTGGCGTTGATAGGCCACATGCTGCGATTGGGTCCGAGGATATATGCCGAGAGTCTTGTCGAGCAAATGGGAGTCAGAAGGGCGTTCTTCATGATAGTGTCCGTCTTGATTCGCTCTCTGTTTACCAGAGCAAGGGGTTGCACTCGTTCTCTCCGCAACATGTCTAGAGTGAAGCTCCGAGTTGCTTTTATAACCTTTTCTGCGCCGTGAGGACAAAGCTGAAAGAATTACGTCTTCCCGAGTACATTGAATACCTCGTTTGTGGCATCGCCCACAGGGCATTATTTTGTCACATCGGACCTTACTTTTTGTGCATGCCCGGCAAGCCAAGGGGCGACGTTGTGCTAGGCGTGCGCGTGGTCTATCGGGTGAAGCCTTGTCTACAGCATCATCGGTCGGCGAAATATCTGCCGACATATCGGTCATATTTTCCAGCGGCCACTATTCAAGAGTGATTTCAAGCAAAAAAGGACGAACAGCAACATGTCGGCCGTGATTCTCTTATTGCGGTCGTCGTAAACAAACATAAATTTACTCATGGCCAAAAGTGGGATTGCTTTCACAAGCTCGGGTGGAGGTTTAAATTAGAAGACCGACCATCCCATTCTCAATATCTTGCAATCTCGGCCGCGATTCCTGGTGCCAAACTTTTATCTCAAGCTTACCGTCTATTCGCTTGTATAGGGTGTCTATACCTTTATTACACTATTGCACCATGTGGAGATAAAGCCCAATGTTATCGCAACCGATGAAATTCTCATTTCTTTCAGAGTTTTAACGTAGGTATATGTAGTCGCCTGGTAAGCCCGTTGAAAGACTGGATTGACAGATCAGTTTCGAGACTACAATGTCGGACTTGAAATCCGCATCGTTCTCTGACAAGGAGCTCGAAGGACCCCGCCTTGCAGGCCAAGAAGCAAGCGAGGAGGGAACAGTGCAATGTTTGGGCGAGGCAAATATAAGCATCTTTCAAAGATGCCTCAACTACATCAGACTTGATGCTGATGAGACGAGTGCTGGCGGACGTTGGAGCAATGCTGGTCAGTCAATTCTGCGATGTTTGTGCAAGGAAGTTTTCTAACACTGAGCAGACCTTGATCCGACACCCGTTGACAAGCAATTATGGAGGTCTCACAACTGTAAGGTTAAAAGACTTCGACAAAATAGATTTGGTACTGATCTCTATAGTCGTCACCTACTGGCTCTGTGATGCCGTAGCTCCTGGTAACCTTCGTCTTGGATCATCTCTCGTAACTGTGGGGTTCTCCTGGAAGGTAACTATCTCTATTATTGCCCTCGGGCATTTTTTGATCTCGCTCGCGATTACTGCCAATAGCATCATTGGCGCTCGATATCACATACCGTATACTATTCAGAGCCGCGCCTCCTTCGGATTCTACTTTTCCTTCGTAATGGTCTTCATTCGAATGCTTGTTGGCTTCTTTTGGTACGGCCTTAATACCTATACCGGCGCCGAATGTGTCAATGCAGTTATTATTGCCATATGGCCGTCATTCCAGAATTTACCCAACCATTTACCAGAGTCTGCTAATATTACAACCCAAATGATGACGGGTATGTCTATTCTGTTCTCATATCTGAGCACTAACTAACTTGATTATAGCATACATAATCTATTTTCTAATAGTTTTGCCATTCCATTACATCCACCCTCGCCACCTGAGATGGTTTTTTGATATCAAGACCATAATTTGTGTACCTGCAATATTTGGCATGCTGGGCTGGGCATGTCACGCAACCGGCGGGGGTCTTCACACAACACTGATGAAAAAAGACACCACGTTGCATGGCTCTGCATATGCTTGGGCATTTCTCAGTGGTCTGAATGTATGGAAAATTCTTTCTTCTTTTGATTTAACTTCAGCTCACCATTATAGTCTATGCTTGGAAATTACGGTACCATGGCTGTCAACATCAATGATTTTGCTCGCTATGCCCGCAGCACCAGAATGATATTTATTCAAATCCTCATCATTCCTCTCTCCTTTATGCTGATTTCCTTCATCGGAATAATCATCGCTGGAGCCGCCTCGGACCTTTACGGTGAAGAGATCTGGGATGTACTCACCATCATGTCTCACTGGACGGGCAGTTCTCAATCACGAGCCGGGGCAGCCTTCGTCGGACTGTCTTTTGTCTTGGGACAATTGGGTTCCAACGTCAGCGCCAATTGTATTTCGGCTGCAAATGACCTCAATGCGATGTTCCCTGAGGTTAGTCAAGCTACGGATTAATGCAGTCCGAGTCTAACACCAACAGTATATTAACCTCCGCCGAGGGTCATACCTTATCGCGTTCATCGGGGCGTGGGCTTTAACCCCATGGAACATCTTGTCATCAGCCGCCACTCTGCTCAATTTTATGGATGGATATGTTATCTGGGTAAGCAAACAGAGACTACCCCTCCCAAATATGAAACTCGACTACTTACATTTCGCAGCTCGCACCAATCACTGGAGTGCTCCTTGCCGATTATTATGTGGTACACCGCCGGTCCTATGATATCGGCGAGATGTACTTACCAGATGGAAAATATCGATACAACAAGTATGGAACTAATTGGCGTGCTGTCGTAGGATGGCTGATGGGATGTGTACCTCTCATTCCTGGGTTCGCAAACTCGGTACGAACTTCTGTGATAAGATGTCGACTTTATGCTAACAATTCTTATAGGTCAGCAGCTCGCTGTCGGTTTCTGGGGGTGCACTGAATTTGTATAATCTCGGGTACCTTTTCGGCTTCTTCGTAAGCTTTGTCGTATATTCAGGTATCAGCATCGCTTTCCCACCAAGGTCAACTTTTGCATCTAAGGCTGGGTCGGATGACTTTACCCCAGCGGACTATGCAGCATAGAATCGCCGGTTTCCCTCAGCAAGTAGTACCGCTTATATTATATGAGGCATTTAACGTATTGCACACGTCGAATTGTCGTCTAGCCATATTCAAATAGTATTAATTAGAGATAATATACAGTAACTTCGTCTCAGGCGCGGCGCGCTGGCTTGAAGCCTATGGCGCCCACAATTATAGCCCAAAAACATAACGCGTTGCCGACCCACCACATTAAACTGCGCCCGTAACTCCACAACTCGTTATCCGTTAAAATGTATGCAACACCATAGAATATCCGTGCAAGCGTATAGCCAATGCCCAAGCCTAGAATGGTCGGTGTATGTTGGTGTCCAATTAAAGCAAAAAGCTATTTGGTGAGAGTGTTCGTTAGCGAAGATATTCCTGAACCCATGATATCTCGAAACACTCAATTGACATGACTCCACCACCTGGATACGCAAGGGAAGCCTACTATAGCAGCGACAAACAGAGGAAAATTCTCGACAGCATTCTGCTGCGCAGCCTCCCATCTGCCGAGTCGGTCGGCCTGTTGACGCGTGATCCGCCCCGCAGCAATCATCTTCTCGCCATAGTTAGACATGTCCTGACGCGGACTGCGATTTGTCCCAAGACCCAATCGCATGCGATAGAAGCGAGGCGTCAGGAAGAAGTAGGCGAGGAAAAAGTTGAGGATTAGGAAGGCCGCTGCGGGCGCTGCAGGATTAGATGCCATCTTAGGTTGCGGGTTCCGTTGAATCAGCTATCAGATCAAAAGATACAAAGAAGTAGGGAACATGGAGTGTTTCCAAACAATCAGGAGAGGGCGAAGGGTTTATTTACTCAATGTAAATGGAAAGGAAGAGGTCGAGGGTGGTTATATGGACTGTATACCCATGCACCGGAAACATACAAGGCCGTGTCTCAGCCTTGTTTAAGATGCCCTTTAGCCTTGTGTCTAAACAAGCTTCAAGGGTCCCACCGCTATGACTTGTCCTGTTTCTGTCCTGTAGACAAGCGAGAGTCGCCTCTCTTGTGTACTATTGGTACCCTAGGTTAGCTAACGTAACCTATTCAAAAGTTAGCTCACGTATATTTGAGATCTCTGGCAGCTTTACCTTGCGCATTATACACCTTTCACATTGTAGGATTCACTATCCACGTTTGGCCAACTCTTGTTGGTACAGGAAAGACTACTTTAGGGATGTTGTTTTGTTTTGATGGCCAGCTACCTACTAGATGGATCGAACCGACACCGAGATTGAATTTGCTTAAAGTAATGATCAACTTTCCTAATAGAAGCAAAGATCAAGTTCCAATGACTACCAGGCAAGTAACTACTAGAAAACATTCAAAGTTATTTTCTTAATATGCAGACTGCCTCGACTGGGCCTTGGCCACGATTTTATTCATCTGTTCAATCACTAACGGTACGGCCACATTTTGAATTGCTTATAAAGACTTATGATACGTACTTGGCTATACCCATCAGAATAGCGTGAGGAGGTCAAAGGATGCTATTTTGAATAGTCATAATGTTGTTCAGGTTACTTACAACTTAGGACTTGATTTAAGTGTACATTTGTTTGCAACAATATTTACCATATATTAATCAAGAAGTAAAATAACTATAGTTGTAGAGCGACATGACATGGGCAGCTGTACCAGAGTCTGCTGTGGGATTCAAATTTGCTGTAGAACTAGTAATAGGAGGGAAATTATCTCTCATACCTTCTAATACCTTCTAATAGTAGTTGCGCCCCTTTTCTACCCTACGCACATGATCCACATCCGCCGGCGCAGCGAGTGCCACGCGCCCAACCTCAGCACCAGGGTCTACGTCTCCAAGACGCACCTTTAATCCCTTTAGAACTATCGCCCAATCATGGCCAGACCATGTAGTGGATTGTTCTTGGAGTCCGTGGAATTTGTTCGGCAGCAAGGCTAGAGCTACTGACCCGAGCACATCCGGCACGAGCGTAATGAAGCGAAGAACAGCCCCCAAGATGCCAATAAGGAACGCCACTATGGAGGTAATGAGGAGTATAGCAAGCCAAGCCCTGCTGCAGACTATCACCTCGTGGGCTACGGTATTTGTTGCTGTGATGTTCTGTTCATTCGACTGAAGCCCGGTGTTTAAATTGTCTACAGCGGTAAAATCTCCTAAGACGTTGTCATTCGTTCCTAGAATAAAAATGGAGTTTAGGAGCTGTGCTATGCGCGCCGCATAGTCCTCTTTCGTCACTCCTGCTACCGTGGTTTCATTAACATATTCCTCGTAATTGTATGTATCGCGGATGGCGTTGTTGGGGTCGATGAGGTATGTCAGGAATGCCGTTTCCGTCCCCTCAATACCTGCCGTTGGAAACGCGCTACTCATAATCGATTTCAGGTTCTGAGCGGCGAGTTGTCCATCATACTGGTCGAAGACAGTCCAGTTGGTACTGTAGGGAGGGTTGGAGCTCCGCCTAACAATCGTTGGTGAGCACGTACTCGGACTTCCGCTGCAGTCAAACGTCGTGTCAACGTAGGTTGTAGAAAGCTCGCATTCTAGGTGCATCCATGTCGCACCAGCTACAGCATCTGCCTCATAGATCAGTCTTCGGACGTCGCGATTTCCACCTTCGCTGATGTTGAAAGACTTGCTGCACGGCTGGGATATTGCTACTTGCATATTATACAACTTTATCGTTTCCCAAGTGCAGTCAGTTGAACCACCAGGGGGGTTAGCCTTCGAATCAGTGTAATTAGTGCTGGATGAGGTGGTGCCAGTGCTGACGTTCCCAAGGGTAGGACAAACTACATTCATGTAGGACCCTGGCAAAGTAAAACTGGTGTTACCTGTACTCGGTAGTGTTGTCATGGGGATGCCAACGAGTGAGGAATACATAGTTCCGGAGATTTCTGTGAGGGCGACAGGATCGTAGCCATCTTGTTGATCCGTAAGGCGCTCGATGGCCGGCAGACGAACGTTCCCCCACAGATCTTGGTTCCGATTGGACAGGACTTGAGAAGAAGTGATTGATGCTAGCCAGGGCGTTGTGATGGAGGAAAAGGATTGGCTATTGAACGAGCTTCCGGTATCCAGGAGAAGTCCGCTGTACGGGAAGACTGCTAACGATGTGAGACCTTTGTTGGTCACATCATAAGCCTCATTGACATAGATGACGCGATAGGATGCCTGACTGCCTAGAGGGGATAAGGACCAGAGAATGATTATGAACAGTCCAAGGAGATTAAAGGCTCGCAGTTGAATCTGGGTCAAGAAGGCCCCCGATATCGACTGGCTGCCCAAAAGCTGCTCGAGGAAGAAGATCGATGTCTCTTTCTGCACCTGCCACGTTGCGATATTCTTCATGGTGTTTCCCGCCAGTGCTGCAAACATCAACGGAAAAATGGTAGGCCCATACTGACTCAACTCGACGAGTCTCTCGGCTGTAGAGCCTGAGCCTGATATGTAAGCTGATCCATCGTAAACACACACAAGAGCACCAAAGACCAAAAATAGGACGGCAATTCCTGCAACCAAGACGTCGAAAAGTGCTCGGAGGAATCTGTGCCACAGTGGTTTATCCAGTTTCTGTGGTGCCGCCTGTGTATTTTTCACCTCACTTGCCATGACGGACGACGGACTGGGTAAGCTGTTGTCGACATCCGGAACGGCTGACGGCTGGTCTTGTTTCCAGACCTGTTCGCAATCTACGTGCGGTTTTTTTTGTTGGTTTATTTTTCTCTCCATGGGAATAGTGAGTGAGTATTCATGCCCAGGCTTCTCGCCTTCGTTAAATAGCCGATAGGCGAAGCGAAGTGTAGAGAGCATAAAGAAGAAAGTGGCGCCAGCCCGTTCATAAATAGGAGGCTCCCTACAACAGCCCCCAAGGCATCCATTGTAAACAAGGGATTTTACGTAGTGACATGATGATGAGCAGGGAAGTAAGTGGGGCACTCCTGTCAGCACCAGTGTCATATTCTTTTGCGCCTTCTCGGCTGCCTTGCCTTTCAGTGCTTAGTCATGATCTGGCGTGCTCTCACACATTACTTCCCAAGCCTTTGCAAGTATGTTCTCTAACAAGAATCAGCAGTTTCTAGACTCGATTCTAACTCTTTAAACCCGATGGTGGTGTAGCAATAAGAGCAGACGCGAATTTCATTCATATTTGTTCTTTAATCACCCAACACAGTAATTCAAGGTGCTTTATGTAAATGAGCCGGATGCTCACTGTGAAGACGAGCCCTTAGCTGTGTTAAGGTCAAATCTTAAGCTATAGCTCTAGGCTCTTGTCCTTTAGGACGAGCATTTTAGACGTTGGAAACCTGTTTTCTAAATAAAAAGTTGAGAGTATCACTTCATTAGCAATTGCCATACTTCTCCCACAGCTTACCGCAATTATCATTGCAGCAGCAGCATTTAATTATTCCGAACAATAGATAAGCCGTTTTTATTATGACTATGCTCAGATGCATGAGAGAAATCCAAGACTTGTTTAGAAATCATTGAGGCTCAGAATTTCGACTTTATGTGCCGATTTTGCTCGTTATAGCGTCGACATCACCCAACAGTGACGAGAAGCTGGGGTGTGTAAGGTCAAGGCAGAAAAAGCCATCCTCAATACACATCTTGAGTAAAAGATTCTGCTCCAAGATTGAACCAGCCTGAAGTCTGTCTAAAGAAATGGTACCAAATTCTGCCAGTTTCTCGCTGGGGAGATTCATGTCGAGATTCAATTGTGAAGAAGACATTTTTGGAAATCAGAGAAAATGTTACTGTGCTGATGGAGGTGGTGGGCTGCTTTTGTTGAGGTCGTCTCTAAATAAAGGCAGTTCACATCCGTGATTATCCACAACAATATAATAATCTTGAGACTTGGAAGCCGATGATAACCTTCTCCCGTGTATCTCGGGCTCTGTCACTTACTTTTCGGCCGCTGGCAGCTGAATTTGGCTATTGATAAATTGCAACGTCATGGAGGTGCTCCGAAGGGTGGCATCCTATATCCTGCATGCGATGAGATCTTCTATCATATTGCTAATCATTCCATTTGTAATGATTGTTATATGGCTTGGAATACGAGGCAGAAGTCCGTTACACGTGACGAGTACGACAATCCGCAACATGGCAAAGCTCCTGAATTCTATCTGGAGGGCATTGATCATACGAAGGTGCACCATCAATGATGTCTAATCCTCCACAGCTCAGGATCAACCGGCTTCCGAAGCCTATTGATTACAACCATCAAAAGGTGATGACAATGGGTTTGTACACGCAAGATGCGACCGCTTTCATCACGATGCCCTTTTCGCATGCTCTCTGCATGTTATCATACAGCAAGCGATCCACAAGCGCAAGAAAATCTACGCCATGAGTGGTTACGTGCCACAGACTCATGATACCGTCACTGCTGCCATCAAAGCGGCCAATCCGGAAATTGTGTGGACGGTTCCTTATGTTTTGAAACTGCTGGCCAGGAAGCGATAAGGAACTGCCGATTCGTGAGCAGTGGGGGAAGTAAGCTGCCAGATGAGTTGGGTGATATGTTGACCAATGCTGGTGTAAACGTTGGCATGCAATTTTGATCGTACGTTTGGTTCTTCAATACCTGAGAACATTTCGCTAATCTATACTTACTAACACATCGAGCAGGACTGAAGCCGGTCTCATCCTGAGCTGAGCTTATAGGCCGCGCGAAGATAAGGCATGGAATTACCTTCGGCCTCCACCGCATGTTGTTCCATACATAATGTTTAGGCCAGTTGATTGTGAGAAGTATGAATGTATCATCCTCGAAGGCCACAGAGGTAAGACTATGTCGAACTCGGACAAATCGCCCAACTCATGGCGTACAAATGATCTCTTCGTGCCGCATCCTACTATTCCTAATGCTTGGAAATTCATTGGCAGGATGGATGACTGTATCACACTCCTCAACGACGAAAAGGTTTTACCACTCACCATTGAGGGTCGGATTAGAAATCATCCATTGGTTAGAGAAGCTGTTATATTTGGCATCGATCGTGAAGTACCTGGGCTGTTACTATTTAGGGCACTGGGTACGAGTCACTTGGGGGATGAGGAGTTTCTCGACTAAGTCTGGCCCGCTATTGAATATGCGAACAGCCATGCTGAGGCTTTCTCTCAGATCACCAGGGAAATGGTGACAATTATTCTAGAAAATGTCGAGTGGCCCTTGACTGATAAAGGTTCCATCTAAGTGGACTTATTTATAGGGAGTTTGCCCCCGTCATAGATGCCACCTATTCAAGTGCTGGGAGCGCGAACAGGATACGATCTCAGAACTTGAAGATTGGATTCTTGGCATTGTCAGATCTCTGGGGTATGATATCAAGGATATTACTACTGACTTCTTCTCTGTCGGCATGGATAGTCTCAAAGCAATTCATCTCCGTGAACCGATACTAAGGAATATTGACCTCGGCAGCCATGAAGAAGACTTTAAATCTATGGTGGTATTTGGCTGCGGAACTACGGAGCGGCTTGCAAGGAGACTATATGTAATTCGCACGCGGGGTGGTATTGATGACGATCATGGTTGGGCAATAACTGCCATGAAAGCCCCGCGCTAGTAGCGTTAGCAAAGTGTACGCATTCATGCGGCCTGGTAGTGAAGATGTTCAAACCCCAGTTGTTCGTCTCGAAACCTCTCTACGAAAAAAAGGGTTCAGCATCCCTTTAGATAAAATCGTTCCTCTTTACAGTGAAATTACACAAGAGAATCTTGGTCTCAACTCTGCAGCTCTAGATAAGACGATGAGATTCGAGGTTACCCACATCATCCACTGCGCTTGGACTGTAAATTTTGCTATATCTCTATCCGCGTTCGAGCCTCAACTCCTCGGCCTGCACAATTTAGTAGCATTTTGCATGCAGACAGATCAAAATGCACGCTTGCTGTTCTGCTCCTCGATAGGAGGCGCCCAATCAAGCAAAAGGCCACCAGTGATCGCTTCAGCGCCGATCCCATCAGTTGATAACTGTTCCCCAATGGGATACTCACAATCAAAATTAGTCGGAGAGCGCATTGTTGAATCAGCCTCCAAGTATGGCGCAAATGCAACGATATTGCGCATCGGCCAGATCATCCCAGGGCGTCGTCGTGGCACTAAGCTTTGGAACCCGACTGAAGCGTTGCCGCTCATGATTCGGTCCGCCAGTAAGGACTCCGTGGGAGCATTACCCATATTAGATACTGGCCGTGATACCTGCGACTGGATAGAGGCTGACACGCTGGCCGAAACAATCCTGCAGCTTGCTGGCATCGGATATACAACGGAGTCCGCGGAGTTCGTCTATAACCTTGTGAACCCGCTTGTTTTCTCATGGAAGAGTGAACTATTGCCGGCTCTGCGGTGTACTGGAATTGAGTTTGAAACTGTACTATGGAAGGACTGGTTAGAGCGGCTTGAGTCCAGTACAGAGGATGCAAGTGTCAACCCAAGCAGAAAGCTTCTAGGATTCTGGCGGAGGCAGATGCAGCAGCAAAGTGGGCTTGCGTTCGATACGGCTACTGCTGAAGCTGCTAGCATGGCGTTGAGAGGGGCCAATCGAGCTGTGGATGGCAATTTTATCGAGCAAATTGTTGGAACTTGGAAACAACTTGAGGTTACGGCTAACGCGATGGTCAATAATGCTTAGAAATTCACGAATCTACCTTAATTTTGAGGCGCAGATTTTTAAGGAGCGCGGATTTTGGCCGCTCTAGCCAACCAGCGTTCGATTTCGCGTAACTTCATCTGTAAGCTGACTTCGAGAGGGAATGCCGCGGTTGAGAACGTAAATCTGTCTATGGAAAGGAATTTCATGGTTATATGTATATATACATATATATAAGTCGATGGGAAGCTCACTTACCTGTGATTTATTGTTACCATCAAACAGAATTTTAACAACATTATTCTCCCATAAATAATTCAACTCTATTATCCTCCATCAATTTCACAATGACATCTCAACTAAAGAACATCACAATCATTGGTGTAAGATTCCACACCTAGAAATAATCATTATCTAACAAGTATAATTCCAGGCCAGCGGCAATGTGGGCAAGCTGATTCTTGATGCCTTCGTTGGTGCATCTCAATTCAGCGTCACTGTGCTGTCGCGCTCGTCTAGCGACGCTGCCTTCCCAGCAGGATTCACCGTCCGCAAATCGGACTATTCCGAAGCAGACCTGGTGACTGCATTCAAAGGTCAGGATGTAATCATCTCTGTTGTAGGCTTGGGTGGATTCACCGAACAGAAGAAGTTCATTGATGCTGCTGTTTCTGCTAGCGTGCGGAGATTCATTCCATCCGAGTTTTCGTCCAACACCTTGAGTCCAGGTGTGCTGCAGCTGCTACCAGTGTTTGGACAGAAGAAAGAAGTGCTGGATTATTTGAAGGCAAAGGAATCTTCTGGCTTGACATGGACTGCAATCTGGACTGCATTACTATTTGATTGGGTAATAAACCATTCTCTCGAGATAGAGACCGCCTGGCAGCAGACAACTGACATGGAGAATTAGGGTCTCGATAACGGCTTCCTGGGGTACGACATTAAAGCGCGAACAGCTTCCATCTGGGACGGCGGCAACAGCGTCTTCACTCTGACCAATACCGAGCAACTCCGCCGTGCTGTGATTTCTGTCCTCGAGCACCCAGCGCAGACCGCAAACAAGAATCTGTACGTCGCATCTGTCGAAACGTCACAGAAAGAGATCCTCGCGGCTTTAGAGGATGTCACCGCTACTAAGTGGGCTGTTACGGATACCACCACGAACAAAGAAGTCAGCGAAGCTATGGAAAAGCTCGGCAAAGGAGACATGTCTGGTGCATTTGCGCTGGTACGAGCGACCAGCTTTGGCAATACACCAGACCTTCGGGCAAACTATGTTAAAGATGAAGTTCTGGCTAATGACTTGTTGGGATTGAAACTGGAGAGTGTCAAAGACACTGTAGCTCGCGTTGTTGTTGGCCCGGCCTAAACCATCGAATTCATAACTAGAAACTTGCAGTAGCTTATGTGATTTCTTGGTTTAAGTTTGTAGCTAAACGCCAGTTACTCCTTTGCTATGGGATATTCCTTCGCGCTCTACTACCTGATACTTCTGAAGTAGCTTTAAGGCTGCCTGCCTGCCCAGTTGCATCATATCCTGCGACCCAACAATCTCTAAAACAGTAAAATCAACACCAACGATGCGCTTAAACCAAGTCCGTAGTTCAATGCTAATGAGCGAATCCACACCTAAGGTCTCCAACGGAACGCCCAGATCTCCATCCTCCACAGTCCCTTGCATTGTGAAGCCGAACAACGTTGTCGCAATCTGAATAGCTAGATAAGTTTGCGATTCCTGAGTCTCAAGGATAAGTGGGCTAGTGCCCGCATCGCGCAGAAATTGCTTCAGGCCATGGTCGCCCTGGGCGTCAGCTGGTTTAGAGTCGCTGCTAGATTGCAGGTTGTGGTATATGGAAAAGCGAGGGTCATTCAACCATGCCGTGCGGTTGCTAGAGGCTGACACTGCGCGGGTGGAGCGCATGCCAATACCTATCTGGCCTCGATTAACATAGCTCCGGCTTAAAGAGTTAACAGCAGAAACAGCAGGTGTCGACCGAGGATTGGAGCGTTTGATCATCAAGTGTAGGGAATCGAGGAGGTTTTGTTCATCTAAGATATATTGGCCGGTAGAGCGTAAACTTTCTAGGATACTGTGGTTCTCACTCAAGAAACCAACGTCTCCCATTGCTCCAATGTCGATAACAGATGCCGGTAATCCCAAAGAATGGCGGTATTGAACGAATGCATCCAAGAAAGTATTTGCGGATGCATAGTTTGCTTGACCGAAATGCCCTCCAAGTCCAGCAATAGAACTAAACAGCACGAAGAAGTCTAGAGGCTCCTTTTGCCTCCTAAGAGCTTCATGCAGGTTCCACGTGCCTGCAACTTTTGGGAGGACCGCGGCTTGCCACTGCTCAAATGTCATATCCGATAATGCCACATCCTAGCCCGTCATTAGAGCTGAAGTGGTGGTCGTGATGTATGATAACTTACTTGTAAGACCATAGCAGCTTGTATCACTCCTCCAATAGGGTCCGCAGCCGAGTCAACCACATTCAGCACATCTTTCAAAGTACTGACGCTCCCAGAGAAGGTTTGTACGCTGCATCCTAGTGCCTCAAGTTCCATAAAGTATGGGTCATCTTTGGCCAACGAACCAGCAGATCGGGATAAGAAGATAATGTGTCTGGCACCATTTTCCACGAACCAAGCTGCTATAGATCGACCAAGACCACCCAGACCACCAATAATTAGGTAGGATTTGTCTGAACGAAAAAGCAATTGTTGTGGACTTGTAACGATCTGCAAATCATCTTGACTATGGGGCATATTGACAATAATCTTCCCAAGGTGCTGTCCCTTTTGCATATATCGCATGGCATTTTCAATCTGAGCGGCGTCAAATGCTTTGACCGGAAGTAGAGGCATGATATCTCCTCTCTCATACAAATCATTTATTTGTGCAAGAAGCCTTTTTATGTTAGCTGATGTTAAAGCCAGCATGAATTTGAGCTTACTTCCGAGCGACCCGAGGTCGATCCTCAGTAATCTGGATAAGGTCAAACCCTACAAATGAGCGATTTGCCTCAAACAATTCCATTGATAACATCGCTTGACCGCGAAAGTCTCTCTTGCCGATCTCAATCATCATGCCACCTGTGGCAACACAATCCCAAGATGAATGCAGCAGCGGCCCAGAGAGAGAGTTCAAGACAATATCGACTCCTTTTCCGTTGGTCTGTTCTTTCACACCCTGGACAAAACTATTGTCTCGAGAGTTAAATATCCTGTTGGCCGGTATTCCAAAGTGCTCTATCAGATAATCAACTTTTTGCGGGGTGCTGACAGTACAAAAAGGCTGGCACTGTTAATACAAGATATACAGAGCGGACAGAGTTTTTACTTACCTCGGCTCCAAGCATTTGGGATATACGGATTGCAGCAAGTCCAACTCCTCCACACGCTGAATGAATCAAGACCGTCTAATGCCACTTAGTATTTGAAATTTGAAAGGGTTTTCAAGCACTGACCTGGCCAGCTTGTATCTTCCCTAACTCCATTAGACAATAGATTGCAGTGCTATAGACGCAAGGCATGGTCGCTGCCTCGGCAAAGCTTAGACTGTCAGATATTTTCGCGCAAAGCTTTTCTGTGACTGAGATGTTGGTTGAAAAGGCTCCAGAACTGCTAAACATGACCCTATCTCCTATTTTTAGAGCTTTTACTTTGGGGCCGACTTTAACAACAATTCCGGACCCCTCACAACCAAGCCCATTGCCCTCGAGCTTGATATCTATCAATATGCCCATGGAAATCAGAACATCCTAGAGGGGCGTTAAACTTTAGATGTATCCAAGTTTGAAGGGATGCATACCTTAAAGTTAAGCCCAACTGATTTAACTTCTACCTCAACCTCGTCATCAAGTAATGATTTAGACTGTACTTGTTTCCATTGAAGTGTTTGCAGGAGGCCACGCTTACCTATTTCCAGCGCCTTTGGGAGGTTTGGATGAACTTTATCCAAAAGCTCATTTGATACTGAAAACCAGTGAAACCTCCCGATTTGGATTCTATCATCCGTGTAAGCGTACTCATTTACGTACTTGATGCTAGGATCATGCTGCCGAATTTCAAACTCATCTACCACCTTAATAGCAGCACTCCAGCCAGCTGCATCAAAGTTCTCTAGCTCCAGTGTTACAAACCGAATTTGTAGTTCGAGACGAATAGTCCGGGCGAGGCCTAATATCAAAGAGAACCTAGGATCCTGACAGTTGACCTGAGAGGCCATGGTTATCCACAAAATAGCAGAATCTTTGATATTTGCAACAAAATCCTTGAATGCATTGAATTTTTCCAACGATATATTGTGTAGCCACGGGCCACTTAAGTCGAGGAGTGAGACAATATCCTGGCATGGGGTCGGTACTTCGTGAATCGTACAGAAGTCTAGCTCATAACCGCCATCTCGTAATTTATACTCGATTTCCGCTAGATGCTGTATATTCGTATTGTCATACAATACCGTAAGTCGCTTTTCTTTCTGTTTTACGTGTGGAAATCTTGCTATAATGAGATTACACAGGTGTCCGTCATGCAATAGGACGTCGATTTCGCCAAAGCCGGATGCGCTGAGTTCGCGTTTCCATCTTTCGGATGTGATATACGGCTCTTCCACGCGGTTGTCAGACCCGCCTACCCACCATCCAGGCAAAGTACCCTGCTACTGTTAGCGTCAGTATCTTCATACTCTAAAAACCTACCATGATTAAATTCATCCATTTTGTAGCTATAGCTCCATATTAACACTACCCCCAAGCGTTTAATTTACTAAATACTCACTTGGGCTGAGTTCTTGAAGCACAAGGCGTCCACAGGGGTGCAGCAGCTTTCGCACGTTTTTTAATGTCTCGTTCAACTTTGGAGTTGAATGAAGTACCTAGACCAATCAGTGTTGATATGGTATCCTTATTATTTGAGTCGTGAAAAGATAACTTACATTGACGGCTACAATAAGGTCAAAAGATCCAGCTTCAAACCCTTGCTCGAGGGGATCTTTGGAAATATCCAAGACAGCATATTCTAAACCTCCATATTCCTTAAAGCGCTGCTTCGCAGCATCGAAGACTCCAGCAGAGATGTCAGTATAAGCGTATGTAGAGTACACGCGCTCTCCATAGATATTCACAAGGCGAGGTAGTATGGTATCTGTTGTCCCGCCAGTACCTGCTCCGATCTCCAATATCTTTAATTTTGGGTTGTGATGACCAAGGAGGTCCAGAAATTCAGAGTAGTCAAAGAGTGACATAGAGTCGAAGATTTTAGTTAAAATTTCGTCCTTGAGGAGAATTTCCATGGGATCAATAGAACCTGTGAATATTTCTGAGCATGACAAGAAGATTCGATGTATAGCCGTTGCATGTGCCGCGAACATTGTGTTTTTGCACTGCCCTAGTAACTCTTCAATAAAACAAAGCCTAGAAGGAGAATCAAGCACTATTATCCATACAGAATCCATGACGTTAGGATAGAGTCCGTCGATAGCCTTTTGTTTCTGCGATTGGATCCAACTGCGGAATTTGTCCAGGTGTATTTGTTTTGTTTCGAGACCATCAAGTGCAAGAGCCATCTCAATCATGCAAGCCAAGGCGAGTTTCTCAATCAGTAGGTGAGCTGGACTAATGTTTCCCAATAGCTCTTTAGAAATTCGCACTATTTCACTAGTGTCAATAAAGTTGAGATCGCTCTTCCATTCTAACTCAGCAGCTGCATGAGGGTTGCTATCCCAAACATCCTCCTTATCTCCAAGAGGAGACAACCGAATGTTTTTCATGCTAATAGCAATTCGTCCTTCAAATAATCCATTGACATCGCCAGACAAGCCATCTCCTGGCATTGGTCTTGCCTCGGCATTTACAACAATGCCATTCTTGGCTGGTCGAATATACATTTCTTCCAGATAAGTTGGGACTCTGAGCCTGTCATAGTTACGTTGAAGTCCAAAGGCGTTGGCTACGCAAAGTGATTGAATAGCACAATCAATTACGGATGGGTGGATAGAGTAATATGTTTCGGGTTTTTGGCAAGATATGGTAGCAGCAGCCTTTCGTTCAGAGACATGTGCGCTGATGTTTGACAAGCCACGAAATGCTGGGCCATAGTTTAAGCCAATACGTTTCATGGCACGGTAAGAGATTCCCTTAGCCAGTCTGCGTGGAAAAGATTCTACTGACAGCAGATCTGTTTCGAGTGGGAATTCCGACCCTGCTCGAGCCTGGCCAACACAATGTTTGTTCCATGTACTACCACTCAATGAGGACACTGTGAAGTCAAACCAGGGAGAATCAAGATTTGAAGCTAATCTAGTCGACTGAAAGTGAGTGTTTATTTCAACTGGTCGATCTTCATGAAGTATCAGGGCTGCCTGAAAATGGACCCGCCTGACAGAAAATTCGGTTGAACCTGTGAGCTGTCTAATCGCTTCACCTGCCATAGCTATGTAACCAGTGGCAGGAAATAATATTTGTTGTGCAATATCATGATCTTGAAGCCAAGGAACATTGTCTATGTGCAGCATATTTCTCCAACTGGGATGCAAGTCACTACTCTCAATGATACGAGAACCAAGGAGTTCATGGTGACCAAACTTGCGCAATCGGGAGTCCTTGGATAAGCGACTCTCATGCCAATATGGCTTCTCATAGTGCCAAGAGTATGGAGGCAGGTCTGTAAGAAAATTTCCAGGCAATATAACAGAGTTTAGATCAAGGTCGACATTATTGAGCCAAAGGTTTCCAGCAGTCTTAAGAAGATCTACTCTCGCATCACCATTCCGTATCAATGTCGGGATGTACGTCATAGTTTGCTGTTGGGTTCGAAATATTTGTTTAATAGGTCCTGCAAGAGCAGAGTGTGGACCAATTTCAAGGACAACTATTGGAGACGGCAAAGTCGTTGCAATTGAAGTCATAGCAGAGTAATAAAGAACAGGCGAAATCAAGTTTTGTTGCCAGTATAACGCATCGAGGATCTCAGAGCTGCCTAGCATCTGTCCAGTTATAGAGGATGCAAAAGGGACAGTCGCAACTTTGGCATGGATGATATTGGACAGAATTGATAGGCATTCTATACCCGCTGCCTTCATATGATCTGGATGTTATTAGCAATGGCGAGTAGTTACGGCCTGTTGTGCTAACTTACGGGAATGGTAGGCACATTCTACAGCGAGGCGACGTACTAGAATATGTGGATGCTCTTCTTTGATATTTGCCATGGTATGGTGCATGGCATCCGCATCACCTGTCAATGTAACACTGTTTGGGCTGTTCTCGCAACCAATTAGAGTTCCCAGAAGAAGGTATTTTTCTACCTCTTGTCTTCCCAGACCTATAGCAGCCATAACGCCTGGGTTTGTTAGTCCCATATCTCGACAAACTCGTCCCCGATAATAGGCGACTAGTATGGCCTCAGTAGCACTGATAGAGCCGCATGCATAAGCAGCAGCAACTTCTCCTGAGGAATGTCCAACTATAGCTGCTGGTTGCACTTTCCAATTTCTCAAAAGATCGATTAGTCCGATCTGAATTGCCGTACAGCAAGGCTGAGAGAATTCTGCCTGGGAAAGACGACTTTGGCCGCTTGGGCGTAGTATCTCATCTAGATAAAATAAGCCCTAACAATCCGATTGAGTGGCTTTGAGGAATCTTACCTCGCAGATTCCAGTCCGGAGCATCTGGTAACTGAGACAAGGCGATATCGAGTGCACGCAGACTTTCTTGAAAGCAGGGTTCATTTTCAATCAGACTTTTGCCCATCTGAGCCCACTGAGCTCCTTGACCTGTGAAGGTGAACACAATACTAGGAGACTGGCCTATTTTAATGTTTGGTGATGGCACAAGAGGGTCTAATTCGGATGCTATACAAAATGAACGGAATGGAAGCAGCTCTCTCTTTGCACTTAAGGAATAACTCATGTCCAAAAGTGAGTTTGGGTTCGTACTCAAGTAAGAATCATGTTTTTCGATTGATCGGCGCAAGGAATCTGGATGTTTAGCAGAGAATATAAGAAGGTGTGGACGTTCCTCATCGACCTGGCCTACCATACGATGCTGGTTTAGTTTCCATGAGTCCGCAGATTCGAGGAGGGCCTAGAAAATCTTTTAATATGCTGGATTTATTTCAGTTAACAGTCTGAAAACGTACGAAAGCATTTGAGCCAGATATTCCAAAAGAATTGACACCAACTCTTTCAAGTCGGTCATCTGGCCAGGGCATAGCGCGGAGCGGGACTCTTAAATTTGCCTTTTCGAACGGGACTGGGAATAGAAGTTAAAATCCAGGAGAAACCAAAAATAGAGAAAACTGCTGTGTTACTTTTTGGATTAGGCTTTTTGAAGTTGATGTTTGGAGGTATCGTCTTCCTTTCAAGAGCTAATACCATTTTGATGACAGAAGTGAGCCCTGAAGCTCCCTCTGAATGGCCAAGATTGGGTTTGACCTAATTTTAAAGTATATTCTTAGGAAAGTCCACTTCCTTTAGCAGCAATAACTAACCGATCCGATGATAATTCCATGCTGGCCAAATACATTTGCTACCGCAGCTGCCTCTAGAGGATCACCAACCTATATATTGCGGTATCAGCTCTGAGCGATTGTGCTGGCTTCGATTATATAAAATTGAATTACATACCTTCGTACCTGTCCCATGGCATTCTATCATCGCAGTCTTGGAGTAATCACTTATGCCAGCAATATTGTGGCCTTTTCTGATAAGGGCTTCATGGCTTTCCGTGCTCGGCAGAGTCAAACCGGGAGTCTTGCCATCAGAGTTAACACAAGTTGATCTTATAACTGCGCGCACTGTATCACCATCCCGTATGGCATCGCTCAATGGTTTAATATAGAGTGCTGATATTGCTTCACCTCGTGCATAGCCGTCTGCGTCTGCATCAAATGTCTTACATGACCCCGTGGGAGACAAGATACCTTGCTCAGACATGGCCACAGTTGCTCGAGGAGATATGATTATATTGCTAGCGGCAATAATCGCAGATGTACAATCTCCATTACGAATGGCTTGTGCAGCCTCGTGGAGGGCGGTTAATGAAGCTGAGCATGCGTTTTTAATAGTCATACTAATTGAGTTACATAAAATCTTTAACCGCTACACCTTGAGCCTGGAAAATGACGTACCTAGGTCCTTTGAAATCGAACTCGTAGGAAATTCGGTTTGCAGCCACAAAATCAGAAGTACCTGTTAGACGATAATCGTGCACATGCTGCGCATCTTTCATGTCGAGATCCAGCCAGTCCTCTCCAAAGTTACCTACATAACAACCAATATTCTTACCACGCCAGCCTCTTGCTCCAGAGCTCTCCAAACACTCATAAACAACTTCAAGCAACAATCTCTGCTGTGGATCCATTGCCTCCGCTTCTTGCTGTGTCATGGACCAAAATGAAGCATCGATCGCTGCAAGATCAAGATCTTCTAGGAAATAACCATACTCTGTACTGACGTGTCCTGCTTTTCCAGGACCATACCACGCGTTAACATTATAGCGATTCTTGGGAACACGGCATCGACCAGACCGTCGGTTGACAAGTAGTCCCCAAAATGAATCAGCACTGCGGATGCCACCTGGCAATCTCATGGCCATGCCCACAATTGCAATAGGCTCCATCTCCGAGTCGTTACTATTTTCCATTTGGCCGTTGAAATCTGACAGGGTTTCCCTGTTCATATCAGTAATTCCTTTTCAGTTAATATAGGTATATATGCCTGCCTAGGAGGAAAGTATGGAAGAAGATCTGTTTGGAATAGCTTCTGTAGCACTAATTTTATGGAGGTTGACTTTTGCTGGTTCCTCGTGTGTTGAAACGAGGGAGAGTGATAAAGAAGTAGTCCTAGTAGCTATATATACGCTGTCATGCTGAGATCGTGGTTTCGGGGCGTATCTTGAGAATTACAATGATCGTCTTATCCTAGCACCAATCTGAGCTTATGTGCATTTTTGTCGATAGAGTTAAGCGGCATAGATAGCCAAGCCAACCATATCTAGGGGTAAATGCACTACTACTCTACCCTAGCATAATTGATACACATTGACTAATCAAATGTGCCCACGTAATTCGTTCTTTTGATACATATGTACCGGCTTCCTAATCTTACTGTATCTTACATCTTACTATACCTCACTAGGGCTTATGAGGGGCACTTGGATAAGCATTGGCTTGACATTACAATCGCTCTTAAGTTTCGTCCTCCTCAATCCTTTATAATTGATGGCTCACTTGTAAAATGGTGCTTTTTACAAGACTCGGTCTTTAACTATGTCGGCCCCAAGAGCGTTAACAGGGCTTTTCATAACTGGTCTAGCATCACAGTATCCACCATTCTTAAACAGATCCGAAGATTTTGAAAAACATGTCCAAAAGTGGTATGATGTCGACGAGCCAGGGTGTGCATAGATATCATTGAGTTGTTTCCGAGGCCGGATACTTACGCGTTGGATAGAATCAAAAGAGTTCTCCAACTGAGTCGTGCTAACGGCATCGAAGTCCGACCTTCCATACGACCACTCGACGACCCATTTTACAACCGATCGGTCGCTCCGTTGCTCACAGAAATTGACGGGTTATTTCGCAAAGCTGGTGTCGATCTTACTACCCAAGCGTGCAAAAGAGCCATTAAGGAGTGGGGCGGCGACATCAACAGCATAACACACACGGTGGCTGTAACCTGTACAAGCGGAGGACATCCTGGTTTCGATCTTCTCGTCATTCAAAAGCTTGGACTACCTGCCGATACAGATAGGATATTGCTTAACGGCACTGGTTGCGCTGGCGGTCTTGCAGCTATCCGAGCTGCGGCTAATATTGCGAGTGGCGCGTCTTTGAGAGGCAAAACTGCGAGAGTTCTGGTGTTTTCTTGTGAACTTGGTAGCACTTATTGTAGAAACGCACTTGATCAAGCCGTGGAGGATCCGGAAGAGATTATAATTGCACCGGCAGTATTCTCAGATGGTGCAGCAGCGCTTGTGCTGTGCAATGAGCATGCACCGGAAGCAAAGGACGAAGCAATATTTTCCATATTAGATTGGAAAACCACAGTTCTACCAAGAACAAACCACCACTCACTATATCTTCCTACAGAAAGTGGTATGTCATGAAAATTTCTTCTCTGGCGTAATAATATCAATGCCCTGGCTTACACTAAGTATCAGGGTTAAAAATCTCCACAAGCCAAGAAATTCACCCTTTGATATCTGGACAAATCCATGACATATTTCAAACTATGCTAAGATCGAACTTACCCCAAGACGAAATTGAGAATTGGGACCCAATGAAAATTGATTGGGCCTTGCATCCCGACGGCCGAGGACTTTTACAGGGGGTCCAGCATTCTATGGATCTTACCGATGATCAACTACGGGCCTCCCACGAAATCTATAGAACGAGAGGTAATTCCCAAAGTGCAACAATTTTAATGGTCCTTGATAAACTCCGAACAATGGGTAGTGGCAGAGATAACGTTGTTGCATGTAGCAATGGACCCGGCTTAACCGTTGAGATGAATCTCATGAAGCGTTGCCGCAAAGTTTCTTAATATCAAGCAGCAATGGAGGCCGGGATCCTGCCTCATGGCTAGCGTTAACTAGGGTAGGGGGTTCACCAAAAGACGGTAGAGTAAAGACGTTACTGTTGTTGATGCTGTTACTGCTGTATAAGTTAAACACCTTGTTCTGAGTTAAGCACAAACGGTTCTTTTGGTGGCCCAGGGAATACCATTTAGTTAGGTGCCGATATGAGTCCCAATGACCCTCCCCCAATGCATTTGCTGCAAGCCGAGACCAGTGTGCGGTGATGGTCACGTGTTATACTTTCGACAAAACCTCGGGCCACAACAGACTCGGTGACTAAATGCCAAGACGACAGGCAGAGAACTACACGGTGCTTTGTGCCTGTCGCCGGGCTGCATTTGTTGGAATTGTCGGTACTCGGTACCCCGACAGCGCCGTGTCAGCTGCCCAGACACCAAAAATAATTTATCTAATCTCAATCTTATCAGATCCGAGAAGAATCACTCATCTATCCCTCCTACTTCCGTATCCACTTCTTCCTGCATCGGGAACATAACTCCGCTCACGACAATTTGTATCTGCAGACCGTCGCTTGGCACTTAACGATCCTCTTCTCCAAGTCGTGTGTTGCTCGGGGGCAATAGGAAAGATCAGATGCTGAATTTGATAGCCATGTGCCCACCTTTATTACTTAAACCCGGTTGTCCCTTCGTAGTTCTCTTTCTTCCCCTTCATATTCTCTGCCATTCATATCAACAGCCATCTGTATACAATAGTCGGAAAAATGGCCCCGGAGCCCGAGAAGATTGCCCAGGTCGGCGATGAAGGGCTTTCAGATCTTTCGGGCAAAGATGTCATCGAGGTCACCCAGAAGGCGGAGCCAACAGAATCAGATGCGGAAAGAAAAGAGGTACCATTGGGGTATAGAATGATTGCTGTCGCCATTGTTTCCGCTATTGGATTTGGTTCCTCGTGGGGGACGGGTATCACTGGAGCTATGAAGTCGACCCTTAAGAAACAGCTGGCCATCAATAATACGCAATACTCTCTACTCTCTGCCAGTGAAGACTTCATGGTTACTGTCCTGATTTTGTTCTCAGGACTGTGGACTGATAAGGTTGGCGGTGCTGGTAAGTATCTGTCGACTAATAGAGACTATCGTGTCTAAGTAACCACAATAGGCGCAATTTTGTATGGCAACATCATATACACCATAGGATCAATCTTAATTGCAGCTGCTTGCCAAGTACGCTCGTTCAAGTTCATGATTGGCGGCGAGGTTATAATGGCTTTTGGGGATATTGCAACCCAGATTGCGCAATACAAAATGTTCTGTCAGTACTGATATGATGACTGTCAGATGTTGGTGTGCTGATTGCCACTTCTTTAGCATCCTGGTTCCCACCGAATAATGGCTTTGCTTCAACTCTTGCTTTCGAGCTCGCCCTTCGCAAAATTGGTGCGTTTATTGGAAAGGCATCCGCTAATATAATATCTAAAAAAACGGGCGACTTCGCCTGGGTATATTGGATATCGAGTTTTATGAACATCTTCACCAACTTCCTCACCCTCATCTTCTGGGTGTTCAACAACTATGCCACAAAAAAATACGGCGGAAGGAGGGACCCCGCCACTGGAGAAGTACTACAAGAGAAGACCAAGAAACTCAATGCCAAAAAGCTCTTCGAGCTGCCGTGGGCATTTTGGGCAGTCCTGGTCTTCTCCTTGTTCGAGACAAGTACTGCATCGGTGTTTACAGCCAATGCTACTGAGTTTGCCGAGCAAAGGTTTAATACCAACAGTATTACTGCTGGTTGGTATTCCAGTCTCATTCAATATGCAGGATTCTTCCTGGTGCCTATTATCGGTCTTACTGTCGATTTTCTCGGTCACCGTATAACTCTTAGTGAGTAATCTTCTCCAGCTAGCTTATTTCATATCAACTGACGCAATATCTGCAGTGGCCATTGCTGGAGTTGGTGTATTCATATCTATGGCCCTCGTCGCATTCGCAACCACCCATTCTGGTACAGCTGCAGCATTTGGAATCTACGCCGTTGCCCTTTGTATTGGTCCTACTGTAATTATCGACAGTATTCGTACTCTCGTATGGGATCACTCATCCTTCGGAACTGCATATTCCTGCAAGATTGCTATGAACAATGCGTGAGTGTATGCATTTATGTTCAGAGCCTCGTGCTAATTTGTCTTCAGGATGAACATAATCGTAAGCATTATATGCGGAGTAGTCCAAGACCACGACAATAATTCATATAACCATGTGACGATAGTCTATCTTATCGATTCGTCTCTGTCACTCGTGGTGTCCATTATGTTAATTTTTCTTTCGTATAAGTTTGTCGATCTGGGGAACCTTCAATGGGGACGTAAGAAACGCATCACAAATGGAGCTCGAATAAATGAGAGAAAACTTCTCTTTTATAGCGACCAGCACTGGCCTAGGAACAAGAAGATATCGATGGCGTGCTTCGGTTGTCTCGTACTCCTTATAATAGGAAGCTGGTGTGCATATATTTGGGGTGCCATAACAGGAAACAATGATGGATAAGTTGAGGCACGAGGCTTGCTTCTTGATTTGAAGGTATAAATCATTTTGGATCAATCCGCTGCACTGACAGGGGCAACATCAAATATATAATCAAGTTGGATAATTGTAATTTTATTTACACCCCATCATGTTTTTTATCATAAACACTTTAAGTTCATTCAAATAGTCAGCACGAACTATATATACCTGCGATACATCACTAGACCGTCAACAAGCACTACTACATAAAGGAGTCGTGGTAAATGTGAATACCCTACGGATAAGCAACCAACTAGCTTTGTAAAACAACCCTGAAAGCATTTTTATGTTGGACTATAATCCATTATCCTCCACCACCAAAAGGAAATATCGAACGCTTGCAGATCAATTTTTGGATAGTATCGTATTGTAGTAACGGCTGCGGAAGTATGTAGTTGCTTGGCCGGTACTAGCCCGGTAATGCTAACAAACTATTGATGAATATGTCATCAAGATGACCATGTGAAACTACAGCGGACGCTGCCAAGCCTGACTTCACTGTACGGCCTGCGGTGGAAAATATTTCCGAGGTCTGTAGCTCTTAGTTACATCGCTTTAAAACTCAGGTGATCAAAATAATTACTTTTCAGTTTTGTTAGCTTCATAAATTGTAGCTCTCATGTTTAAACTCACCAAATGCAAATGTAAATCCTAAACCAAGCACAATACCGTAGCCATAACTCTGGCTTAATGGCAGCACAGATACCATATTATCGTCAACTAGGCTGGGTCTAATACTGTTCCAATTGGGAGATTTGCTTTCCTTCCAACGCTGAAGACGTTCAATGGGACGGAGAAGATTGATATATTAATTGTACTGTGAGCTGTCTCTTAGATCAATTTAAGGGTCACTACGACAATATATACAAGTTCGCTATCCTTTAATATCCATCATACCGCCCATTGCTCGATAGCAGTACTGTTATGATGCAAATCTTACAATGTCAAGATAATACATCGGTTACAGAACATCACTTCGCAGGCGATAATGAAGATAAGAGAGATAAGAGATCACATAGGATTAGTACTGTACAAGGATGGCCATAGGATAGGTCGAGCATGAGGAGTAATAAATTTCTGCTCCTTTTAGTTTATTCTGCTCGGTTTTCAAGCATGATATAGTGCCGTTATCTTTACGAAATGTGCAGAATCTAGAAAGCGTGTTAAACTGTTGAACAATCACGACAATGTAAGAGGAGATGTCGCGTGATCGGACACAACCACTGCAAGGCAATTGCTACTCGCTTGTTTACAAAATGGCCGTACGTAAGCATGCCCAGAACAGAGAAAGGCCTCGCAAACCTGGACGCTTGGGTTTAAAATTTTACGCTTCAAGCTATTGTGGGTCTGTATCGTAGCCGTCAGGGTCGCCGGGGGCCGTAGGAAGTCTTCGCCATCGCCGTCGCCTTGCAAGCCAAAACCAAGCCTAAGGCCAAAAACTCAGTGGTAATGCCGTTGTTGGACTTTCCTCGCCCAATTTATGAGCGAAAAGTGGCGCGTTCTCTATCCCAGTGAGTTTGCTGTAATGGGTCTTCTGCATGATAGGGCATTGCTAGATGGAAATACCGAGTATATATATCAACAACTCTGCAGTCCTAAACGCTTTTATGTATCTGGTTGTCACTTGATTTATTCCTTTTCCACTAAATTCATACTCAGTCGTCTGAGTGTCTTTCAACCTTCACGTGACATATCGCAATCCAGTTAGGATTTCCTTTTTATGTTCGTGTAAACCGTAGGGGCTAATGCAGTATAGAAAGGCTACAAAGTGTTGATATGCAACCCCAGCCGGGGCTTCCAATCACAATTACGGACTGGATAGTACACCAAGCCCGTAGTGATGGCTTAGATCGATTGCTTCACCTTCGAGCATCACTAGACGCTTCTGACCCTGCATGGATCTCCATTGCGACTCCTGAGCAGCTTGAAGCACAATGGACATTACTAAAGCAATTGGAAGTACAAGGAGCTATATTACCCTTGTATGGCGTGCCGTTTGCTGCTAAAGATAATATTGATATTGATGGATTTACCACAACTGCAGCCTGTCCTGACTTCGCGTATGAGGCAACAGAAGACGCACAGGTCGTCAACGAATTAAGAAGGGCTGGTGCGATTGTGATGGGAAAAACAAATCTCGATCAATTTGCTACTGGTCTAGTTGGGACACGATCTCCATATGGAGTTGTTCCAAATAGCTTCAATGATAAATATGTCTGTGGCGGCTCGAGTTCCGGATCTGCCTCAGTTGTCGCTCGCGGACTTGTCCCATTCGCACTCGGGACAGACACTGCTGGATCAGGTCGAGTCCCTGCAGGATTTAATAACATCATTGGACTCAAACCAACTCGAGGTCTTTTGAGTGCCAGGGGAGTTGTGCCCGCCTGTCGCAGTTTGGATTGTGTTTCGATATTCGCGCTGACACTAGAGGATGCGCAACTCGTGCTTAAATCTGCTGCAGCATATGACGAGAAAGATTCCTTCTCTCGAGCCTTGCCGGACCAGTTTCTAGAGAGCCAATATAGTCCTGCCATACCCCAAATTACAATTTGCAGCGATCCACAATGGTACGGGGCCACAGAACATAGCCAGGCCTACGCATCTGCTTTAGGCAATGCAGCTGCATCAGGATGGAATCTTGTTCCAACAGACTTCACACTACTCTTTGACCTCACCAGCCTTCTTTATGAGGGGCCTTGGGTAGCAGAACGCTATGCTGCTATTAAAAGTTTCATCGATCAGCCGAATATTTCAATGGATCCTGTAGTCACTGTAATAATCAACAAGGCACATCAATTCACATCCGTAGACGTCTTTGAAAACAAAAACCTTCGTCGAGATATAACTCGGAAGATTGAACAGTCCTTTGGCAAATTCGACGCGATACTAGTGCCAACCACCCCTACTTTTCCCACAATTCAACAGCTTATTGAGGAGCCGATACTCGAGAATTCTAGGCTTGGAACGTATACAAACTTTGTTAATTTCTTAGATTGGTCGGCGATCTCAATCCCTGCAGGCTTTCGTGCTGATGGCCTGCCTTTTGGAGTGACACTGATCTCAACAACATGGCAAGAGCAGAAGCTTTTGGCACTTGGCGATACATTTCTCTCTGGCTCTCAAATACCCAGGAGATTGGGTTGTACACAGACACCAGTTCAAAACTTTGTTACACCGAAAATAACTTCTGTATCCAAAACACTACTTGCAGTTGTTGGAGCACATCTTTCTGGCTTGCCATTAAATCACCAATTGGTACAGATCGGCGGGGAGCTGTTCTCGATTGCCACAACATCACCCAATTACCGATTCTACAAGCTGAAACCCGACCCTGAAGTACCGGCTATCCGACCTGCTTTGAAGCGAGTGTCAAATGGACGCACAGGGTTTGAAATCGAACTTGAGATATGGAACATTCCAACTCAAGAATTATCCAAATTTTCCCGGTCGATTGTATCACCACTTCTTGTCGGGCCTATAGAGCTTTTCGATGGAACGTGGGTAAATGGATTTTTGTATGCAAAAGAGTAAGTTCTGAAACTGTCGAGTCAGATATTTCGCACTACAGAGGCTGGAGGAGCTATCTGGCCAGCAAGGTAGATGTCGAAAACACTCCAATGCTAACAAACGGCACGGGTGATCTGGGTTCGATTACAAAGGTACTCATTGCTAATCGGGGTGAGATTGCTGTTCGAATAATATCCACTTTAAAGAGGCTTGGTATTCATTCTGTGGCAATTTATTCCAAGCCAGATAGCACAAGTCCGCACGTTAGTGCTGCTGACAGTGCATTTCTACTCAACGGTGATTCAGTCTCAGATACTTATCTCGACCAGAGTCAGATAATTTCAATTGCTAGATCATCTGGTGTGAAAGCTATCATCCCTGGCTATGGGTTTCTGTCTGAAAATGCAGATTTTGCAGAGACTTGTGAAGCACACGGATTTGTCTGGGTTGGCCCAACACCTCACCAAATGCGGACTCTAGGTCTAAAACACCTTGCTCGGCAGCTTGCTGAGGAGACCAATGTTCCTTTCCTCCCTGGAAGTAGAATTCTGGATAGTCTTGAAGATGCCATGGCTCAAGCTGAAAAGATCGGATTTCCGCTTATGATCAAAAGCACTGCTGGTGGCGGCGGCATTGGGCTGCAAAAATGCAAATCATCTGAACAATTACGAGCTGCATTCTCTTCAGTAGAGTATCAAGGCCAGACGTATTTAAAGGATGATGGTATTTTCTTGGAGCGCTTTGTTGAAGATGCCCGCCATATTGAGGTTCAGATCATCGGGGATGGCGAAGGTGTTGTACATCACATTGGCACCAGAGATTGTTCCCTGCAGCGGAGACATCAAAAGATAATTGAGGAATGCCCAGCAGTATTTGTTCCACTCCAAATACATCAAAAGATGTGCGAGGCAGCTGTGCGACTTGCTGAACATCTCAGATATCGAAATGTAGGCACGGTGGAGTTTATCTATGACCCGAATTTGACTCAGTTTTACTTCCTCAGAGTAAACACCAGACTACAAGTAGAACATCCAGTGACCGAGGCGGTCTCAAACTATGACCTTGTAGAAGAGATGATTAGAATAGCAGCTGGAGCTGTGTCCAATCCATTCTCTTAAGTCCCGGTTGATCCGTCGGGCCATGCACTTGAGGTTCGCATATACGCCGAATCACCTTTAAAGAGCTTCCAGCCATCTACAGGCAAAATTCTGGACATTTCTTTCCCAGAAGATATCAGAGCGGACCGCTGGATCAAACCGGGGCTGAGAATTACGTCCAGATTTGATCCTCTTCTGGCAAAATTAATTGTTACCGGTCGTGATCGAAATTGTGCGGTTCAGAAGTTGAAGGTTGCGCTTGATAATACAAGTATATGGGGAGTCGAAACAGATATTGAATACCTGAAACGCATAGTGGCCAGTCCTATTTTCTTAACAGGTGCTTATCATACCACGAGCTTAGAGGGATTTGAGTTCTGCTCGAATGTGATTCAAGTACTTGATCCAGGTGTGTCTACCACCATCCAAGATTTTCCCGGGAAAGTTGGCTATTGGCATGTTGGAATCCCTCCCTCAGGCCCCATGGACAACTACTCTTTTCGCCTTGCAAATAGGATTTTAGGCAATGAGGCCGACATGGCAGGCATGGAGTGTACTTCCATTGGGCCTACCCTACTACTTTTTCATTGTAAAGCTACGATCGCCGTAGTTGGACCTCCCCATGCAATTACCGAACACGACTCTACAGTCGAGACTATGCTTTCACAATAAGATGTTAAATCTGTAGGTAATGAGATGGGCTCTTCGGATGCACCACTTTCAAAAACCAAGGAACTTTTAGAAGATAACGGCTGCTCGGTTGAACTTCGCGTTAACGGCATTTTGAAGCCTCTATCCACCCCAATCGAAATGCAGCCTGGAGAGACGGTTTCTCTATCTGCTCCTAAGCATGGCTTACGGAGTTATATCGCTATCAAAGGTGGCCTTATGGTGCCCAAAGTCTTTGGAAGTCGGTCTACATTCGCTCTCGGTGAGTTCGGTGGCATCAATGAGCGTGCGCTACGCAAAGACGATATTTTGCCTCTTCAAGAACACCAAGTTACAAGAAACGCCAGTTTCACCAACAATCCAGTATCTGCTCGAGTCTATAACAACCTCTGGATTTTGAAAATCATGGCCGGGCCGCATGCGTTTCCAGATTACTTCAATAAACAGAACTACGAAGAATTTTTCAAAAAGCCTTGGAAAGTTCACTACAACAGTAATAGAATCGGTGTACGTCTTGTTGGCCCCAAGCATTCCTGGGCTCGTATGAATGGGGGCGGTGCGGGACTTCACCCCTCGAATATTCATGATAGCTCGTATTCCATGAGTTCAATCAGTTTCACTGGCGATGAAGCAGTGATTTTGACATGTGATGGACCAAGTCTTGGAGGGTTTGTGGTTTTTGCAACCATTATCACAAATGAGACATGGAAAGTTGGCCAAATGAAACCAGGAAACGAAGTTCACTCTGCCCTGTCACATATCAAGAGGCAATGGCCGTGAACAGAGTGATGAAACATTCCATTGAAACCCTTTCTATTCCTCCAGATACCGATATCTCGCCCACTATTATGAATCCTAACACTGCCACCATTGGCAATTTAGATTGGATCATCAAGTGCCGCCAAGCAGGCGATGCTGCAATTCTACTTGAATTTGGCACGGAGGAGTTTAATCTTCGAACCAGTTTCTACATTCAAGCTTTGATAGGAGTATATTCTCAAGGTTTATATCCTGAGATAATCGAAGTTACACCAGGAGTTCGATCTCTTCATGTCATGTATAATCCTATCATCCCTCAGACTCAAATTTTTCAGTTGTTGCAAAAAATGATCACATTAATTGGTCCAGAATTACCAAAGTACCGAGCCGGACATTGCATCTTCCACTTGCCTTTGAGGATTCCTCGACAATGGCAGCGGTGGAACGCTACAGCCGAACAATTCGATCCGATGCTCCTTGGCTCCTAAATAATGTCGATTTCCTTCAAAGGATCAATAACCTTTCCCATCGCAATGATGTCTTGACCACCGTCCTTTCAGCAACCTTCTTAGTAGTAGGCCTCGGTGACGTCTTCTGCGGATCGCCATGCACTATTCCACAAGATCCAAGGCATCGATTGCTCGGAACAAAATACAACCCTTCGAGATCTTTCACTCCAGAAGGGTCTGTCGGACTCGCTGGCCAATATCTATGCATTTATGGAGTTGACTCACCCGGTGGATATCAAATGATCGGTAGAACTCTTCCGATCTGGAATCCTTGGGCAAAGTGGAAGAATCCGTAGATGTTTGAAATGCTAGACCAGATCAAATTCTACCCCATTACAGAGGAGGAGCTGCAACTGGCTAGGGATAATGAAAAGTTTGATCAACTCGTTCGAATGGAGCACGTTGAGTTAGATCTGTTGAAGTATGAGGCTCTTACTGCCGACACAGCTGATGAGCAAGAATCGAATCTCACATCAAAATTAGATGAGATGACGACCTTAAAGAAGTTATAGATGATGTCTTTGATAAAGTGGTTGATAAAGTTACGAGCGACGTCTTTGATGGGGTGGTAGGAGAAGTTATTGATGATTTTATTGACGATGTCGTTGACCCTGTTTTTGAAGAAGGTATAGATAGTGCCTTGGACAGAGTATTTGGCGAAGTTACAAGCGATTTTTTTGATGAGGTGCCTAGAGAAGTTGTTGACGATTTTACTGACGATGTCGTTGATTCTTTTGCAGGAGTTATAGATGATGTCCTTGATAGAGTGGTTGATGAAGTTACAAGTAACGACTTTGAAGAAGTTATAGATGTCGTTTTCGATACAGTAGTTGATAAAGTTGTAGAAAATAATTTTGATGATGTACTAAGAGAAGTTGTCGATGATATTTTTGATGGTGTCTTTGACGAAGCAGTTGATAAAGCTGTGGTCATTCTGATTGACGGGGTATTAAGAGAGATTATGGATGAAATTTGTGACGATATTGTTGGTCCCGTTTTTGAAGAAGTTAAAGATGATGTCTTTGATGAAGTTGTGGGTCCTGTTTTTGAAGAAGTCATAGATAATGTCTTCGACGAAGTGTTTGATGAAGTTGTGGACAACCTCTTTGTTGAGCTAATAGGAGAAGTTATCGACGATGAATTTGACAAGGATGACGTAGATGAAATCTGTGTAGGAACGGATGAATGTGACGAGGTCGTAGATAAAGCTGGTGAAATAGCCTGAACAATAGATAAGTGCTGTAGCACCTGCGTTACGATCAGAAAATAAAAAGTTTTCATATTGACAGAATAGCCTCTAAGAAACTCAGATGACCCTCAGAGGGAAAAGATCTACCTCATATAATATAAGCAAGGCTAACCAGGAGCTGTAACATTTAGAGCCTTAAACAAGCATTTAGCCATGCTCTGAAGGAAGTTATTCATACTATATCCGTTAAACTGCTAAGCTGCAAAAGGCACGGTCTTTCTAGTTGGGACCAGTAGACACCTAGCTGGAACACCTTAATCTTTTTGGAATTAGTGCTTTCCCTGAAAGCATATCCACGTGCTAGCGACGAAAGTAAGACGTCGGCTGTCACTGCAAAAGGTTCGACTCCTAGGAGCTGACGTATGATTAGTTGATACCAACTTAAGCATCAGCTCAATATTTCGATCTTAAGGAGGGCTCACGTGGACCGTATCATCGACAGCAGTATTATTAATCTAACCCAAGGGAAAAAATCCTTAAAGGTTGCAGGGTCCAATACTAAGATCTATTTTATAATAAAGAAAGGTAAGCCGCATAAACTCCTTTTCAAAGAAGCTTCGTGTTAGATTTATGAAGCGTCTAATAGTACCCATTAGTTTGCAGCCACTCCTTTACATTCCCACGATCCCTCTCTAACCAGCTGACTTTTGACTGGATCTGGTCCAAACTTTGCGAGAGAAACTTGTCAAATTTCTAGATGATTCATTAGTTGAGCTCTAGCAATACCGTGTAAAGTGAAAGTTGTGTTAGCTCTTACGCTAGTATCCTTATTCTTGAAAAAGTTTTTGACATCGTAGTATTGGTCCCTCGTACCTAAACCGGCTGTACAGGTAGTGAGAATCGCTGTTGACCTCAAGCCTCGGGACCCGCTGATGATGTTATCCCAGTTTTCCTTCAACCATTCCCACATTGCTATTGCGCCTGCAGGATGGGCAGCGACAGAAGCAAACATTACATCTTTCTCAGATCTACTTTGGAGTTCTTTGCTGTTTGCGATTACGATAGTCCGATTGATAAGATCGGATCCCTTTGCACTACTGAGCGCGTACAAAGCGTCGGTACGCCCTGAGACGCTCTTCGTTGTACGGAAGGTGTCGAGGAGGGCGTTATACTACACAAATAAGTCAGTATCTCCCATCAAAGGTTCTTTCAATGACTTACCTGATTTTCGTGCGAACCTATTTCGTCTCCAACAACAATCTGAAATACACTTCGTCGGATATTTGGGTTGAGATGCTGAGGTGACTTCTCACCACCCATGAACCGATCGAACAAATGTGAAGCAACTGCCTTGACTGGGCCATAACCAGCCGCGTTAGCAAAAAGAATTGACTTAAAGTTCTGTTCATTAATACTGTCATCTGGTTTGAACTTCCACAGTTTGTGGCCCAAACGATTTAGTATTTTTGACATGAATTTTGTTTGAAAACGATCCAGAGCACGTCTCGTTTCCAAGTCCTCCCAATGCCAAGCTGTTTTGATGTCATGAAAGACTACCAAGATCTGTCGCCATACAAAATAATCGGTTTCCTCATCAAACCTCGCAATAAAAGTGAGGAGATCAGAGGTACTGGCTTTTGTATTCGAGGCAGATATTATCAGTGCACAAAAGTCAGATATTAAACCAACTTTATCCACTGGGGAAAGCAAGCCAGAGTAGATGTGGTCCCCAAAACCCTGCAGTCGCTTCAATGGGTATGAGACTCTATATAAGCCCGTCTGACCAGCATTCAGCTTGTAGAAGTCAAGATCGACTGTGATTTTGGCCTTGCGGACAAAGAGCGCTGCTTGGTCATTAATTCCTTTCCTTGTCTTAAGTTTCAAGTAAATCGGATAAATTGTTTCATCATCCTTAGCATCTACGTCTCCTGACTGTAGAAACCGATGTTGTTCTATCTCAATGGTACCAGATAATTCGTCATCTATCACAGAGAGAACAGGGTAACCCACATTCTTTGTCCAAGTTGCCATGATTTTTCGTACATCCTTGTCACTGGCTGTGCTCAATGAGTCCCAAAGGTCATTTGTTGTAGCATTGCCGAATGCATGCCTCTTAAGGTGAATTTGAACTCCCTTGACAAAAGTGTCCACGCCAAGGTATTCCGAGATCATTCTAAGAACTGAACAGCCCTTTGCATATGTAATAGCGTCAAAAATCTGGACTATCTGATCAGGCGTCGAGACGGGAACCTCAATTGGATGGCTCCCACGATTCGAATCTAAATCCAGTGCAGCCTGATAGGCATTCAAGCTTGTTCCAGGATATGAGGTAACAAAGTCTGACCATGTGTCCTGCTCCGGAAACATAGCAGAGAGCGCATGATTAGTCGCCCAGTCTGCAAAAGATTCGTTTAACCATGTTGATTCCCACCATTGGCATGTTACTATATCTCCAAACCATTGATGCGCCAATTCATGCGTGACAATTGATGCCATCAGCTGATTTTGGTGTGCTGAAGAATCCTTTTCATCTTGAACAAGCAAAACCTCATCATAAATGACACAGCCCCAATTTTCCATTCCACCTGAATGTCCAGGAACAGCCACCATGTCAAGCTTTGGCAGCGGGTATGGTAATCCGAATGTCTTTTCATGTTGGTTCATGGCCATAGCTCCCATATCAAGAGCAGATCTTCCATGCTCGATGAAATGATTCGGGGTTGCATAAACTCTGACAGGGATTCTATAGTCGTTCGTTTCGATGTAGTTGAGCTCTGCCACAACAAAGGCAACCAGGTAAGAAGACATTGGTGGTGTTTTGTTAAAAACCACCCTTTTCTTGCTGCTATTAGTCGCAATCATCGTTTCCGAAATAACATCCATGTTGCTCAAACCAGTAAGGTCATTGTCTATAATCAATGTTGCAGAAAAGCTTGCCTTGGCCGCGGGCTCATCTACACATGGGAATATCTGACGAGCTCCAGTCGGCTGACCCTGGGTCGAGCCAATCCATTTCATTTGGCCATCGCGGCCTATGTACGTACTCCTATTGAAACCAGACATCGTACTAGCATCATTCATACGTCCCACGAATGTTTGTCGGAGCATAATGGTAGAACCTGCCGAAATTGACTCTGGGAGTGGGACCATCATGGTTTGAGTGTCTGTGTGGTAGTGAACCTTTGGAACTTCGATGACATTTCCTGATGTCTCGAGAACGTTGGTGGTTAGAATCTCGAGCTCCACAGCATTCAACAGAATGAATGTGATATCTTCAACCACATCAAGATGAACAATGACCGACCCTCTGAATGTAGCCTTTTCCAGGTCCGGTTCGAGGCGTAGGTCGTAATGAGTTGGTTTTATAGTTTGGGGCAGTAGTCCCCCCCCATCCTTTCGCTCCAACTCACGAATGAAGGGATTGTACACGTCGCGCATTGTGATCTTGCGACAATATGGATTGGACTGGCAGTCAGGTATAGAATGAATGCGAGTGAGAATGTACCAGTTATGCTTAAATAGGATGGGAGATGAACCCGAAGCGCCGGCCGATAAATATCCGCGCTGACCGAATCTACTTTTGTAGTGACTGACTGTCCTTGGTCCTTACGTGTTCACCACTTAAGAGCCGTCATTTCAATTACGCGGCTAACAACCAACCACCTGCCTTATCGAGCCTGACTGATAACCTTTTAATCGCTGCCTCCGTACCTAAGTAGAGCTAAACCCCTTGTAGATACGGCGTTCCGGAGAAGTCGTGCGGCGTAGGATCGGTGCTCGTCAATTAACCCCAACTTTACACGAGAATGATCATGCCAATCAATAGTAACCGTCGGGTGCCGCAGGCGTCAATACAAACAAGCAAATGCATTTTCAAGGATGATACGACCACTAAACTCGTATGTTATTACAATCCTGTCTCAGATTTAATATTTGCATCGGCACCTGCAGATGAAAAAAGGATAACTTATATTTAAAGTGGATTTAGACCTTGGTAGTTAGCTATTGATGTTAAGTTGAATACTAACATTATTATTAGAGCTAATTAAATATTTTAACCTTATAGTATTCTTTAACTTGCTAGTCTTTGTACTCTTATTAATCTACCCTTTGATCCAACCCTCGCCCTTGAATAGAAAGACTTAGAGGGCCATGCTTTTATTGGTCACATTTGTGGGTTCATACCAGTGTGTTTTTGGGGAACATAGACCTAAGGCTGTCTCTAACTAAGCAAACCCTTATAAACCCCTTTCACGCCAACCAGAAAGGAATTGAAAGATTGCCTTTGCCCATTGATATGTACTTGACTTCCATATACTCGTCTAAGATATTTACGATGTCCATGTGCTGCAACCCTATCGCCCAGTCTAGCGCCGTTCGCTGTTGAAAGTCAAATCGTTCTGGATCAGTACCATCATTTCCAAGGATGAGCTTTAATACTTGGGCAGAAGCTACATATAGTAGCGTTTATCCTAATATATCCTATGTGTCTATCTCTATATCCTGCCGTTCCACAAGCAGAGCAATCAGAGCTACATGGCCATTTATTATTGCCCATCATAGCAAAGTTCGTCCCTGATGATCCCTTGAGTTCAGACTCGGATTCATTTCTAGTAGCTCTTGAACAGATAAGTCGTTATCAGCCTTTGAAATATTCTAGAGTTGAGCTCTCATGATCCCATCACTTATATCAATACCGTATCGATAGTATGGTTTGAATCACAAACATAAGTAGATCTTTTGAATTAAGATAAAACTCCTTATATCTTGACCTACCTCTTATTTCCGCTGTAAAGACAGGCCAAAAATGTGAGGCAAAAATGTAGATGATTCTTCTAAGTGAGAGTGATGGAGGTCTCATAAATACACTTATTCTGTTTGTAGTACAGACAGAATAGGCATTGATCCAACCTCCATAGTAATACTACGTAATTAAAAACAAGTGATGTTCGTAGCTGGGTACAAATACGGGTACAAGCAGGTGTACAAACGAGATCTAACAAAGATATTCCAATATTGTCATTTTCAACTATACCACCATTCTCATTTTCAATTTATCCCCTTCGACAATTTCTTTCTTCTTGGCTTCTAACTGCTCCACATCCCAGGTTGCACTTAGATATCTTCCGCTCAGCCATGTTCTCTGTCCTTTCGTAAGCCAGACCACAAACCCACCGCAAAGATCAGGGGTGTCAGTCAATGCTAAAAGTATTAGATTTATTTCAGAATATAAGTTTAAGCCAAATACTTACAAGCTTGGATCACTGCATTATTTCTTGACATGTCTGTCAAAACACCACCGGGATGAATCGTGAAACAATTTACACCTTGACTCCCATATTCAATCTCGACAAACTCTCCGAGCCTTAAAAGAGCAAACTTAGATGTTTGATAGGCAGAAGCCCCCGGAAGAGTGACATGGGCTCCAATTGAGCTTACGTTGACTATGTCCACTCTGCAATTCGTCTTCCTGCCCGTCTCTACTAGCAGGGGCAAGAATGACCTCAGCATCAAGTAAGTGCCTTTGATATGGACATTCCAAGTTCCCCAATATTGATCAACATTGCTCTCTGTTATCGGTACCCATGGTTCACCAACACCGGCGTTGTTAATCAACACATCTAATCTTTTCTCCTCGCTTTGGACTTTCTCGGCGACAGCGGCAACTTGCGCCTCGTCCGTTACATCAAGAGAGAATTTCCGGACCTTAACACTGGGATTGAGCTTTTTGATGGCACTTTCAACCTCATCTAGCTCCGAGGCTGTACGTGCGCAGAGGATAATGCATGCAACACCACTTTCAGCATATCGCAAAGCGATGGATCTGCCAATCCCGCGACCAGACCCAGTGACCAGTACCACTTTTGTGTGCTGAGAGAGGTCCGACCTCGTAGGGTCAATGTTTTGATAGATATCGTGGTGCACGGTCTCAGTATAGTTGATTCCGTAGTGCGAGGGGTAAGACATTTTGTTGCAGGTAATAGTTCCTAAGACTAGGCAAGACGAGATAAGGGTGCAAGCGTGCTATTGGAAAAATATGAATGAAAGCTTCAAAACTAGAGCTCATGTAAAACGGGAGTGCATTATTTATACCCATAAGAACCATTGCCTCATAGGTAGCTGACGGATGCCAATATGCCATGAATAATGGACGGATATTTCTCAATAAAGCCGAAGCCCTGTTATGTTGGCCCATAAATGGCCAACTGATGTCGATTTGCCACGAGTATCGAACGGATGTTTGTTAAACAAATCCGACCCCCTGCTAGGGTCCGATATCTCCGTACCCCTGTCAAGTATCAATCACGTGGTGTGTAGCTCTCAGTCTAAACACCATCCATCATCACCTTAATGTATCCCGTCATGCATTACCACGTCTATTGATTTGTGCTGGTTAGTTTTCTGCTGTATCCATAGCTGGTGGCCATTCGATAAATGCATCAGAGATGAAGTCGGCGCCGCCATACGGCGTCCAAATATGCTCCTGGCAACGGTCAGTCATGAGAGAACCAAGATGCCTGCCAACTTCGTGTCGAGCCCTCTTACTTACCCAATCAAATTCTGGGAAAATTGGCACCTGTTCAGCATACGAAGGGAGGAATCCTGATTCTGGAACTACATCTTCTGGATGAGAACTTGTGGCCTTCACACCATCCGCACTCATACAATGGGAACCCTTTATCTTTCTCTGAACAAAGGAAAACATGCCATAAGCTTTTGCCGCTTCCACAGATTTGTCTTGAGACATTCTCCACAGGTCAATCGATGTGTCGAGGGAAGCAATCATCCTAGCACGCCTAGAGAAATCCCCTAGAGAGTTATCATTTATGAGAAGTGGTCCCGATTCGAATTCGTAATAAAGATCCAAAGCAACTACCATGGCTGCCACGAAGAAATCATGTGTCGTCAAAGTAATCATGTGAGGCTTTTTAAGGTTTTGCGGATATGTTGAATTGAACTCCAGAAACATAGCGGACTGGTGATCCAAAAGGCATAGTGCAGCCTCGATGCAGGATGAGCGGTATCGATTTAGAGAAGGGTCGCTGCGAGCGCGATATAAAAACTTTCGGTACAATATACACCTGCTCAGTTGATATACCCGGTCGATGCCAATACTTTTCTTCCTGAATGCGACAAAATCCAGACTTTGTTCGCTGGTTGAACGAAGTTGAAGATGTGGTGGAATCATGTCTCGAGCTTTAGACAGATCTGATTCGCATTTTTGGATATCATCCTGACTAATATCCTCTGTAAAGCTGGTAAGATCAATGGTATCCCCAAGAACAATCATTAATCTATTTTTGGTGATTGTGTAGATGACTTCCGTTTTGTCGCAAAGAGGTCTTGAGGGGGGTAGTTCGATAGTCTCGGGCCCAAAATCCTCATTATATAAGTTTGACGGGAGAGAACAACTGCAATCTTTTGGGCGAATAGTGGCTGGAAGTGACAACTGAAATGAGTAGAGTATATCCGCCCGACAAATGAGGGCCCAAACACGGCGCCGCATTTCCCCCTGGAATGGTGTAATTCCTGGGTGTGATCTCGAGTCTCGATGAATCCCCATTCGCATAGCCAGTCTGATTGTTAAGCCAAGCACCATTGAAGTCTCAATGTTTGCATCTTGTGCCGTTATCCATTCCGATTCAACGTAGAGCACCAAGGTCTCCACAGTATACGTAACTGGAGTGGTATAGTCTGATGCGATCAAGCATTGTATTGTCCGTTTTTTGTATTCGCCAGATGGCTTAGGTATGACAGTAAATTTGCAGTCAGGATCCACGAATGGCTCTTGGTAGGACAATTCAGCAAGATGTAGCATAGCGAACAGGAGACCAAGCCATACAATCTTTGTCTTCGCAGGATCATTCCAGTGGCCGATGTACTGATTCACAAATTAGTCTCTCAAACTGATGCAACAGTTAGATCGGCTTACTTCTTTTCTAAACGTTGGTTCATGGATAATGGCTATCAGTGTCTCAGGATCAATATTACAATAACACAGCTCTAGAGAAAGTCACCTACGTATAGTCGTTCCGTAAAAGTCGAAAAAGCGATTTACCAATATATCAACTGTATTTCGAACTGGAACATAAGACAGTAGATCCTCTCGTGTGATTTTTGGGTTGATTCCCCGTAGCAAGCTGGATTGTGCTTCAGTATCTCTCAACAAAGCTTGATTGCTGAGCGCCTTCTGTTCTAGACTTTCATGATTATTGATGAGGAAATTCCGGAACTCTTCAATCTGCAGCAAAATTAACAAATGGAAGTCATAATGAGCTTAAGTGACGTACCTCACTCATAATTGAAACCCAGTGAGAGTCACCCAGATATACTGTCCTATTTTTGATGTGATCAATCTTCATCGACCCCAAACCTTTGGAAACTTGGTCGACTCCATTTTGCTCAACTTCTTTTTGATTATTGAGCTGATCAGAGCTCGTGGAAACAACTGTAGAGCGGCCCAACCCCTTGTTAGAGGTATCAATTTCTACCGACACGGATTGTGGGTCTTTGCAGTTTGATATTACTGACAATAACATTTCCTCCAACTTATCGACCCTAGCTGTCAACGCATCTTTAATATTATCGTCTAAACTCTTCTCGTTATTTTGACGGGTGGTTTGAGACACATAGGCACAGGTTGAAGCGTCACCCGTCCTAAGGCAAGAATCGCAAGGCTGAGTGCGGCTGCATTTCAGTCTACCAGTAGTGTCAGTTAAAACCTCGACAAGGACTATTATTGTCGGTGCTAAGTAGGCAAGGTTGGGGAGGTAACTATACTTTCTGATTCTACAATGGTTGCAGGAAACCGCGGGCCTGCTTCTTTTTCGAGAACCGGGTAAGGGTTCAATCGACATGGCCAGGAGTTGGGAGGTGTCCATATGCGGCAGCTAATTTGCTTAGATTCTATCACAGCTGATGTATGCAATACCAGCTAATCGTCGATATGGATTGAAGACGAGCTAGCTGTGCCCAGGCTTTGTTGTAAGCTTTTATGAATCACCACAGTGAGGTCTTTGAATATCGTCATACGCTGTCTACAATCGCGACCTTCGCAGCTTCCCTAGTCTCAGAGAGCGATTCACCCGAAGTTAAGCCGAGAATTGACTTCGGAAGGACTTTAGTCCGGAATTATAGTACACTATCGAGGCTTTGTCCTAGACAAACTTAGCTGCCGCATCAAACACTAAGAATCTTCTCTCAAAGTTGTTGGCGCCTTTCGCGATAGACGACTTGTGATTTATATTAGGTATGCTAAAGGAACTTATGCAGAAGATTACTTGAGCTACACTAATGAAACGATTCTACCAAAGGTCATTCATGTGATATTTGCTCTACAGCCCTTGAATCTGGTCCATTGCCTCGGTAGCAACAATACTACTCACGTGACTATTTGTACCATCTACTTTAAATCCTTGGAATTGACTTGAAAGGTGATTCTGGCTTAAATATGTGAATGCTGAACTTGTAGATGACTTACTGAAATAGCAGCTCAAAGTCATTACAATAGTTAATTACTGACTCGAAGAGTGCAAAAGTATATCAAAACCTCGGGATGTCCTACACGCTTTGCCGAGTATGCATGAGGGGTAAGTGCAAGTCTTTAGGAAAACCGACTTAGAGACCTAAAATATAAATACTTGGTAGATACTTGAGAAGAAATATAATAACTACTCTAGATCACAAGAAGACTTGCTTCTATATGTGAAATATATATTTAGAGACCAACAAGTTAGCCACATTTTCATCAAGCATGTCGTCGAAACGTAAGTTAAACGCTGGGCGCCCCATAAACTTGTCAAAAGTTCTGACAAACGAATTTGATAGAGCAAATACAAACTCCGGTCACCGATCTTTTCAAGATTAACCACCCTATCCTCCTGGCTGGTATGGGTACAGCGGCAGGTCCCAAGCTGGCAGCTGCAGTAACTAATGCAGGTGGACTGGGAGTGATCGGTGGAGTTGGCTATAGCCCAGAAGGCCTCAAGGACCAGATTACAGAACTTAAGTCTTTGCTTAATGACCCAACGGCTCCGTTTGGTGTGGATCTTTTGATTCCAAAGGTTGGCGGAGGCGCCCGCAAGACCAAGTATATCAATCCAACACCCCATGAATGGAAATGAGAATGACCAGAGTCTCTCAGTTATGACTACACCAAAGGGAAACTGGGCCAATTGGTGGATGTAATCATAGAGTCCGGGGCTAAGCTCTTCGTATCTGCTATCGGAATCCCCCCCAAGGAGATTGTCGACCGTCTCCACGCCGGCGGTGTTCTGTACATGAACATGATCGGACACCCTAAGCACGTCAAGAAGTGCCTGGAAAATGATGTCGATATCATTTGTGCACAAGGCGGTGAAGGGGGTGGCCATACGGGCGATGTACCTTTGTCAGTCCTCATCCCAGGAGTCGTTGCTCAAACCAAGCACCGTAAAAGTAAGGCGACTGGCCTAGATGTCCAAGTGATCGCAGCCGGAGGCATTTTTTCAGGTGAAGGTCTAGCTGCAGCACTAATGCTAGGTGCTTCTGCCGTGTGGGTTGGGACTCGTTTTGTCGTGGCTGTAGAAGCTGGTGCATCTAAATTGCATCAAGATGCCGTCATTTCTGCTAGTGTTGATGATACTATGAGAACTATTATCTTCTCGGTATGCACTGTACCTGATAATACGGGATGATCAATGGTTTAACATGAACACTTATTAGGGCCGACCATTGAGAGTTCGAAAGACTCCTTACATTCTGAACTGGGAAGAACAGCGAAAAGATGAGATGATGTCTTTGACTGGCAGAGGTATTCTTCCTGTAGAGCATGACGCCGAAACCAAAACAGACGACGAAATGCTAGATAATATGCATCCATACCTTATGGGTGTCGGTGCGGGAATGATTACCAAGAGGAATACTGCAAAGGAGATTGTGGATGAGCTAGTAGATACTGCCGCAGAACGACTATTAGTTGGTACTAAGAGCCTTACCTCAAAGCTTTAAAAGTAATGCCCAAAGTCCATAAGTAGTAAATTTAGTATATTGTCCAGGGCTTTCCTAATAACCTGAGCGCCTTGCAGCCCTGTACTTTCACATTATACCATCAATTATTTTAGCATCACTTGCATCCCATGGATGTTCCTTCTCAACACGTCTAATTAGATCCACATGTTGTGAGCTTCTCGGCATGACTCGAAACTGAAAGTCAGTCGGATAGCTCAAGATTCCAGGTTTCACCTTGACATCCATGCGGATTGGCTCCCCGTCTTTGCCTAAAGCTTTATCGATATGGAAGGTGGCTAACGATTGTGCGATGTTAAGATAGAGGCTTGAATCCGCAAAAAAACGACCTGGGCATTTCCTACGCCCATAGCCAAATGCATCCGAGGTAGGGTCAGGTTCGTTACGTGGGCTCAGAAAGCGATCGGGATCAAATGAGTCTGGATTAGCGTATACCTCTGGGTCATTCAAAAACCACCAGACAGCCGGAAGGAGATATGCACCCTTCGGGATGTGGAGATCATTGTACTCGATATCCTCATCAGCTGTGTGTGGGAAGCCCATCGGCGCAATGGGCCACCACCTCAAGGATTCTTTAATCAATGCATCGACGTATGGCAACTTGTCCCGATCCACAATATGAGGCAGGCGATCGGTGCCAATCACACGGTCGATTTCCTCCTGTGCTTTGCGCTGCACATGAGGAAACAACACCATAGCCAAGGTAAAAGCAGTAAGCGTTATTACTGTAGTATCTGCTGCAGCACCATAGAGGCTTGCCGCTGTCCATACAATGGCATCCTCATCTTCACGGCTTAAAGTTGTGGCCCCGTCTTCCTTAGACATATATTGCTGTATGAGCTTTGACACATAGCATTCCTGGAAATTAGAGACAGCTATCTGATGCTGAACAAATTGGTAGGGGATATATGCCGCTGCCTCAATAGACTGTCTCCATTGACGAGCTATTTTCTTAAATTTGGCACCGGGGAAATTCTCAGGCAAATACTGAAGAATAGGAATGATGTCGACTAGCCAGGCCATGGGAACAGCAGCCAGTGAGAATTCGGTCATCATTTTCTCGATCAAGTCAACTAAAGTGTCAGGTTTATGAGGCTCAATATTATAGCCATAAGCCATTTTCAAGACAGTAGCGCCAGCTGTGCTATTGCAACAGTTAGGTTCCCCATCCTCTCTTCCTAAGTGATGAATATAAGCTCAAAGATATTTTGACTCACGTCTTAAAGTGCTCTAACCATCTTTCGGGTTCGTTGAGTGCCCGTACAAGCTGTCGGTTTACTTCAACCTCTTGGGCGTCTTGGAACTGTGCCGCTGATAATTTGGTGCCAAGCTCTTGATGCAGAAGCTTGCGATATCGGCGAAAGGTACTATTATAACCCTGACAAAGGACAATAGATTCATAGCCACACAGTTTGTTTGCGAACACCATTACTGGCCGTCCCGACGTTTTGCTTGCGGCTTGTTCCAGGAGATCGTGCACCACCTTTTTATCGTGAATAAAAACCAGTGTCGTGCCCAAAACGGTGACGGAGCTAATTGGCCCGTACAAGTCTTTATGCTTGAGCCAATGTTGGAATTCGGCCATGCCAGCCGGGGGGAAATCCCCCGCATTTCCCACGATGGGAAGCGATTTAGGACCTGGGGGGAGATTGCGCCGACCATTTCGGCCCAGGAAATATTGGTAAACCAGACAACCGATTAGAACAGTCACAGCCCATGGTGACAAGAATGAAGTTATAGACATGTTTGGTTCATGGAAAACCACGTGTGGGGATTGCGAGTTGGACAAGGTGTGTTTTCCGGCCCCAACAGAAAGAAGCTCAACGGAGGAATACTACACCCACGGCTCGACCAGAATTTAGGAATGTGCTATGACGTAATGTGTTTCTCTAACCCTCCACCCTTTCAACGCTTCAGACAAGAAAACAGTCTAGAGATCTCGGAATTTTGTGCAAAATATCACTTGACCATAATTAGGATCACTCTTCCTCTCCACCCTAACCCTTATCTACTTATATTTATAAGCTCATATATATTATACCATAATGACTTACAGAGTTTGCCTTATACTTTTAGAGTATTTCTAGTAGCTTTAACCAAGTAATAGAAAATCAAACAACCAAGTTAATCACTAGTCCTAGCTGCATAAAATATTAGATTTGGGGGTCAAGGACTATGGTAACTGATCGATAACGAAATTCAGGTCGTTATATATATTAATAAACTATCTATTAAATTCCCAATATCTCTTTCGAAACCCCCGCGTCGCAAGCGTCCTGGTAGGCCGTGAAGAAACTCATAGGAGCAAGAACAGATGCCCAATTTCTTGCCGTAAAGCCAAGGTGCTGTATCATTCGAAGCTGAAGACCCTTAAAGAGTCTATTTTCCCTCAATCCTCTGGACATTGCACAACTAACATTTACAATCCACCATAGAAGTCCGATGGCCTCCCCCCATAGGCTCACAAGGTCCGACTTCCGGAGAAGAGTATGCAAATTGATCAAGTGTGCCTCAATTGAAGCATTCCTTATATCACTAAATAGCCCTTCGCGGCGTGTGATACCAAGAGTCGCCATATAGACCAAAATTACCGATGTGAGGCGGCAAGACTCATATACTATGTCTGCAAAAGTTTCTGGTTGGGCACAGCTTGAGTATTGAAGTATACGAAGCCGCAGGTCTCGCTGACGTGAATTTGAGCTCCTAGTTACCTCTTCATCAAGGGCTATAATAGTCCGCGAAAAGTCTTGGATATCTTGGAGTAGAAAAACTGTCCGCTGGGAGCATCGTGTTGAGCTGTTCATGATAAAGGTCGATTTTTCCAATCCAAATGGTGACTGAAGAGAAGTATCGGCCACACATGATTGTACCGCAATTTCACCATCGAAATTTATACCGGAAATAATTTCATTAGTGTCAGGTATCCTCTTGCCGTCGATTGTTGAGAATCCTGCTTTCGTAGTAAGGAGTTGGGCGGAAATAGACCTGGAAACAAAATTATCGATTTCCGTTCCTTGTAAGCAAGTGAGGCCTCCACATTTGTTCAAAATTAAATGAAGAGCTCGAACGTGCGTATGAATCTGGCCTCAAATTAGCAACAAATAACTGAAGGCTCAGGTATTGCAACTAACTTCTTCTCCTTCATCATCATCTGTAATCTTCAAAGAGAAATATTAGTTAATAGACCTTCTAAACCAACACTGAAGCGGAGACCTACACATGTCCCTCCAATGAGGAGTAGCATTGCAAGTAGCGTTCTTCCAGTCGTCTTTGGGTCAATAGCATACAATTGTCTGTGAATTCCCTCGAGAAGATGCCCTTTCATCTGAAAAGCCAATGGACTGGCCGGTATCAGTCTCATGGCATCGTAATCACATTGCCATAGCCAGTGAAGACCATATGTGATAATTGGGTGTTGTGCTATAAGTGGGACCAGTGCTTGCCCAGCTCCACATTGGGAAAGGAACTGTCGAACTATTGGCGGAGTTAACGCACCGCAGAAACTCGAAGCTATACTTGAGGAGACTTACTGTGATACCGTAATTGGCAAATGCCATTTGAAGCACAATCTTTATTAAAGACATCTGCATCCAAGGCAGCGACCGGAGCCTGCTTCTATCTCAGTGACGAATTTGGCCAAATAGTGAGCAGTCAAGGGGTGGCGATATACGCACAGGAAGCTGGGCCGCGTTCCACCTTCCTCGAGTTTCCGTAAGTTGACATGCTTGATCTGTAACTCGGCAGACATTTCTTCGTTGTTTGTGGAATCTTTTCATAGTATGTGAACGTATACTTCTAGCTGCTTTAGTCCTGTCAAAACCAGCACTGTTCTTAACTAATACAAAACAGTGATCCGTAGACATTCCATGGTGTGCAACGTGTTTGGTAGGTGGCATCTCTAGCATTGTGTGAGCATGCCATCGAGCGTCCAAATCATCTTAGGACTAACCTAAGAAATTTTGATCAGTCATGGTGAGCGTGTGAGCGTGTTAATCCAAGACCCAATCCCGACCTTTGCACAGTGAAAGTGGTAAATAAAATACCACTTGTGCTGTAAGCGCACGAAACCTGCTTTGTGGAGTTAAAATGCGACCGAGCCTTATATGTGCAGGTCACAGCCACAAACGAAACATTGGGCCCGATAAGTCTAGCTGATGCCTGTGGTGGATGGGGATGACGAGGATCGACATTAACTTCTTCTATATCTAGGATCTTGCTGCTTTTACTCGTAAATGTGTTTCACCCAATTGGATTCTCGCATAAGCCGACGGCTGGATAATTCTCCAACCTTTCCCAGAATCAATCTTGGACTGCTTGTCTGGAACAAGAATATACATATATATATATACTGCCCAAAGTTCAACTGTCGAAGTGTGCAGCTCTGTTCAAATAACTTTGATTTTTAAAATACATCCATTTTTCTATTCAGAGCAATATTAGCAACTTCAAACTTTTCTCTTCTTTCTCTTGTTCCCTCGGGACACGGCTACATCAAACTAACACAAGGCAAATATGCAATCAATGTTAACCCCAGGTTTTGTGCTGGTTATTGGGGTATGAAATTTTCCCCTTTTCTACTTGATTAGCACGTATGCCATCACACCGTAGCTAAAACTGACTTCTATGACTGATAGGCGGCAGGCGGTATAGGACGAGAGACTGCCTTTGCTTTTGCAAAGTCTGGAGCTCTAGGGGTCGCTTTTGCAGATCTTGATATTTTAGGGGCCGAAGAAAGTGCAATACATAGTCGACAATATGCATCAAACCCAGAGTTCCGTACTATCTTCATCAAAGTAGATGTCCGGGACGAGGCCAGTGTTCAAGCTATGGTCGACTGCACAGTTCGGCAGTTTGGACGTATTGACTATAGCATCAATAGTGCTGGTGTAAGTTGATTTAACTTGTTCAATTTCAAAGTTGACAATCAATACAGATAGCCAATAAAAGCAAGGCTCATGTCTTGGAGCTTGACGTTGAGGACTTCGATAATTGTATGGACATAATGGGCCGTGGTACCATGTTGTGTATTCGTGCCGTTTCCAAAGTCATGTCTCAGCAACCAGCTAAGACGATGCTTTTTGGTAATGGAAAATCTCGGCCTATAGGGAGGGGCTCGATAGTCTCTATTGGATCTGGTCAAACAAGACTAGGGTTGCCAGGCTATATGACATATACCTGTTCCAAGGCTGTTATGGAAGCTGTAACTAAAACAGCCTGTGAGTAAAACATAAATCTTTTCACGACGTAAAAGTATCCTGGAACTATATTAACTTGACTTAAAGCTACTGAACTCTCCCCTTTCGGCATCCGTATCAATATTGTACTACCTGCTTATGTTGATACTTCTTTATCGGCCGACAACCTCACACCCAGAGTTAGAGCAGCAATTTCTTCACTTTTGCCTCCTGGGCGTATTGCAGAGGCTGAAGAAATCGCAGACGTCGTTGTGTTTCTTTGTAGTGCTGCTGCAAGCTACATAAGTGGAGAATCAGTTATGATTGATAATGCATGGTCACATACGATTAATATTTTAGGGTCAGAGTTGTCGGAGAATATAACTGATTAATTTCTTCTTATAACTCGTCTCTACGAGGTTCTTCTATTTCTTCTGTTTTAGTAATGCAAAGAAGCAATGTAAAGAAGCCCTTAGTTGCAAATTATGATTTAACCCCACATAATCGTTATTGTCAGAATGTCACTTACAGGTCAATCACGAGACCTAGTCACATGTTACATGCAGTATCATTAGCGAGAGAGGTATTTATATCTCTCTGTTTTACACTCTCTTGAATGCACATGAATCTGTTACGTATGAACCCAATTTGTACCCGATTGACCATACTAGTCAATTCTTACGTTAATTGACGTAAACCAACAGTTATACTAAACTGGCATTATTCTCATTGCAAGGCCTTTGAGTTTATTCTATTTTGCTGTTAATATATTATTAGATCATTGGTTGATTAGAATTGATAGGCTAAGTAGTTTTGAATCGTTATCGAAGCACTCGTTTCGGTCTGAGCATCTCTGTAAGATCACGGACTGCTTTTATCATCACCACCTAGTAAACTTTAGATTCTACTCAGAGTAGAGTTATAACACTCGCCGCAGAATCTTTAAACCACTCCCAAGCCCATATAGAGATTACTCCTACCCTTTTAAAAAGGGTTGCGCCGAGTCATCTACTACATCCAAAGCGAGACCGAGAACAGTTTGACTAACATCCTCGATATCCTCAGTGCTGTTTGACTTTGCAACGATAATTGGCAAGCAAAAAAAAGCTTCGGGTTGATAACCAGTCTCATCTGGGTCAAATCTCCCCATAATTTGGCCACTCTCGGGATCAACAAGATTGTCATCAGAGTAATAATTGCGGCCAGGATGATCAGGATCATAAATCCATAATTTCGCCTTCTTTATCCGTCCTTCGAGAACTAGCCTTCCCCCAATGAGTTGCCCGAAATGATTTACACCTGTCAGTTCTGTGTCAATTGATAGTAGGACGAAACAACTTCTACCATATTTGTCTTCGTTTATATCCTCTCCATAGACAATATTGTTATCAATGGAAGCCAAGTCAGATACGAGATCCCAATCAGCGAAAGAATTATCAATACATGCCCATGACCAACTTGGCGCACGGTAGTTACTTGAGCGCCTGGGATGCTTCCAATTTGCTCTATCCGCGTCGTGTTCCGGAGCAAGATTTGGTGTTCTCCACAGGAGGCTCCGAGCTAAATCACTCTTCCATATGCCAGCCGCATACTCATCCCCGGTGAGCTTTTGAATATCTGCAGCTATTCCTGATAGAGCCGACAGCATATCCGATGTGTGCGATAGTTGTCTTCGAGTGTATTGTTCAACGATTTCGTAGCAGATGTTATGCTTGCTCAATGGCCCAAGAGTCGAGATTTGATTCCGCATCAGCACCATTGCCCTGAGGCAATCGTTCTGTTCTGAAACTGGAGGGAAGGATCCAGACAGGTCACTTTCTGATGCGAGCTTGGTTTTACATGCCCATCCTAGTTGGTACTGGCCAAATTTCAATATTCTCGAAGACATGATGGATTCTTGAAGACACCATGCGCGACGGTCAACTCTTGACAAACCAAATGCCATTTGTGTCCTATGACTCCAAGTACCAACTCCTTGTTTTGAAATGACCTGTAAAGGTTATTTTGCTTTATGCTGTTTAATTGTCAAGCGCAATGGTTGTACAGCAGCAGGATTTCTGTCCATGAAACAGCCAAATGTACCATCGTCGGCCCCTGTAGCAGATATTGTAACGTATGCTGCCTTGTAATATACGCCCATTTTCATACTCTCAATTTCCCAGTCTTTGACAGAATTCTGAATGATGCATAGGGAGTCGATCCAAAGAAAGCATAAATCTAAGGATCTGGTGACTTTAACCGCGTCGGGGAAGGTTTTGGACATATCTGAGAGGCTAATTATCTTACATCTTGATTCGAGGTTTTTAAGTTAACCTGGGCGCAGAAACAGCACCCACTACTAGCAGATTGCTGAAGAGCGTGTATAGATGCATGATGCGGATAATAGAATGGGCCTTGAGACGTTTGCCTAAAGGCTGACGAGACAGGGAGCTGATCCGTCGTATAGTGGGATTGGAAGTTAAACAAACGGGCAAAAGATATCTTGCAACATATCTGGCACAGCATAGTCATGAAGTCTGCTTGATCGCGGCGAGAGTGCGACACAGCAGATACTCAGGTATGTTCTACCCCAGAACCACCCGTGTATTCCATCGAATTACAGACCACATGCTACATTCAGCCACCTGACAACCACCACACATGGTCACATGATCGGTGACGGTGACTGTTGTAATTTGACAAGTACAGAGATAATAACATTCTAAGCAGTTTACAAGGCCGTACTAAATATAGCCTTCCCTTCTGACCAATACCTTATAAGTTTCCTTGCGTAAAGCTATAGGAGCAAAACCCTCTGTTGCTCATATATGCCTATAATCCTTCAAGGTGATATCTAAATAAATAGCTTACATAAGTTAAGTAGCTTAAGTGTTAATAAGTTCGTTATTCTAATGATTAGAAATATGAGTCCTACTAAGACTAGTCGTCCAATAAGATAACAATATAGAGTTGATGTATCAATTCCACCTTAAAACAATATCAATTGAAAAATTATTCTGTGAAAACACTACAAACTGATCGGGAACGACGTCATCACTAAAGGCTGACATGTTAATGGCCATTGGCTTAAAGAGTGGATTCCGCTAGTAAAGTGGGTAGTTGATTCTGATTGGCACATATTCGGAGCTTTTGCGAACGCCCACCTGTTGCGAGCATGTTCCTCACTTCCTGTCGTTTTCAACCGTTCGATTTCCTTTACTCGGTGGCGATCCGAGAACTCCCTGAAATTAAACTCCAATATAAACTCTGGTCAGGGCGCTAGAAATGAATTATGCACCACTAGATGTAGGACAAAATGAAATCCGACTTCTCAGATTGAAATCTCGGCAGTACCATCACCCACAACGAAGTCTTGGAAAAGCCCCGACTCTGGCTGTCTTCTGCGAACTAGAGCATTCTTTTCGAGAGAACCATACCCCTTATATTGCCCTTTCGTACGCATGGGGACATATAGAGGGCTATCGGCCTATTTGTGTTGGAAATACTGTCGTGAGTGTTAGTGTCAATCTTGAAGCGGCCCTTCAAGAGCTCCGGGATGAGCGGAATGACCTATTGCTATGGGTGGACCAGATCTGCATCAATCAAACGGATGCTATAGAGAGATACTATCAAGTACAACAAATGAAGCACATTTACGCAGATGCTTCCCAAGTTACTGTTTGGATTGGCCCGGCTGCCGACTACAGTGACATGCTCCTAGCGCAATTAAAGACGATTGGTACAAACTCTCTTGATTTGACTCGAAGTTTGGACAAAAGTTCGTTCGAAAAAGTGATTGACCAGACTTTCGCTGAGGTTCTTCCTGCCCTTACAGATGCCCAAACTCTAGAATCCGTTTCTACAGCTTTCCGATGTTTTTGCCAGCGATCCTACTGGCGCAGGCTATGGGTCATCCAGGAGTTTGCTCTTGCACGCAAGGTTGAGATTGCTTGTGGTAGCATGCGAATTTCAGAGCCAACTTTTAAGCTTGCGCTTCGTACTATTGCGTACGTGATATACTACCTTAGATATCTTGTAGAGCCGGATATGAACAATGTTCATGTCAGAGCTAGCTCTACGATATACGAGGCTTACGGCGCCGCATCCACAACTTTTATAGATGGGATTATAGCACGTCGACAAAGATTCCAAAGCTACGAGTATACCCGCAACTCACTGTTCCATGTTGTCATTGCTTCTATGGTTTTGGAATCCGACCACAACCATCCTGAATGCTCGGATCCGAGAGATAGGATCTTCGCAGTTTTAGCGCTAGCTAAGGATGCATCATCATTTGATAAATTTCCTGATTATACGAGTAGTTGTGAAGACATCTATACTGAAGCAACGAGGAAGTTTCTTGATCAGGGCCACATTGATATCCTCTCCTACTGCCTCTTTCCTAGGGATACGACATTACCTAGCTGGGTCCCTGATTGGCGCATGAAGACATTTGCGCCAAATGCATATAATCCATGGTTAGAAGGGTTTAGATTCTCGGCATCTGGGAAAGGGAGACAATCTCAGAAGGAAATGACCTGTAGAGATCCGTATTTAATCAACTTACAAGGAACCGTCGTCGATACAATTAAAGAATTTGGGACACCTTGGAGACCTGACTGGCTAGGTAGCCTAAATCCCTCAGAAAGTCTGCTTTATCTCTCTGAGATCAGATCATTTTGTGCCAAGTCTCCCCGTATAGATGCAGAGAACGAAGATGCAGAGGCTGCTCGAATTGCGATTGCGGACTGGCACGTAGTAATTGGTGCAGATAGTACAGTTGGTGTACTTAGTAGCTACCGCCGTCTTCTTAAGGTATTTAAGACATCGAATGGATCTCTAGATCAGCAGTTAATGCATGACAAAGATCCATGGTATAGACGAGTGATACAGCTCTTCCGTCCTTGTCGACCTTTCATATCTCATTCTGGGTACGTTGGTCTTGCACCATGTCATGTTGAGATTGGTGATGCAATATGTATTTTCATCAATGGATTGGTTCCATACGTGCTCCACCCGGAATCTGATGGGGTATATAGCCTTGTCGGTGAGTCTTATGTACATGGTATTATGTACGGGGAGCATATGGAGGGCGAGCCAGTAATCCGGAATTTCGTATTGAAGTAATAAGAGCAAAATTTGATTTGTAGTATAGAAGCACTCAAAGATTTTCATTACATGGACAAAATTCAGGACCACCTATATTTCTACTGTTGAGTTAGGGAAGTAATCTAATATAAGAGGCATGCTGCTCTGTTGTCTCGTAACAACACTTCACTCATACATTTTTGCACCGTTTATAATAAAACCTGTACCGCTTCTATCATTAATGCTTGGGACTAGAGCCGAAGCACATTCAGACACCGCTGAGTTGCTCTAACAATAATTCAAAGACCTAGCACTATACGTGGAAGAAAATATTCCTTCAAGTGGATATAACTTCCTTTGCTTTTTTTAGATATTGTGCTAAGACACTGAGTTAGTAGCGGTTGGCATAGGAGAATGGGGAATAAGTTACCCGCAAGATCCCATCTGTGACTAAATTTCTCCAACACGGTTATGAGAGCTTCGAAGTCGCTATCCCGTAGTTCTAACGGGGTGGTGTTATAACTGAACTCTATGTATAACTTTGACGCCTGGTGTACACAGCCGATACAATGTAAAGGCAAAACAGATACGTCAGAAAGAAGAATGATAGAGCTGCGGTTAATGTCCAACGACATCTTGATCACCATTCGTATTGCTACCAAAGCGGATTCTTTGCGCGTTGAGTCATCCATGATTTCCGCGGGAGATGGGAAGTGGTAGGCAGAATAATGAAGTGTGAATAAGCCGCTGCGAAATGTTAAGATCTTCACGTTTTGTGCTCCATCAAATAAAGGTAACTCTACCTGATACAGAGTCCAATGGCAAAACAGCAGTGTTCTACTCCACAGGTCGCTTGCTTGAATAAGATATGTAGCAAACATTGCAGCTTGTCATCGATAGCTTTCGATTCTTGAATATCATACACTTCACCGCCAGCGCATTTTGAGATGAACTCTTTTACGTTCGCCAGTAACCGAACTGCCTCAACGGTCCAAAGGAATGATCCAGGTACATATGTATGTGGACTCCGGTGCAAGCTTGACTGTGAATGATTTGACGGTGACCTTTCTGTACTAGACCAATAGCTATGGTCTACTGGTAAGGAAGGCTCAGGAGACACACGCCTAGAGACCTTTCTCTTGCTTGTGTCTAGGTCAATATCAAGCATCCTTTTGACAATATCAGTGATCCTATGCAGATTGAAATTACACAAAGAAGCTACCGGCCGCAGTGGGTATTTGGCATGCTTTACTCACTGTTCAAGGATAACAATTGCCCACTGTGCACGACTTATCTCATTGTCCTGAGAAGTTGCGTGTTGAGCTTCATTTGAAGATAGTCCGGTACAAATCCTTGTGCATATACCGAGAGTTTTAAGGGTGAGATCAAAATTAGCATGGCCATATTCGAAGAATGCGATTAATATGCCTCCCTCTAATACACGTAGTGATTCGCTAGCACAGGATGATAATACTAGAAACAATGACTTGGTAACTGCATATAGCTCGCCAAATATCTGTTGTTTCTGGTTCTGCACTTGCACAATCAGACACATACATAATATTAAGAAACTAATTTCGAGCGTTAGATTTGAGCCTAAGATGTTGACCTCTATCTGGAGCTTCCCAGGGACTATTATGGGAAGCCAACCAGCAAAAGTCTGGAAATAGTGATTTGTCGTCCTTGTTATTCCATATCCGTAAATTTCGACTAGTTGGTGAATCTGAGAAATGATTGCTGACAATTGCGATTCTTTAAGGCTGTCTGAATCATCCCTTAATATGGCCGACAACAGAAGCGAAGACGCGTATAATTCAGGTGCAATGTTCGCTACAGGGGTATTCGTATGTGCTCTTGCATCATGGTCACTGATCTGTTGGTGGACCCCTTGCGCGACTGTATTCTGTATGGGGAGCGATTCTAGATCCTTCAAGTGAGCAGTGCTTCTTATTTCATATTTGCAACGATACCGCAAGCTGTGGCATTTACGTAAGTAGGGGTGTTTTCCAAGAGCACAATCATCTCTGTGGGCTCACCGTTCGCAGCGAGAACACCGGGGAAGCACTTTGTCACATCGGCGCTTACGAGCTTTGCATGAAACACAGGCGTATAGCGAAAGTCCCGACTTTGTGTCTTTCCCAGAGGCCATGGTGGGGATTCATCACGAAGATGGCCGTGTCTATGCAAGAATCCCGGGGATCCGTGGTAGAAATGGAACCACACGCACTAACTACTTTTAATGGTTAGTCAGTGCACTACCGAAGACCGTTACGCGAGTCGTGTACCATCCACTGGTGGTTAAAGGAAGAAATTGGTGTAATCCTGAGGTTCGCTTATTGCATTGTGCCAGTACATTGTCGGTCGTCACGGATGGTCTGCCGCACTTGTAAAGGTTAGATTTAGCGTTAGAATAAAAGAACAAGAAAGCTTTTCAGTATTAATATAATGCAAAGAGGACTACTTAGATGAACGATAGTTATTCACCACAAACTCCTAGAAAGTTGATGTCTCCTTTCAAATCGACTGTGAAATCAACAAAGCTTTGAAATCAGTTTTCTTGGCTGTAGAATTGATCGTTTTCTGCCAATTCTACCAGACTCGCTCCAAAACCCATTCCTTTAGCGTAATATGACCATTCTTTAGCTTATCTCTATCCTCAAAGAATGGTCGGAAGATTTTGTCTACGACAACCTCTGGAACCGACTTTGTCGCCCATTTCCCCCCTTCCAATGGCACGATAGGTTCCGCTATGAGAGGGGCTCCAACCAGAATGCTGTACTTCTCGGGCAGTATCATGGAAAACTGCCTCGTGAGATTTTGCGAGGCAGACTTTGCTGCGGAAAGGGATGAGTAAGAAGGCTGTGGGCTGGTGTCCAGGACACCACCGGGCACAAGGAAGAGAGGAAACCCGTTCTGTGACGTCCGATCTGTATGTGCATGTTTACTGAACCACTGGCCCGCCACCAATGTTCCCACAGCCGAGATTTTGAAACTGGACTCTAACTCTTCCGGGGTAATTGACATGAGATCGTCTGGTGCGACGCTGGCTGCATTATAACACAAAACATCGACTTTCCCATCTAGCTGGGCCGCAGCCCAGTCGAGAGCAGATATAAGATCAGAAGGCTTAGACGCATCTGCGGATCGTGTCAGGACTCTCGTATTGGGATGTATAGCTTTGATCTCTGCCGCATATCCATCCAGTTTGTTCTTTGATCTTGAAATAAGGACAATATCCCAATTATGACTTGCAAGCCACAAACTTAGAGATTGGGAGATTAAGGGTCCGGCGCCCACAATAATGATGTTTTTTCCGCTGCTGTGAGACATGATGTTGACTGGTGACGTCTGAGAATTGAAAGCTGGTGCAGTGCTGGTGAACGAGACAAAATAGAGAGCATTCACAGTATTTATACACAGTAATGTTCTAAGGGAACTTTGCGTTATTCTTTGTAAAGAAGCAGCTTATTAAGATAGCCCCTCTTCTGGCGCATGTCCCCGCACGCTTGAAGATGTCGTCCATCGATTGTTGATTCACGAGCTGCTGAAATATCACCGGGGCGGATTTCCGCCCTTGCATCTGGCAACACGCTTGGGGCTGAGTATACCAACTCACTCTAGCGCCCGGCCACAAAAAAAGTACCATCCAATCAGATTAGATTTCACATGAAATTTGAAATAGCAAGAATCCATGTGCCAGGATCCCCAGAAAAATATTCGACATCCAAATAGGTATGTACACCTATTATTACAATGTAATCCATCTTAAATCATACCTTACACACCGAATCTCAATCACAATTGGAAAAGCTAGACTAGCTCACGTGTTTTGCAGCTTGGCACTCACGTGAAATATTTGGCTAAGACTACGTCGAAGCTATTCTGACAACGTTATAACTCCGCCTGTACAATGATTATAAAGCAACTTTTGTTAGTTCGACAGTTCAGGCAGTAGAGGTTGAGCACTACGGCGTTTCCACTTACATTCTTCTACACATCTTTACAGCTAATGTAGATACTGCTTCGGAAAGCACTTAAAGCTTAATCGTACACGGATAAATTATGTATCAGAAGCTAAACGACCCATTTGACAGCTTGCGCCATATCTATATCATAGCAGTTCAGGCTCGATAGCTCCAAGCCTCCCCAATATCATATCGTAGTGCTCTAGCCTACGATGCTTTTCAAAAGCAAACGTCTTATCCTTCCCTCTTCTACAATCTGCCAGATCAATGGTCGCTACCACCAACTCGTCCTCTTTCGTTTTCGCTTCCTTGATAATGTGTCCGTTGGGATGTACGATGATAGTTCCTCCCATCAAGGGATTCCCATCTTCAGCGCCCGCCTTAGCAACATTGATACTAAAGCAGGCATTCATATAGCTATTGCCTTGACAGCTTAGCTTGTGATGCAGCATTACCTCTTCCTCTGCTTCTTCTGGGGTAAGATCAACCATCTCCCCTGTTGGTTTGGTTGCAAAGGCAGTCGTATTGTATCCGCAGCACAGAATCTCTACACCTTGTAAACCATAGACCCGCCAGCCTTCTGGCCATCGCCTGTCATTGCAAATTAACATGCCAACGATAGGATCACCTCTACCATCTGTCTTCTCCTTCGAGCCATCCTCCGTTGCAATATCAGCTCTCTTTATGGCGCCCTCAACAAGGCCTGGCGCCCTAAAAGCTGGGAATCCTAGGTCTCCTGGGTGAAAATATCGCTTTTCGAGCTGCTGAAAAGCGCCTGGAGCTGTGTATGGCTCTACTGCGCCGGGAAGATGGACTTTGCGGTACTTCCCGACGACTCTATCTTCTTGCGCCGAATAGTACACACTTGAGTTGTAGTCGACATGCGAACCATCTAATTGAGGGCTTCTTTCGGCATAGCCAACATATACATCGATGTTTAGGGCATGGGCATGGTCAAAGAAAGGCTTGACCTTGGGCGACTGGCGGATGCCACCCTTTGCAGGGTCTTCAATATCGAAGTAGTTTTCAAGATCCTCAGAATCCAATAGATAACGAGGGAAGAAAGTTGTAAAGGTAAGCTCCGGAAAAACCACAAGTTTGACGTGTTGGGCTGCAGCTTGGTCAAGAAGCGTGCACATGCGCTGGACTACGGACTCTCTTGAATCTGCGAGGTGAACGGGACCGAGCTGTCCAGCAGCGACGGTAAGTAATCTCTGGGATTGCTTAGTAGTGGACATCGTGATGTCTGTAATATTTTTTGTTTTGTAAATTGGAGTCTGAATGATAATGAACTTGAGTTTCTCATTTCAAGCTAGATGTCAGAATTTATAACCTAATAACTGCTGGAACATACATTGCTTGATCAATTCTAAGATCCGCCGTACTTGTGTCGGCGACCAATTAGTAACGGCCAAGTCAGCCGCCGGCCAGCTCGCAAGCTTACCGAGCCGAGATAACGGGCAACTGAGCAAAATCATAAGTGGGATGGTGTTAACTCTGTGCAAAACTAAATAACTTAACGTATTTCCTACATGAACCGTGCGTATGCTGTGTACGATATTACTAAAATGCGTCAACTAATATTTCACTTGTAAAACTATTATCAAATCAAGCTTTACCTTGTAATCAAGAGCTTGCACTTGCCTACCATACTACGAACAAGTTTCAACACCGGTAGCTACATGGCCCGTCGGCTACCCTATTTCTGGCGAAGATTATTTGCACGATGGCCTTTGTAGGTTTGCCTGAAGTCATAGATCCTGTCCTTCAGGGGGGTCGCGACTCGGCGAAGCCGCCTCGCGTAGCTAGCCGCCGACCTACTGATGGACTCGAGAGGATGTAAGTCTTATACAATTAGTAGCGGTTGCTTAGCCTACTGTTAAGGGATTTGGATTTTTGGTAGCTAACATCGATTGGCACACTAGCTAAGTGCCTGACTCAGTAATCATTCAACCCTACAGACTCGAAATCCCCTTCTAAACAAGGAACAGGAATATCAAATTTCTAACTTTTTCCGCATCACTATTTGATAAACAATTTCCAACGAAGTAAGATATGTCAGCCTCTTCTCTTTCTAGCGGTGGCAGGCGCATGACGATACTATCGTGGAGGTTTGAGTTGTAACTATGTATAAACCTAGGCAATGCAATCCGACCCTTGCGTGGGTGTACAGCATCACTAGCTTGCTAAATGCCCTGCTGATATGCGCAATTGTACCATCTGTTTATATTGAGATTTTCAATGTTCCTCATGCATTCCCTGCCTGGTGCTTGTTCCATCCGCACTTAACCTGGATAAATCAAAAGGCAAAAGTATTCCACCTACCTACAATACACTATACGTAGCCATTACTATTGCATTTCTTGTATTCGGTTTTGTGCCACGAGTTATAATCCTACTCAAAGTCGACCTTTTACCTAAGCTTCTACCAATTCCAAAAGATAAACCATGGAGATCTTTCGAGTCGATACTAGCAACGTTAGATAACATGAAGAATCACCACACACCTCGGCAAGTTTTATACACAATAGGTTATAAGACCCTACGTGCTACATACATAGTACTCATGACTGGTCATGATCTCTATAGTTCTCCCGGGAAAAGCAATGGCTACAGCAGTGGCCTTCCAAACTGGAATGAGAATATGAATGCTGTCTTCTTCAAGTTTCCGATTGGTACTGGCTTCCCTTATGGCGATGGTATGACCGATAGTGATATAGCCGAGAGCGCCAAAGACGCCTACGATGCCTATGCAGAACTAATTGAGCTCATTCCTGGACTTCGTGCTACGCGTGTGCATGTCGAAGTCCTGAGTTATAGTAGCCAGTATGGGCCGATATGGGTAGACGAATGTACCCGAAATGGCAAGGATCGACTTGGGCTAACTAGCTTAAGTATTGGGAATGGCTTGTACAGTGCCCGCGAGCAGATCGAGGCACGACTGAATATACTCTGCGGTGAGGATGGGCAGGGAAGACTTGTATCTAGCTGGACTTGCGGTAAAAAGAGCTATCTTTCATTCATGAGCATTGCACGACGATGATTAGATAAGTGTGACAAAACCAGGAGCACTGACGATACACAGAAAGCTTAAGAAGTGTGCCTTATGGCGTTAAATTACTGTGAAGATGTCGTATTTCTCCTGGGCAAGGAGTCTGGCAGAGTTGATTTTGATGTCACTATATTTCGCCTCTATCCAGACCAAAGTGAATTTGATTGAATCCATGAAACAGCATATTATAAGGCGCTGAACTCACTAAACCTGCAACAGGCGCTCCGAATCTCTAAGGATGGCATGATCTGGCCATGGGATCTCTTCAGCACCATCGTCGAGCGTAAACATGCGCTGTCAGGAGATTTCGCCAAAGATACATCTCAACTTCTACGTACTGGTGTTTTGGACAGAGGTGTGAGCCTTCTCATTTATCAAGGATTGCTTAATGAGGACCACTGCAATACCCCTGGAGTCAATGCAATGCTACGGGGTCTCAATTTGCCCTCTTCCAAATTGCAACTCAAAAACTTGTGAGGGTAGCAATCAAGAGAGCGCTGACTGGATGTTTCAGTGTACTAGATAAGGCTCTCAGGACGCAAACTTTTGCTATTTAGAGGTTCCTAATGGTGGCCATGAATCTTTTATTTAGTAGCCACATGGGGCTCTCAAGATGTTAGAAGAATTTGCAAGCAACAGGCGACTATCATGAGGTACAATTGTTGTATTACACGTCGTGATATAGGCTACGGAAAGTGCTGAGAGTATTTCTAAGGCTGCATAGTCAGAGGATGGATATTTTGCTATGATGGGAATTACCGCTGCTGGAGGAGCACCATCATTTAACTTAAAAATTATCTTCAGCTATTAGCAAACTATCTTGAAGCAAATGGCTATGTGTGCAAATATAGATCTTAATGGAAATCAACTTTCTAGGCTAAGAGGTTTGACACCCTATATTATCTCTTTGGGTATGATTGCTATTTTTAGTGAAGGTATCAAAACTAAGTCGGAAGCTTGCTCCTTCGGTCAACAATGCTAGGATAAGATGTTTCCTAACTAAATACTGTAACAAGATTTCGCAACCATCTATGGTTGTGTATTTATCTTTGGATGAGGTTCTAATAGGACGGAGAATATGTATATTGCAGTTACGGAGGAAGACGAAGGTTTGCTCACACAAGTAAAATGTGAAGGTGATTTATCACTAAGTTAGCTGGAGGGACCCCAGCAGATCTCCAACTGAAATGGAATATTTATACAGGAGATGAGTACATAGGTCAGGAGAAATACCTACGAAAGGTATACTAGACAAGCTAAGATAGAAAAGACCAGAAATCTATACGTCTGAGGCACTGAGTTAGCACACCCCCATCGGGAAGAATTAGAAACAGAAGTTATTCTTAAGCATAGTCTATTAATAAGAGCAAGATCATATATTAGTTGGATAAATATATAGCGAAGGGGTTTAAATATATACTTAAAAGCAGAAAACTGTGGTATGAAGAGAAAAATATAATGTGTTTGAGTATAGTTGTTCTTCACAACACTTGTTAGAGCATCCGTTATTGTTTACTTGATGACTAAGAAGTATGTATTGGTATACCTCTTATCTCAACTGTATCAATGACAGGTCAAAATCGTGAGGTAAAAAGCTATAGATCATCCTTCTAAGCGAGTGTGATGGAGGTCATATAAATTTCCCTATTGAGTATCGATTTGACCTTCGTAGCAATAATACAAATCATAGTGCCTGCATCCGAGTACAAATGCATGCACATGCAAGTGGTGTAACTATATTCCAAATACCTGCATGCGCAGGTGGTGTAAGGATATACCTACACGTGCAGGAGGTGTAGAGATGTTTCAACACGTGCAGGTAATGCAATGATGTTCCAACAGTATGGCTACATATATTTTGTAAGATTTATTCTTAAAGAATATATTTGTCGGTATATCATTATTGGATCTCGATCTCGACCTCGATCGAACACTCGTTCGTACTTACTACAAACACCACCTGTTTGCAATTACGTAGTACTACGAACAAGAGGTCGGATCGATGCCTACCGAGTGTTCGTACTTACTACAAACACCACCTGTTTGCAATTACGTAGTACTACGAACAAGAGGTCGGATCGATGCCTACATTACGTAGCATTACGAACGGAGGTTGAATCGATACCTATTCTGGTTGTTCTACAAACAGATGAAGGTATTGATAAGACCTCCATCACACTCACTTAGAACAGAGAAAAAAAAGGATATACACATTTTACCTCACGCATTTTGACTGTTATTGGTACAGCTGAAATGAGAGGTATTCCAACAATATTAGTCGTCCGTTATAAAGTTAGGATTTCAACACTGTAAGATTAAATAAACTATAAATTTCGAATATAGGATTAAGCCGTAAGGTATGAATTTATCTCTTCTCTCACTTTTAATTTACTTTAAGTTAATAGCACTAGGTGGTAATTTACATACAGTAGGCATTAGATCTAAGCCTCTTTCTTACTCTTATACAATACCAGAATCTTATGATTTCTAGTGACAGGCGCTATATGCAGCCATCTTCCCCTTACCATCCTCCTAAAGTGGATCATACCCCAAATTCACCAACGTACGGAACAAAAGTACATTCCGATTTGGTTTCTTTGGGTCATTTATAAATACAGGTCTGATTCTGCTACTTACTGGCTTCCCTACGGCAATATGCAAAGCCGTCTCGCCATCGGTTCCTACGGCGCTAATTTGACGAATGTGAATATATCTGTTTGCAGCTTGGCTTGGGAACCTACATCGCCTTGTTAGGAGGGGCTGGTAGTAGAAGAGAAGGAGTTGGTCACGTATGTTGATGTATCGTAAACGCCCAGTGGGTTGTGATTCAACTTGACATGGACAAGTAGCGCTATCTCACCCAGTTTGTCCCGCGCATTGATCAAACCGCCCAGCTTTAAGTATTTATCTATAAGAGGTATTCATTTTTTGTTGCCCGTCATAGAGTTAGAGCGGGATAGGATATGGCGTGCAATATTGCTGTTGGGAACGAGTTCTAATAGACTGCATCCCCTTCTATATACTTTCGTGACACTAGACGTTACGCCGTTAGATCGACTAGCTTCTACTTCTCTCGAGAGAAGTGAAATATACTTCTTAAGTATTCTTACCGCAAGCACAAGAGTACTATCCGCTCTGACACTATAGGCTAAGTCCTTACTATAGTGGTTGAAGCTAGTACTAGTTCCTTCAGCAAAGGCAAAGGCAAAGAGCGTACTACTACCACTGGTCACTACTCAATCAAAACCTCTTGTAGAGATTGTTACTACTAAATAGAAGGATGTTGTACTAAAGAACCGATCTAACTTGCGTCGTTGATACAGCCGCCTATTCTATATATGTAAAGTATCATATACACAGGTTCTTACATGTAGGAGAGCCTCGACTGTAGTAAAGCGGTTTATTTATGGTATCTGTAGTATCTCTGAAGAAAGAAAGCCATATAGGTGAGGCAAGAGTTAAATGGGTGCCAGCTCCATAGTGTCTCTGCCTGAGGCTATAACAATAATATTAGGTTATATGTCTTGAAAAGACGCGAGCGAGGGTCGACTTGCCAACCATGAACTAGTGGCTCCCTGTGCCCTTGCTAATAGCTGTAGCACCTGCGTTATATGACTACGCGTGATTATCACCTTAGATTTTCTGCCTAATTGGATTTCTACCCCTGCATTTTCTACTGTTGCTCTACCTTCTCGTTCTAACTTCTTACGGGTACTGATGCATCCTTGCGGCGTGCTTATCAAAATGCGGAAGGTCGTCATAGAAAGACGGATCTCGCTCCTCATACTCCTCTCCTACCGATAGGAGCTATCAAAATAATATTAATCTAATGATTCTAATCAAACATGCACCTTCCCGAATTTCTCTAGATAAATGGTGGCAATCCGTAAATTTGCAAGGACGGCAAGTATGTCGTGGTCTTCGAGGCAAAAGTCGAAAGCAGCCAGCAGAGATCTCAATACTACGTATATAATATGCGCATATAAATATCCAGCAAGATTTCCCACCATGGAGCCTGCTACTCGCCTCTCTTACTTACCGTTGAATAGAACCCATCCTGTAGAGTTCGAGCAACATGAGGTTCTCATCCACCCTGGCGACCGGCCTGCTTTGTCTCGTGACCGGCGGGTCAGCTCTCTTTCCTTCCAAACACAAAAGTGGGATGAGAGTAGGCCCCATCTCGGAGGACACAGAGCTGGATGGGGCTTCGGGCTTCAATGGCTGGGGCACCTTTGACCAGCTGCTTGACCACTCTAACCCGCACCTGGGAACCTTTTCGCAGCGCTATTGGTACGGCACTCAGTACTGGAATGGCTCAGGCTCGCCCATCATTCTGACTACGCCAGGAGAGCAGGCGGCTGACGGGTTCAATGTCACCTACACTACAGAGCTCCGGCTCACAGGTCTCATGGCCGCCGAAATGGGCGGTGCGGTGATTGTGCTTGAGCATCGATACTGGGGCGAGAGCTCGCCGTATGACGTGTTGACGGTGGAGAATCTCAAGTACCTGACGCTGGACAATGCTCTTGCAGATTTAACCTACTTCGCCAACAATTTTGACGCACCGTTCGATCATTCCGGTGGCAGCAAGCCCAAGAATGCCCCTTGGGTTTATGCCGGAGGCTCATATGGTGGTGCATTGGCCGGCTGGTTGGAAGCAGTTGACCCCGGCACGTATTGGGCGTACTACGGGACCAGTGGTGTTGTTGAGGCCATCGGGGACTTCTGGCAGTACTTCGCTCCAGTTTTGGAAGCTACACCTCAGAATTGCTCAACTGATCTCATTGCTGTCATTGATTACATCGACAACATCCTGTTGCATGGAAACAGCTCGGAGAAAACCAAGCTGAAGGACCTGTTCCTCCTTGGGGATTTAGAAGATGCTGATTTTGCCTCGTAAGTTTTCAAGCATCCCCTATTCCATTCAATAATTCTGATCGATATAGTGCTCTTCAGAACGGCCCTTGGACCTGGCAGGACACTCAATTTTACACCGAGTCAACCTATGGATACAATGAGTATTACTACTTCTGTGACTACGTTGAGGTATTATACCCTTCCCAATTCCGCGATGCTCCACCTCTGATATTCGTTTGGTAGAATGTCTACATCGACCCCAATCAAACTGTTATTCCCGGTGCCAAGGGAGTTGGGTTTGAAAAGGCCCTAGCCGGTTACGCGCAATGGTGGACTGAATACGAATTCCCGGGATGTAAGTTACCAAGCTGGCGCAATGGATGGAAGACACTGACACCCCCCCCCCCCAAGACTGCGAGTCCTATGGCTACTCCGAGTTTAATGGCACCTACAACACAGGATGCTTCAAGGCCTTAGACTCGCAAAATGTGATTTACAAGGATCTCACGGTTTCCAATCCAGTCGATCGACAGTGGATGTGGTTACTTTGCAACGAGCCGTAAGTCAGCCCCTTATTCATAAAAAGGTCTACTTCCTGTTTTCATCTTGCTAACGAATATACAGTCTGGAGTACTGGCAAGACGGCGCACCTGAGGGCACTCCCACGATTGTGTCCCGCCTCGTTAACGTGGCATACTGGCAGGCGCAGTGCGGATTCTATTTCCCGGCTTCCCAAGGCGGGTATGGTCTCGAAAAGGGTAAGACCCCCGCGACGGTCAACAAGTACACGGGCGGCTGGAGCAACACCAAGACCACGAGATTAATGTACACCAACGGTCAGCTAGATCCATGGAGGGACTCGACTGTCAGCTCAGACTTCCGCCCGGGTGGCCCTCTACAGAGCACCGAGCAGCTACCCGTGAGAATAGTGGCGAGCGGTGTGCACTGCAGTGATTTGTACGGGCAAAACTGGGCGGTTAATAATGACGTCAAGGCTATTGCATATGCCGAGGTTGCGCAAATGGCGGGCTGGGTGAGCGAGTTTTACGAGGGGAAGTCTCATGACAAGAGACAGGAGCTCCAGTGGCAAGCGTAGTGGAAAGGGAATGTAAAGATTCTTTTGTCTAGCAGTGTCGGGTTACTTCGTGAGGTTGAACTAAGTTTCTAGAATGTGAATAATCATAATATTAAAGCTATGGATATAACGTTACTTTCAGGGTAATCGGTCAGTAGGTCAGGTACCTATATGCCAAAATTTCGTGTAAAAGTACTCACATTTATTTTTATAACTGTAAATGTTGGTATACCTCTTATTTCAGTTGTAATAGACAGGTCAAAATCGTGAGGTAAAAATGTAGATGATTCTTCTAAGTGAGTGTGACGGAGGTCTTATAAATACCCCTATTGGTGTCGATTCGACCTTCGTACTAATACAGTTATAGTGTTTGCATCCGAGCGCAAACACGGGAACATTCAAGCGATGTAACGATATTCCGAATACCTACATGTGTAGGTGTTGTGACGATATACTATCGCGTGCAGGTGGTGTAGCGATATTACAACGCGTGTAGCTGATGTGACGATATCCCAACAGTAAAGTTATTTTTGCTCTATTTACATAGTATAAGTGTACATGTGGCAAGGCGAAGCGAGGCTAGACACTTGTGAATGCTGCGCAAGCCAAGCGGCAGCCCTCTTCCCTCCTAACCACTTTTGTGGTTTGAGAGGAGGTATACAATCAGAACACACAGTAACAACAAAGAAAAAAGGGTATAAACTGATAGAGAAGTCGTAGTCAAACATTAACCTTTCAAATGTGGTAGGATTGGAGTTAGTAGATAGTTATAATACATAGTAATAGTAGGGGAAAGGTTGAGCTAATAGAGCTGAAGTATTTAGGTACAGAAGACATAATTTTATGTAACTTATGTCAAATGGAATTTATTAAAGTAGGTAACTGTTGGTATGCGTTTACAACGGGCAGACCTCGTAATAGCATCATAGGCTTCAATTACAGGGTATGCAGTGTGTTGTAGGTGGTTGTTGATTCTCTATGTACGTCTATCGTAAATGGGGTTATATCCCATCAACGAATGCTGCCACGCCATTAGGTCACGTGCTAAGTATATGTCATTGCAATCCGACAGTAACGTATATCCCAATCGAGTGGACAACCCCAACAGACCAAAGCACCAATACGCATTATAACACCTACATTTTGTAATTCTAGTACCAAAAAATCATAACTATTCTAATACACTGCTGATGTTGTTTACATGTACGAGTATTATGCCCAGTTTGATTGCATAAGCCACACCGTCGCTGTCGACCCTTTGAGCCCTCGGCTTGTATATCTCTATTTCCTTGGTTTTGAGTACTTTGTACTAGTTCCTGGCCTTCCTCGACTGTAAGACCCCCACCTTGGTATATAAGCCTCTTTCTCTTTCTTTCTCTTCTCTTTTTAGCTTGGTTTGCCTCTTGTAAAGCCTTATCTTCAGCTCTAAGTAGTTAGCCGAGTGGATCATAATTTGAGCTCCTTTAACAAGCTGGTCAAATGCTTGATTAATCGGAGTTGGAGAGCTATTCTAATTTTGTACGATTATTTCCTTAATATTTGAAGTCTGGAATTCAATCTCTACTGCATTTTGTGCTGTTTTTGACGTCCAATTTGACTCTTGAATGGGAGGTGGTGTAGGATCTTTAATTGAAGATCAAGGTAAGAAAGGAGTCCGACTTTATTTTCCGAGCCCTTTTCCAGACTCAATTTTCCCCTCAGAGCTTCGGTCTCAGAAACGTTGACATCATAGCTCACAGGGTCGATGATAACCCCGTAATTAGCCGCTGCACCTTCAACTGTAACAAGTTTGCGGTGGACCTCGAGTGCAACTATTTCAACAGGTCATCTGAGGATCACCTAAACCGCCTCCTCCTCAAGTGATCCATTCCAACAAATCATTTGGTTCAACTCTGACGTGATCGCATTTACTGGGCAGCATCTCCTTTGGTGGATTCTTTGCATCTTTAGAATATCGATGCAAAATCTTTCGAGACCTGTTGCCAGGTTTACCTCCATCAATGCCCCACGGCTTTGTAAACCATCTGTTATCATGGATGCTGATTTCTCCCCGAGAAAGAAATCTGTAAAGTGTCCGTTGAGCATTTCCTCCACGGTAAAATCCAGGACCACCGGAGTCAGCCAAGGCTTCATTTGCCTCTATGCAAAGAGGAAAGTTTAGCTCAATGCGCTCTGTGGTGATGGATTTAATTGCAGGAAACAAACAATGGCAATCAGGCTAAATTCACAAATGTCAGAAATTGTGCCTGGTGTAGACTAGACGCATGAAAACTTACGCCCTCGCCGGCAGGTCGAGCTGGGACACCTCCAAAGCGAATTTGATACAATTGGTACCATTCGCCATTGGGTTTCCAACCAGAATAGAAAAAATGGGGATAGTCGGAGAAGCCGGCCGCAGCACGGTACGCAGGAATTGTCTGTCACATTAGAACCTGCACAATATCCATAACTCTGCCGAGAATATGCGTCCTGCAACTGATTGCTGCGGGTCGCAGAGGCCAGAGGACTGAGCCTTCTGGAATATCAACCTCAATGAAATCATGGAATCCATCATTGACTACGCATTCAGGGTCAAATACAGCTAAGAGGTAATAGCTAGTTCCAAATTAGTATTTCAATAAAAACCAGCCCAAAATATGCTTGGACTTACCCGACAAACATCTTGAACATGGTTGGAGAAAGGTAGTAATTGATTGACCTTTCACTCTGAGGGCTAGAACCAGCCCAGCCAAAGTGTAATTTTCCATCTTTCCTAACCATGGAGCATTTAACTGCAAATTGACCTACTTCCGAACCATCATCGTCCACAAAATCCGTAAAGACACTTTTCTCATCAGAGAAATGGTTTTTGGTTAGTTTCTGGACTGCTGTTTTATTTCTTCGAAGTAATTCCTCACAAAATGCTTCGTAGACCCTGTTTTTGAGATTGAAAATGGTGGTAGAGAAATATGCACAGATTACTCACACTATGCCAAATCGATCATGGAGCTCGCAGACTCTTGCTGCTGCGGTTCTGTAGGCAGCAACTAGGGCTGTTAAATCACTTCGGTACCAGTCAGGCTGACGAGAATTTCGGCGTAGGACATCCAACAGGTCAGCATTATAGTGGCCCTTTTTGTAGAGCTTGACGGTCGGGATTTGTACGCCGTCATCAAAAATTGTAGTTGATTCAATAGACATGCTACAAGGTACTTTGCCCTCAATTTCACTTCATGAACTTAGGATATTTCTTTGAAAACAGAGATATGCATGCACTTACGTGAGATTTCCAAAGTTCGCTGCCCAGCCTAAAAGTTTGCCTTGATAGTGGATGGGCAATAAGATAATGACGTCGTTCAAGTGAGTAACAGCACCTTCAACTGGATATACATCGTTCATCACGAAAACATAACCTTCATCGATGGTGCCATTGGTATTTTTCCACATGTTAAGAAATGCGGCAATGAAACTTTCAAACTGGCTCACTAGCATCTGACCGCGGGCATTTTGTGATCACGTTGAATTCTTCCTACTATTCTCGAATAGCTGGTGACATAGCGCATCGTAGCATAAGTGTGTCCATTTCATTCCGGATGGATGTAAGCGTTGTAGAGACTAAAGCTGGTATGAGAGGTGATTATACAAAAGCAGCTGCCGCTTCTAGCGTATGTTTCTTAACCTCAAGTTTAGAGATACTCGACACGTCAATAGGATCGATTATGATATTTCCAACGTGATCAATTTCTCCGAAGAACCCTGGTGGAATCAAGGTGTTAGAATCCATTTTCGAAATTATGCATGGTCCTGTAACTCTATATCCTTCTGTTGGAATATCGATATATCTACCACCTACACGTGAGGCAACATCATTACACCTCATACAGATATTGGTATATCGCTACGCCACCTATAGGTGTATAGAGTTGGAATATCGCTATACTACTTGCTTGTTCCCGTGTTTGCGCTCAGGTGCAAACACTACATATGACTGTATTACTACGGAGGTCGAATCGATACCCAGAAGGGGTATTTACAAGACCTCCACCACACTCACTTAGAAGAATCATCTATGTTTTTACCTTACCATTTTGACCTGTCTATTACAGCTATTGAAATAAGAGGTATATAGATCAACCAACACCTTCCTTTGAGATTTTTTTCCTATCCCAGAAATATGCTTCGACAGTCTTGCCATCCACTGTAATAATCTTGCGATCGAGAATAGCAGAAAATGGAGGAGTTATATCGTCAAAATTTTCGGCTTTATTGATGTTAAGCAGTTCAATTGAAGAAGAGGCGTCGGTTGCAATGACTCCCAGACGCATAAATTCAAGTTCGAATACTGGTAGACTGAAGTTAAATTGATGATGATGCGCGTTGTCAAACTTCTTTGACATAACTTTTCCAAATTCATCCTTATCAACAGCGAGTTCCTCAGCTGTAAATTGGATAGTTAATGTAAGCGCCTGTCCTTTGTATCGCATATCTCCTTGGTAGGCTGTCTTCAAGTTGTTCTCAGAGGATCCTTCCAAAGCCATGTGCAGGGACTGAGTGCACATAGCCTTGAGATCAGAGATTGCAGTTCTAATATCTTTAGAAGTGACACCAGATAGAAGCTTGATATAAGAGGCAGATTTTTCATGTCTTAACTTCGTAGTTGCGTCTCCTTGCGTGCAAAGAACACCAGGTGAGGGCGGAATTATAACAGCTAGGCACCTAGAAGCTTTCCTACCGCATTGGCATGCAGTGTTCCTGCACCTCCAAATGCGACCAATGCGAAGTCGCATGGATTGTATCCTTGCTCAACTGATACCAATCTCAGAGCACTATACATTGTCTCGTTTATAAGACTTATTGTTACGAACACATGACAGCTGATGGCCTGAGGCTCGGCGAAGGAGGCTCGCACAGAGAACCATCAGTGGAGATCACGGGATTGCAAGATATCACGTGATTGGATCAGTAGGATCAGTGGGATCAGTGAGTGATCCAGGTGAGCCAACTGATCCACGGGGCACGACGGTCTATATAAGTAAATAGTGTTTCCTTAGTTTAGGAGCTTCGTGCTCAACTCAAATAACATCTTTTGACTGTTAGTAACGCGGTTCACACTCAACCTACCTGCTACCTGTGATACACCTACCTCTACAACCAACCCCAACCCTCTGAGTACGAACTTCTAACGAGGTTAATACTTCGACCGTTACACTTATGATCCATTCAGCAGTTTTGCTTATGTTCATGTCCATCTGATTGGCCAGAGTTTTGATAGCAGCCCTTGCTGCATCAACATCTACTCGAAAATCCCCTCCCCAGTAACTTCAAAGGTAGGTATGCAAGGCTCAAGTTAGCATCAGAAACCGTAGCTAATTTGCCACCCTTTCCATAACATGCAGGTCCAGGGGTGGTACCAGCACTCTCTGGCCCTACTCGCAAAGTTGACGTAAGTTCGATGAACTTGGTGATTGATCCTCTACCCGCGCTAACTGTTCTGATATCAACTCATGGTGTTCTAACAGTTAATTTGTCGACCACAGTCTCTCGCCTTAATGCTGCCTCAGCATTGACAATTAATGCACAGTCAGTTGATATTCCACTCATATCTAACGTAATTAAGTTTTTGTATTGTGTTTGTTTGAAACACCTTGAACGCCACCTGCTGGACCGAACCTGGGAAGATATCAGATTACCGGTTCAGTCTCCATTAAACCAAAAAAACTTACATTAAGAGATTGACTGGCAATTCTCCTGCAAGTTCCAAGCTCGTTAAACCCCCGTCACTCTTTAATATGCGAATAGTCTTGCTATCTGAGGATAGCAGATTTTTCAATCCACTGAGATAAGTTTCAACAAGAGGCTTGACCACTCCATTGGCAGCAGCGGTCACAGTTCTCTCATATTCACCAGCCTCGGTTAACAAGTGTGCAGAGCAGACAATTTCTACATAGGGACCCAGTTCCTCTCAAGCGACTTCTGCGACCTCTTTCTTGTGAGTGCCATTCTTGTATGAATTTAGCAGACTTATTGTGACAGCCTCTGGATTTTGTCTCTTTAGATCAACCAAACTCTTTCGCAGTGCTTCTTTGTCTACCGTGATGACACAGAAAGATACAGCTATTTGTGGGGCAGATAACAGCTGCAAGGTAAATTAGATTTTTACGCCGCGGGCATTTGTCGATGATAGTAAAGTGATAAGGAAGATAGCACTCAACTTGGTATGTCTCTCATATCACCACAACCGAGATCCCTGACACCCTTGTAGTCACATGACTAAGTAAGATGGTTAGATAATATGATATATGGGGAGTATTGGTGTTGGGACCAGTATCATCATCATCTCTGAGATTGGGTGCTTGAGAAGCCTCAGTAACCCAAAATGTCCATCTTCTTTTTAGGTGAAAGTAACAAGTACGTGTCACCTGCCCAGTCGACGCACGGGTATGGAAGTTGAAGAAGAGCTAACAAGATTGGATATCGAGATGGTGTATCCATTGATGTCCTGCGAGAAACTGCAACAAAGAAAAACTTTATTATTACTTTGTCAGATGAGCAAGATTTTCTCACTCTTTTGAGTGCCGCCGACGCCGCAGTGAACCATGTCGATCAATTGCCTGAATACGTAGACCAAAAATTGAAGCCCAAAAGCGATGAAAGAAGTCGCAAATGCTAGAAGTTCGCAAAGGAAAAAAATCCATTAAATGGTTGGGGCCATTAGGTCAGTCAAGCCATTCGAGACTCGCGATACATTCATTGAAGGCAACTTACCCGGTTCTTACCAGTGCGATGCTCAAAGTTCGGCTATTATTGTAGATACAGGAATCTTAAAAGGTAGGTCAGTGGTTTTCAAAGACAACATTTCTGTGGGATATCTCCTAATAACCTGTGGAACTTTTCCTCAATTTCTCTCGGCTAATAGACAATTTCCAATCTCGTCAGTTGATGCTCCAGTTGTGGCTAGAGTCTTAGACGCTGGAGGGAATTTGAGAGGAACCGCAACATGTGAGAATTATTCTATTTGCGCTTACTATGTAACTGTAAACCCATCACGGTCATTAAGGTGACAAAGGAAGAAGTAGATAAAGAAAGGTGACAAGCTATTCCTATTAAAGGTACAAGCTAGTCGCTTGCCCTTCTATAGTGTTTTGAAAGAGAGTTTATATACATGACTTTCAAGTACCCCATATTATTCCCTAAAGATTTGACGAGGGCTTGCTATTGAAGGACCCGGGGGTCTAAACAGGGGCTATATAGACGAGAATATATAAGAACCTACAAATATTGTAAGGTTTTTCTGTATATTGTTTCTACTATGTTAGTTTTGTTTGATTATTAACAAGTTGACATTCCAAGCCATATGCATTGTTCAAGCAATCTACAATAGGTGCCCCTAACGTAGTAGAATTAATACTGTTGTATAGCGGAAAGCATGGATATACTTTAGTTAGGAAAGTAAACGGGCCCAGAGCTGTAATACAGCTACCATAGACACTCCTAAGATCTAGACCATTGACTGAACTTAGTGATACGCAGGCATCCGGAAGTTCGAAGATGCAAACATTGTCCAAGGTTCTATGGATGCACTCAACCACATCTTTTCCAACACCAGTTGCCTGAGGTGGGACTGGACCGCCGACCACTACAGGGACATTGGTTACTGTAGGAGGATAACAAGATGTTGGATTATATGGCCCTAATTTTCCGGAGATACTTGGAATTACGTTTTGCAAGTTAAAGCCACTGTAAACGGACAGTTGATCAACAAAAGAGAGTAGAGTGCTAGCACATACAGGCGAGGTGGTGCAAGGAACATTTGTTATGCTTGTAGGCGACTGTGACGTTGTGGTAGTCGAAATTGGTAGAGATCCCGTGACATCTGTACTAGAAGAAAAAGAGGCCACTGTTGTAGAAAGTCCTGTAGTAACCGATGATATTGATACATTATATGAAGATGGAGTTCCATTCGCAGCAAAGCTCGTAGGAACAGAAAGTCCTGATGTATCAGATAAAGATAGAGTCCCGTTCGTAGAAGTGCTTATAATGTCTGACATTACCAGTGACTCAGATGGCGTAAATGATGGACTTGTAGGAGTCTTTGTAGTACTTGGGATGGTCAAGATGTTGTTAGTACTACTGGCCGCAGTAGAAGCTCTACTAGTTGTTGATGAAGAGATCCCGAAACCTGGACAATTTGATAAAGGCTCTACGAGCAGCTCGACCAGATTGCATAACGACGGCAAGACTCCCTTAAAGACTGCAAAGATACCATCTGATTCTTGGCAAAACTGGGCAGTACCTTCTACAAAGGCGGCATTTGTCCATACCAATATATTCTCGTTGATAGAGAAAAACGTAGATATATTATTGACGGTGCTGCTCCCTACAAGCAATGAGGAATTGACACCAGCTGGCGCAGAAATTATACGGTTGAAGTTGTCGAGTAGTAGCCCATCAGCAATATGGAAGGCAGCAGCTGCTTCACAAGATGAGTCTAAACCCCCTCCAATATTGATGAAACCACCAGGACTCGCCTGACGACGAGCAAGAGGCAGCGAATTTGTAGCCAATTGAAATGATCCCGAGCCAAGAGATGTTGTGATTGATGCTGTTATTACTTCAGTTCTGGACTTTTATTAGTGCAAGGGCTAAGATATATCAATTGTAAGATATGCAGAGTATGCCTTACGAAGTTGTAGCTTCCACTGTTGTTATTGTAGCTGTGATATCGGTTTCCAAGTATGTGGGCGCATTGTTGATGTTTATAGACACTCCGCCATGGATATTAATGACTGTATTAGCTACTATGAAAGTGTTGATATGTATGGGATAGATGACCACCGTGGATGCGAGATTGACTGTTGCGACTGGAAGGTTGGGAGGACAGGCATCATCATATTGTGCCAATAGGTCTTTTGCTTGAAACGAAGCTGAAACTGTATGCTGGAGCCCAAGAGCTAAGCCAAGCAAAATGCTAAAATATCGCATCAATGTCGATTGTGTTCGCATGGATGCAGGCTTTACATATAGAAGGCTACAAAGAGCCCGCTTTGAAAATAGAATAAGTTCTCAGAGTTGGAGAATCTATTGTCAGGGACAGGGAGATATTTAACTAGGTAAGCAGTGAGGATTTTCAAACTATAAAGCTTGTTGAGGAATGTCAAAGAATGATTCTAACTTCAAGGTTTCCTCATACTAATTTACCCTACATACCACGCAATTGTTTGAGCGTGTATCTAAATCCATTACTCGCATGAGTAAGAATGGGCACCAAATGCTAATGTAATTTCATAACCTCAGGCATCAGCACTTGTAAGCGATTAGTCAGCCAAAGAGCTTCTATTTAGTAGGGCCTCAGTAATTGCCTAGAAATACCGTCAGATAGTTCTGTCTGCCTCCCTAGCAGTAGTTGAACGGATATATATTTGGTGTGCAGTATCGCATAGTAAGAGACTATACTAGGCCTAAATAGTACATTGCACTTCTTGGCATTCGAAGACGTTCGGGTCCTTCGGGACAAGGGACCCCTAGATCGCCGGTTCCGTGATACTGCACACACTCGATGTGGTATAGTTCTCGTCGTGCACGGCCAAGTAAAGCTTGAAAACATTTTGGAGAGTACAGTACAACGTCGTTCGTTGTCTTGGCCCGGCCACCCACCTCCAACCGCGCACCACCGCAGTGATACTTTGTTTTTACCACGTTGGGAAGGATAGGAAACATTCCTGCTGCAAGCCATGTTTTCCCGCCCAACAACGGGCAACAATGTGGAGCCAAGACAATTTATTGTCCTCGACACACCTTTGCTTGATGCAGAAGCCAAACGAAATGTTCGCCGACATGTCATGCGTGCCCACCACCGACAACGAAGAAGAGCGGACCGTGAAAACTTACGAATTCCTATTCAGCCCAAAGAGCGTTCTTTGGTAAATGCGCACGAGGCCCTCGAGACTGGTAATTTAGATGCAACTCATTCTCTGCGCGAGTCTGTAGACCCTGGTCTTTCCAGATGCAATCGCTCCTTGAAAGCTGGGCCAGAAACTTCAGCGATTGACCCGTTCAACACATTACCGGCGCCAAATAATGGCTCGGTACAATTACTACTACACCACTGTAAGTCTCCGCAAGGAAAATTCTCAAATTCTACCCCGAAATAGATGTATATCTTTATGTAGAATTCCATTTTCATAATGCATCACTAATTACCACTGCGCTTAAAAGATGATTCAGTATACGGGCGCACGTATAATCCAGTTTCCTCGAGGAAAGAATGGCTACAACTAGCAATATCGGACGGCGCACTGTTTCACGCCACACTCTCCTCGTCTGCATTAAGCCTCTCCCTTATGCAAGGCAAGATGCATAGTATAGATTCATATTACCACGAGGGCGAAACTATTCGGATATTAAATGAGAGGCTGAGCAATCCCCAGCACATCCCAACTGAAAGTACTATATGTGCGATCGCATGTGTCACAAGCACAAGGGTAAATAATTCATCCCGTCTCATATTTGACATTTGCAACGCGGTGTGCTGTGTGGGTTTATGGATTTCAAATGCGTGGCTGCAGGAAGCATTTATTTTGATATTGAATTTAGAAGAAAACTGACATGAATTGGTGTCTTCAAATTTAGGCTTATTCATTAGATCTAACTGCTATGAGGATGCACTTGGGCGGCTTGGAGATACTGGTGAGGAATCGTGGTGGCTTAGAGAAACTTGGCTGGAGTGGCATGGCGGCTAGGCTGATTAGTTGGTGCGTAAACCTATTATATTACATTGCATTACTTAATAGGTCTTCTTCTTGGCTTATAAACCTAACTTTTTCTCTCCGTCTTAGGATCGATAGCAGTATCTCGATCGCGTTAGATGCCCCCCCGGTCTTCGACTTGATAGATAACGATCTGGACGATGACGAGCCCCCTTCCCTCTGGTCTCGGTATAGCTTACTGGCACTTCAATATAGAGATACATTATTCGAATTAACGGCTCTGCAGGAGCAAAGCGAGGAATTGATTTATATTTTTTGGGGAATAAAGAACCTTTTTGAGCTTAAAGAACTCGTTTTGGCTCAGCGGGGAAGAATAGAGATCGTTTCATATAGCGCTATGCTCGATCGACTACAACGAGGCCTAGTTCGGCTCATTCAATCAAAACCCCTGACTCCTCCCTTTACCAACCTGGACTGCTCCATCTTCCGCCTCTTTGGATACGCCGCTATCATCCATATATATTTCTTCATGCGAGATTTTCCAAGAGGAATGCCTTATTTCCACATGCTTACCAGTCGAGTGCGCCAATTATTAGAAATCTCAGACCTGCCCAAGTTGCAGGGGCACTTTCCACAAATGATACTATGGATCCTTATAATGGGTGGCCTGGGAGGTATCCGTTCGCCAAATTCACAATGGTTTGCTACGCGAGTAGCACGTTCGTGCGATGAGCTTAAGTTAAACGGAGCAAATGAGGTCTCCTCTATGCTGAAAGAATTTCTGTGGTCAGATTTATATCGTAGTCCTGTTACAAGAGGATTCTGGGACGAGGTGGCTACTGCACAAGGTTTAGAGGGGGCTTACGAAATAAGTCAGCTGCCGGATAATGTCTCTGTAGCTACATTTAATATCCCGACTTGAACGAATACACGAAACTTATAAACCAATACTCGTACCGTATCCTGCTATTGGTTGAAGCAGTATCCTAATGGGGACTAAGTCGTTTTATCGTTCGCCAAGAGGTTTAAGTACTGCGCTTGTGAGTGAACATAATTTACTTCGTATCTTTATTATCGTTAGGAGTACCATTAGTTCTATCTGCAACTTAATATTATCAAAGAAATTTTCCTTGATACACTTGAGTATACGATTAATTTTATTTAGCCAAGATAGACTTACATAGAAACACTCTATCTAGCTTATCATTTTGGCACCGTTATAAAGATTGACAGAAACAATGAATAGTTAGTAAGTTTCGCTCTAAACTAGTAACTTCGAATCTACACCGAGATAAAATGTAGAGTTTATAACCAGACGAACCTAAATAGCTACGGAGTAATTCGCGTCGCAGGTTTTTCAGTTGTATCTCATCAAAGTTTTCTTGATTTGACTTTAGGTAGAAGCCAACGTTTGGTTATACAAGTTAAGCACTATTATAAATCTTATTTGTTTACTAGTAATAAATTGACTAGCTAATGGCTGCCCTTAGGTTCTAATAGTTGCACATTTTTATAGGCGGATATATACCAATATTACATAAGAATCCATGGGTAGGTCCCTCCTTAAAAAAAATTACTTTGAGCTCTTAGGCCTTCGACTTTCTTGTGGGTAGTTAGAGGTACTGCGTCGTACCTCCCAACAAATCCCAGCTTGGATCCACACTTTGTCGGGCGCATAGATACCCGTTCACACTCCAACTCATCTGAAATTAGACGCGGCTAACAAAGCGGCAATCCCGAAGAATGCCTTCTAGTACAAGGAATTGCGGTCCCATTGTTGAGGATGAGGTACTCAATTTGCAACAGAAGCACGTGACGTAGAATCGGTATTGAATTCGGTCGGTCGCGGATCCACTGATGATGTCGTTTGTGCCTTCGAGGGTATTTGGAGCGTTGCCAACCGACGATTCAGGGCGGCCAATTGGACTGTCTGCTGACGATTCGTGGCAAGAAGTGCCTCATACTTTTCCTGCCACATGGTATTCTGCGTTTCAAGAAACCGCAGCTGGGTTTCGCGACGCTCACGATACGTCCGCTGGGCAGCTCGGTTTTGTTCTCGACGTCTCTATTAATGAACATCTTAAGCGCTAGGGACTTACAAGATTCCGCCAAGCGAAGAGGCAGGAGGAGAGTAGGATATCTATAAGTTCTTGCTCACCTCGGTTTTTCGCATCTTATCATTCGACCAAACCATTTCGACTTCTGACAGAACGGTACTAGGTGTAGTAGGTGCTGGTGTCGAGTAGGTAGTGTATGTATTATTGAATGGTATTGAAAATCCAGTCAGGTTCAAGGAGCCTTCCCAATTGTTATCCAACGTATCGAACTGTAGTAGAATGAGAATCTGGACTAGCAATCTTGCGCGAAGTTTTGATTAGGTACCTCTTGATCGTCGTGGAAGAAGAGTTGGGAGACCCCATAGTCGGAGTCTGCTGGATTCTGATTTGCAACCATACTACACAATCCGAGACTCATATTCGATGACGCTGGTAAAACTTGTGGGGCAATCGACAGATATCGAATGGTCACTAAGAACAAGAGGGATGATAGAAACCGAGGAGTGTAATTAGAAAATCCAATTATCAATCGGCAATTTGAAAATGCTCCAGAAACTTGAAACTCTACAGTGTTGATCACCGGTTACTTAGATTTCGACTTGTAGCACTTCTCGTGGCTTCGAGACGACTCGAACTTCTTATATATTGTTGATTTCTTCTTCTTGTTGTACCTCTCTTGAGGCTCATCGGCGATCAATGGCAGTGCCATGTAGGTACGGGGAACCTTTCTGAAGCACTACTAGGAAATTATGCCTTCCTTAATCAGCAAGCGTATTACAGATTGTACTGCCAAGTCATACCAGTTTCGTGTGAAACTAATCCTAGGCCAGCAGGCGTACTAAAGTTGTGAGGTGGGGGGGATAACGGTGTACACTTTTCGGCCAATGATGGTTGACAAACTGTCCATGAAATTGTGCGATAGCATGTCTGTCTATCTTGAGTAGGCGCACTAAAAGCTCGTCTTTCAACATATCATTTGGTGTTGAGTTTAAACCAGTAGTCGCACAAATAGTATTGGCAAAGGGGAATAAGTGGTGGTATACTAGGCCGATGACAACATCCTTGAATAATATCCTGTGGCATTTTTAACTTAAATCAGTAGGCGCACTAAAACCTCGACATTCAACAATATCCCGCGGCGTTGAGCCTAAACCAGTAGTCGCACTAATAGTAGTATATGGGAAGGGATACAAGTACACCATCCTTGAATAGTGTCTAACTTAAATCAGTAGGCGCACCAAAAGCCGATCTTCCAATCATAACTTCTCCTTTGGCGTTAAGCCTAATCCAGTAGTCGCACTAGAAGTAGGGAGTGGGGATGGGAACAATTGGTGGTTGGTACACAATGGATAATTCTGCCGGCAAAATCAAATCAGCCTAACACCGCTCACTATTTTAAACCTCGTAGATTATAATTAGCAGCTATAATTGCATTCATTGGTCCAACGTACTTGAAAGTATTTCCCTTGTTAAGCCAGGTGTTCTACAAAGCTCCATACCTTTCGTATATTAAGGTGTACAATATGACCAGCAGATAGATACCCCTGCTCAAAAACCGGTCCAGCCCGGTCATTGCCCCGGTACTCAGCCAAGCAAGCCATGACAAATTTTCGATGCCATGCCCCATGCTTGCATGGCGCCCGATGAACTTCAAACTTCAACGAGCTGGGAAGGCTAATGAATATTAGTTTGTATTAGGTGTAGTCTGAGAGAACGTCGATGCAACAGTTCTCTTCATAAGCCTCCCAGGTCCACAGAATCAGCGATCTTTCTCATCTGCTACTTCCAATCCATATAACAGGCCAACAACTCCCAATTTGTGACCACCCGCAAAAGGTGACGCCTATGGTCCTTTGACTCTGTTTAAAAATTGCTTGGAGGCAGAATGAGCCCTAAATGAGAAACAAATCCAACGAGAAATGAGATTGATATCAGCTCATACAGCAACACGGAGAAACAACTTCCTACCAGGCATCACCGAGCATGTGAGCATACACCATAACATACCTGTCTAAAGTTACCAACCTCGGACTGCCGGACTTATAAAAACCTCAGGCTCTGAGATCGCTTGAATGGAGAAATAGGCAAGGCTAACATTTGGTACAGAAACGAAAAAGCGGAAGATGCGATTTCAAGGGGATCCCTCCTGACATTGAAACCATGAAAACCATATCCTCGCTCCCACACCAATATTCTCAATATACAAGAAGTTCTTCAGCTTATCTTCCACCGCTTCCCACTGGTACAGCCCCATCAGCCGCGCATGCTGCACAAATTCGATATTGTGCCAGTTACCATGGGCCTTCGTTTCAGTGCCATCAAACCCATCCTGCGCTTGCTCCGCAATGGCCCCAACATATAAAGCCCAAAGCCTAAACTTGGTCTCAGGATCTTCAACCATTGATATCGCGTATTCTTTGGTATATGCCATGATCTGCCGAAGCGCTCTGATGATACCAGGTCCAGCACCATAAATTGACGAGTCTGCTGCGGCTTCCAGCATCAGTGGTTTCACGGTCATCGTAGCTCGTTGACGATCAAGAACAGGACCTTGAGTCCATTCACCTGGTGGACTAGGATTTAGGCTGTTCTCGTGAAGACATGCAAACCGGATCCAGTACAGAGTTGCGAGGCTCATAAAAGCGTGCCTATGGAGGACGTTAGACGGATCTGGAGGGTCCAATCTATCGGCTTCAGTCTTAAATGTCGCATATTTGTTGACAAGATGGGCTTGCATCAGAATCGACCTGGTGGCCAGGGCAAATGTCAGATCATTAATCAGAGTGGCGTTAGCAATGGCAACCTTGATACTCGAGAAATACAGTTTAGTCTCTGAGAACATGAGCCGAAAGTCCCTGCACTGTAAGACCTCATCAAGCACAATTTCCGGACGTCCTGAACCTTCAGATGGTAGTAAATCATCTAACAAGTCATACCACTCATCCATTGATTTTGGTATTTCTGGAAGAAAATGTCCAACAAACTGATCAAGCTCAAAGGAGGTCCGTGTCAAAGTTAGTGTTGCTCGCTGGGTATCCTGCCACAAAATGGACCTAATGAGTCGTCTATTGCCCAGGAATGGTGCAGATTTACCCTTAGGCTGTAGCAGACATCGGAGAATCTTGCCATGGAGGCTAGCCGCAGCATAATCTTGAGCTGTGACATCAGCTGCCAACAGCGAGTAAATAAGCCAACACATTGACTCGATGTCCCCCGAATCTGAAGGTCGATGTGATCTGATGCGTACTCGCAGCCTGGACGAGACCTCAGTCCTATATGTCAACGCCAAGATTTTGAGGCGATTGTCCATCAAAAAAGTTGACAGAATAGCTGCAAAGCGGGATAGGTAGGCATACGTAAGACATTCGTCCTGCAAAGCAAAAGAGACATCTTGCATAAACTGCGCATTCCATGCTAGCGCTCGCTGTTTCTGGACTACCGATTTTCCTGCTAGTGGCATCAAGCAATCTCGAACAAAGGATAAGAGCCAGTCGATACTAGCATTAACCACCACCGATTGACTGTCGAAGGGATCTGCTCTTCCCGAGCCAAGGAGCTGATAAGGAGAAGCTGCGAGTTGGAGACTATTGCTTGAGTCATCACTCTATTGAGTCTCAATCAGTACAAACCTAATAAAAATATTGGGAAAAGCATACATCTGATTCCTGTTCCTGCACTTTCACCAGCTTTTGTCGCGCGCCTTCCTTTCTTCGCCTCCTCTCATGGGTAACCCTCGCAATATGGGAGTTGACAGTACTCTTCTCCGAAGGATCTTTCAGGCTATTTTGGGTTCGGACCACAAAGGTCAAGGTGGTCTGGAAGGGTGGTGCTCTTGGCATGTCGAGCAATATTAACAAACTTAGTTGTTTCTCAAAAAATTTCATGGGCCAAAGAAAGAAAGGGATAACCAAGTTATGGATACGATCATTGTGCTTTCATAAGCAGTGTCCGTGGAGTGTTGAGTAGGTTATGGTACGTGGTAAAACTGTTACCACTGCTGGGACCAAATGCTTATTTAATCGGCAACGCAGCTACAAGACCCACCTCAAACTCCACAACCCCTAGTCCAGTGCCCGAGACGATTGATACTAATTCGATCATGGTTAGCGTCGGATAGTTTATCAGCGTGCATTTTCCAAATACAGACTAGCGCATCTTTGTGCATTTTCCAGACACAAGCTAGCACAAGGAAGACTTCGAATTCATCCTCAATATAAGACCATCTCGAGTGGCTCCAATACCTGCCGAACTGAAACTGTGTTTGTCAGCCGGAGATAGCCGCTATCTGGTGCACAATCTCCAGTCAAGAACTCTGGATCGCTGGTCCTTAAAAGGAGTTAATAATTCAACTGTCTTCGTTCTGTTTCCAAAAGAGAACCAAGGTGAATTAATTCTTCTAGCGCAATGGCTGGAATCCTGCTGAGCTTACTTAACCCATCTACAAGCCTTTTATGGCTCTCTGCCAGCATTCTGCTACTCGTGAGCTTGTTCAGAAACCTTTCCTCTACGAGGAATACCACCAATTGTAATCCAATACTGACATTTTCCAAGGCTTACTATGTTTTCCCTTACTTCTGTGATCCGTATAGGCTTAAGAAATTTCCTGGTCCTCTCACGGCTAGATTTTCATGTTTATGGATGACATTTCGGGCTAGGTATGCCTACGAGTTTATATTCGAGATTGAGGATGTGTTGTTTGAGTTCAGAACTTACCTAACTCTGCAGAACCCACAATATATCGACTATCGTGCATAGTGAACATAATAAAGGGGGTGACTTTGTCCGGCTATCGCCGAATCATATTAGCATCGCGCACCCAGACAGCATTAGTGTAAGAGTTATTCTATCATGCAGCTGAGGGATGACAAGTGTCTCAGAATTCTGATCCAAATTCACTGACATTTTCAACAAGGATATCTTGGGTCATGGAAATGGGTTCCTAAAATCAGACTTCTACTATGCCTTTGAGAATATCGAAGAGGGCTTATTTACCACTCGAAACCGACTCAAGCATGGGCACAAGCGACGCTATGTCTCACATATGTTTAGCCCGAAAGCAATGATAGATTTTGAACCATACATGACCAATGCGATCATGATTACCTGTAGGCAGATGAACTCCCTCATTGATACAGGAAAAGCGGGACTGTATAAAGAGTTGGGCAGGCAGAACCCCAGGATAAAATTGACCCAGAAGGATGGTGAGGCTGCTCTTGATGTAGCACAATGGAATGCATATCTAGCATATGACATTATTAGCGACCTGGTACTTTTCTCTATGTCTTCGAGACTTTTCACCACTGACGCGAAATCTTAGACCTTTGGCTCATCGTTTGGATTCTGTTCTGCTGGCCTGGACACAAATGGTGGCATTCGAAAACTTCGTGATTCTGGTGAATGGACTGTAACGGTGGGACAAATTCCATGGATCAAGCGTAAGATATTAATTCTGATTTTTTCATATATCCCAGTCCTATGAATTGTCAATAAGGAAAACTTTGGATTAATACAAGTTGGAACCCTTTGCTAATCCATCGTAGCATGGACGGCATACTGCTACTTCGATTATTTTTTCGTTCGTGGCCTCAGAGCGTCCCAAGCGCTTGCGAAAATTGCAATTGCGGCTGTTGAGAAGAGAAGGGCATCTGTCGCAGATTTGGATAGACGGGATATCCTATATTGGCTTCTCAAGGCCAAGAATCCTGATACTGACCTTCCGTTACCACGCTCAGAGGTCAACGCAGAAGCCTTAACACAGATGGTTGCCGGTAGTGATACGTCTGCCAACACGCTAAATCATGTCATGGACTTGATGTGTCGTCATCCAAAGAAAAAGGCCGCTTTACAAGATGAACTGGACCAAGCATTCCCATCACCCTTGGTAACAGATTTCGTAGTTCCGTTTACCGACTGTAAAGACCTCATCTATCTGCAAGCCGTGCTTTATGAGACTCTCCGCCTACGTAGCACTGTATCTATCGGCCTACCTCGAGTTGTAGGAAAGGGCGGTGCTAGTGTGTGTGGCCAGTGGTTCAAAGAAGGTACCATAATCTCCACACCGACCTACACGATTCACCGAGATCCCCGAATTTGGGATGAGCCGAACGAATTCCGTCCCGAACGCTGGATCGTGACAGCAGAGAATGGCACGCAGAAATTCAATTGGGAGTATGAGAAATGGTTTCTTGGTTTCAGCTATGGACCCCGAGCTTGCGTTGGAAGAAATGTATGTGTGCTCGAGTCTCAATCTTGCTTAACCTACCCCGACTTCCTCCTATTACCCCACCCCTCATTATGGTTTTTTTTTGAAATAAAAGAAAAGAAAACTAAAACTTCTAAACAGGTGGCTTTCATGGAATTGAAGAAGACAGTAGCTACATTGTTTCGCCGATTCGACTACCGCCTTGTTTATGAAAATAAGGGAACCCTGTTCCGAGAAGGTTTCCATCTCAAGTGTCCAAAACTCGAGCTTTTTGTAAGCCGGCGATAGAGAATAGAACACGAGGTGAAAATATAAACGAAAGTACTTTGACACTATTACAAAGTGTTCTATTATATTAATATTAGTCACTGTAGTATAATAGAGAAAATTCATTGATAGTATTTGTTGATTCATTACCCTTCGTTCTGGGTGATGACCAAGTTGCCAAGTTCGAGCTCGACTTTGTAAGCGCTGTTTGTAGGCTTCCCTGGACCTACTATTCTGGATCGTACGGTAAAGGTACCGTACTGGCTACACGCTTAGGTTATCCTAATGAGAATAATCCAAGTGTATTGCAGCATCTTCCCTCTTCCCAAGAGGGGGACTGTAATTCTTAAATATACAGACTTTCCCCTCCTCTTGTAACGACGCAAGGGATGTATCCTCCCTTGCGTCGACGTTACCTCTCTACCTAATTCCACCCGTACAGACATCCCACAACCGAAGAACTCTGTAGAAGTCCCCTAAGGACCTTGTAAGGATACCGGATTATCCCAACAGTAGTGATTTCTCGAGGCGAGTAGTAGTACTGCTCAAGTCCTCGAAATGCTACTCACATCACATGACCTTATTTCCAAAGGTGGGATGTAACAGAATCATTTGAGACTCCTAGTCACTTGTAACTTTATTTTATTTTGTCGTATCCTAAGGGAATGGATTGAACCTTAACCACTTTGTCTAACATTATAGTATTATATTGTTCTAGTTATATAACGTGCGGGATAAGCGAATGAAACAGACAAGCGAATGAAACACTTTCTACTAAAATCATCTTCTTTACCTTATACTACGAATTTCTTAACAACCAACTATGGTATTATCTTCAAATCAAAACCAGTTAATCCTTGCCCTTCAAGCTCTCGAAAATAATCCTAGTCTTAGTATACGAAAGACTGCAGCTATCTATAAGGTCTTATATGTAACCTTGTTACGTCGCGTCAAAGGAAAGCCTTCTTAAGCTGATATAACAGTCAAATCACGAAAGCTTACGAATCTAGAAGAGGAGACTATTATTCAGAGGTTACTTAACCTAGATTCTCAAGGATTTCCCGTTCGAATTCATAGTATTAAAGATATAACGGATCTTCTCCTTCGCGCACGCGACGCGTCTCCGGTCGGACAGAAATAGGCTACCAACTTTATAAAACGACAATCACGACTTAAGACATACCAAACGCGTTCGTACGATAACCAGAGAGCACTCTACGAAGATCCAATAAAGATTCAGGCTTGGTTTAGGCTTGTAGCGAATTTTATTACGAAATTTAGAATATACGTCGAGGATATCTATAACTTTGACGAGACTGGGTTTTTGATGGGCTAGATTGGAACCACGATAGTTGTTATAAGCTCCAACCGTACGACTAGACCAAAGCTACGTCAGCCTGGTAATCGAGAATGGGTTACGGTTATTTAGGGAGTTAATTCAGAGGGCTAGGCGATTCCCCTATATATCGTTTTTAAAGGCAAAAATATCCTGGATTCCTAGTTCCCTCGAGAGTAATTCCTAGCTGACTAGAGGGCCGGTATCTCTGAAAATAGCTGGATATCGAACGAACTATCTCTAGAATGGCTAGAGCACTTTGATAAGTATACTCGTACGAAGGCAATTAGGAAATATCGTCTACTTATCCTAGATAGCTACGAAAGTCATATATTAGCTGAGTTTCAAGAATACTCTTGTATGAATGCTATTCTTATACTTTGTATACCTCCTTATTTATCTTATCTATTCTAGCCATTGGATATAGGTTGTTTTAGGCCTTTAAAGAAGTCATACGGGTATCAAATTGAGAATATTATACGTAGCCGAATTTCATATATTTCTAAGGAATCCTTTATATTAGTATTTATAGAGGCATTCAAGATTACCTTTACTAAAGCAAATATCCAAGGAGGCTTTAGAGGGGTAGGCCTTGTTCCGTACGACCTAGAGAAGGTCCTATCGAAGCTTGATATTAAGTTATTAACTCCGGAACTCGAAAGCTCGCGTCTATTAACCTCTCATTTATAGATCTATAAAACACCACAAACAACTAAAGAAGTAGTCAAGCAAGTAACTCTTATCAAGAGTAAAATCGTACGACATTAGAGTAGCTCTCCGACTCCAATTTTGGACTCTATCGATCGATTACAAAAAAGTACAAATAAGATTGGATATAAACTTATACTTATTAAAGCCGAGCTATTAAGACTTTAAGGCGCAAATAAAGAACTAAGCCGTCGCCGTCGTACGAAAAGAAAGGTACTCTAGCAAGGAGGAACCCTTAATCTAGAAGAGATCCAAGAATTAGAGGAAAATAAGGTAGTTCAGACCTAAATTTCGACCGAACAAGGTCAAAATAAACGAAAAAGAAATCTAAGCGAATTATATAATCGATATTGTAGAGCATACGGAAAGACTGGTCATAATAAACGAACTTGCCAGGCTAATAAAGTAGCTTCGTACGATTCAAATGATATATTAGAATAGTTATTTGAAGGTCTAATTACAAAGTTATTTGTAGTTTTATAGGGTAGAGTCCTAAGTACTGTTTCATTCGCTTGTCTGTTTCATTCGCTTATCCCGCACGTTAACTCCTTAGCTAAATTTATGTTTCACTATTAACAAACGATCAAGGGTTCGTCTGAGCGTGTTCCGTAGTAGTTCATTTGTCTCTTTATCGTTCAAGACTGTTGGCTGTGTCAAAGGTCTACTATTGTATAATGACTTCTCGATTCCTAGACTACGAGTCTCCTTCTATACCGGGTAACCTAGTCTCTCCTATTCAATATCATCATCCTCGGGCTTTTCCATAGCCCCTTTTGAACCAAGAAGCTTTACTAAACCCATTAGTTCCATCGGACAGTCTTTATCCATCTCCTTTATAACTTCCTTGGGAGTCCTAGTTGTTTCGTTAAAAATACGTTCACCTGTCTCTTGTTCTCGGGTAATTTCAAGTGGGCCTACACAGAGTGTGTTTGCCTTGGCGCCTTGTTGTAGTAGGAGTTTTATAATACCGAACCAGCGTATAATCAGGAGCTTTCTTTTACGTCTCGGGATGACTAGGAATTCAGTAGCCAGGTACGTGATAGCGTTCTGCCATGGGCTTTGGCGGCTAGCTCTCTTCTCGGATCTTTCAATCAGTTGTTTATTAGGGTCTGCTCCATATTCAAGGAGGAGTACGATGACTTCTTTATGCACAAATTGATCACAAGGTGATGGTGGAAATAGAGCGTGATTGAGCATTCTGCGATCGGGTTTGACAAGGTCGTTGGCTAATTGGGCTCGTAGATAATTCTGCAAGCCAGTTTTGATAGCCAATGTAGCTGTATTTTCATCCAATGATTTGATCTCTAGCTCTTCTACTCTAGCTGCTAATAACCAACTCTTGCTAGCTATGCAAAATTCGTCCACAAGTTCTGTGTTTGGCTCACATAGGTCAAGATCGGCTCGACGAGCATGAGTGATGAACGCATCCATTATCTCCGTTGCTGTATCAAAGTTCGTATCAAAGGTTTCTAGAGCCTTCAAATGCAGGATGTATGCTCTTATTGATAAGATATTTGGGTTAAAGGATCTTGCAGATAAACCACCAGTTCGATCTGATAGAATATGTCGAATGCCTGTGCTGTCCAAATAGTCTTTGACAGTCCGGTGGATATAGGAAACCGGTATCTCAGCCTGTATTTCATTTAAACTCAGCTTGCCAAACTGGGTTTCGAGCAAACCTCTACAGCGACTTCTGAGTCTCAAGTCGGTCTCGCAAATTCCATCATGGATCACATCATTTGACAGCCAGCTAAGTTTAGCGTTTAAAACCAGATCATTTTCTTCTTCGGCCAGAAAAAAATTCATGATTGTGAGTGGCAAAGCCGGAAGCCAGTCATCATCTTGTTCCGATGCAGCTGCAATAATTTGATAGAATCTAGAAGCCTCAATACGATATATCTTGTCGACTTTGAATACCATATGTTCATAGAGTTCTTCTAAATCCGTTGGCAAAATTCTTAGTCGTTCTTGAAGTTGTGAGGCTCTGTCGTGGTTTTCAATGCCCCTCAGAAGTTCCATAACGATAAGTTTCACCCAAAGAAACACCCGCTCGCACTTTGAACAAGCTTTATGTATCCTATTTTGCATTCTTTTATCATCTTCGAGTATACCAATGACACAAGTCTTAATGTTTCCTTTCGTAAGATCCTCGAGTCTTAATTGGGACTGAGCTGCAAAACTTTCTTTAAAAGATGTGGCCGACTACTAACTCAGACTTTCACTTGCGTAAGCCACCAATCTGCTGTTTGGTGGCTTCAGCTTTTGAAGATATATCTCGGTATAATAGAATGGTTGATCAGAGCTTGTAGTAGAAGTTGTTAGGGTTCTAAGTTGGTGTGGTAGAAATTGTGTCCGAGTTCCCCAGGAGCCACGGTAACACAAGTAGATAATTAAAATAGGATTAAAGATTCGAAAATCTAACTATCGAAAGTACCTATTGTGAACTTTGTACGACCCACGAGTTTAGTTAATGGGGGGGCCTTCTAAGCTTGGTTTTCTTAATAGTATTAGGTCTATACGCTATATAATTAGAGTTGTAATTGGTAAAAAGGCTGGTATTTGTACTATTGGTTACACATTAAAATGTACCTATTTTCCTATTTATTGAGACTAGTTTGCCTAGGAGATTCTATATCACAATATACAAGTGACGGTCTATAAGTACTACTCGAGGAGTATTCACATAGACTTTTGGCCATTCAGTGTATATAGTCTGATCTGCAGGCAGTTTTATTTGCCACCCTGAGCCCCACTTAGATGGCTGTACAGCCGAAAGCGCGTAAATGGCTTACGCGCTTGGTCAGCGATGATGTGCTTTATTCCCAGTCCCTTTTTTGTGGCAATGAACACGTTCGAAGCTATAGTACACCTACTTCTTTTCGACCCCCCATAATCAGGTAAATGAATCTTCAATGCTAAGTCCTACAAGTGAGCTTATGGTGTTCGCCAGGACGTCGAAGTGCTAGCACTATCAGAAACTCGCTTTCTACAATGCAATCAATCACGCAAACAAACTCTACCAACCCCACCAGATGGCCCGACGCTTTCCCATGTGGGATTGGTCAATCCAAAGACGCAGAAGTTGTTCCTAGCCGGCACTACTCTTACCAATCTCTCTCGGTTGAAGGCTCTATTCGCCTGCTTGTCCTTAAAGCCCACAAGGCGCATGATACCGAACTATATGGTGAGCTTATTGACTATCCCATTCAAGAACTCAAAGGCGACACACATTGCTATGAGGCGCTGTCGTACGTATGGGGTGAACAGAAAACGCCCGAGTTTATATGGATCGGAAGCCGCAAATTACATGTTACAGCGAACCTACATACAGCCCTATTGCAACTACGAGATCAGTATTTTGACCGTGTTATATGGGTCGATGCAATTTGCGTTGATCAGGCGAACGATGAGGAGAAGGCGAATCAGGTGCAGTATATGGCCAATATCTACAGCAAAGCGAAATCCGTCATTATCTGGCTTGGTGAAGCGGCGGAAAAATCCGACAAAGCAATGCAATGCTTGTCTGATGCAGCAAACGATGACAGCTCCCTAGAAACTTATAGCGATGGAGAATTACGAGCTATACGTGAGCTCCTATCAAGACAATGGTTCGAGCGCATTTGGGTAGGTTTCAAGTTCTGATGACTGTATTTCGGATTGCTTAACCTTTTCGTGCAGGTGCTGCAGGAAGTTGCCGCTGCTCAACATATCATCATTGTATGTGGTACTGTAACGATCGATGGTTACGCCTTCTGCTTGGGACTACAGGCTCTACATAAGAGTGGTGACATCTCGGATTTACAAGGCCCTTTAGGTTCGATCGTCTATCTCATCAAAGGATCAATTTTCCGTCCGCGAAGGGCACTCCATATTAATATAAGCCAAGCATCTGAGCCTTTTTCTCTAAATATTCGACCGCTCGGAGAGTTGTTAGATATGTACCGAAACCGCAAGTCTACAATACAACACGATCGGATTTATGCTTTACTTGGGATGTGTTCTGAGGGTATTGCCGCTGGTCTAGTACCTGACTATAAAGTGCGTTGGGATACACTATTCCGCAATCTGATGCAGCTCGTCTTTGGTCAGCGAGCCCTTGTCCAGATTTTCAATGCAGATATCGCAATAATCCGAAGCAAAGGCCGAATCCTTGGCCATATATCTTCCATCCAAGGCGATGATTACGATTATGACAGACAGACACTAGAGATCACGTCTTGGAGCGTGGAGACAAAATCAATATATCGAGAGAAATGGAAAATTCAGACATCAGCCGAGCCTGTCCATATTAATGATGTTGTGTGTATCCTAGAAGGATGTCACAAAGTCGTTGTCATCAGGGCAAAGGACGACTATTTTTCTGTAATAACCACGTCAGGGCAACTGAACTCTCTCCGTATTCGAGATTCACAAGTCGGAGAAACTGAGAACATTCATGAGTTGTTGCTGGTCTGGAATTGGAATGAAAATCGAGAAACTCTTCCCATGAATATGGATGCCGTAATGACAACGACTGATGCCTCGCTAGGACAAACTTCATCTATGAGACATGAAGTGAACGCCAATACGAGGTTTGAGGCCGTTGCATATGTGCTCACAAGCGCATGCGTGAACACGGAGGCACAAGCACGGCTCGTAGCACTCCGCGAGGCGTATGAAATGGCTCCAGACGCAAATCTTGTGTCGAAATTGGAATGTCTGATGGGGATTGTTATTATATACACAAGAATGAATCGCTTGAAAAACGCTGAGCAATTGTACAGGAAGTTGTACTTACAAGCCAAGGAAGTATTGGGGCAGAACTGGTTATCCAGAAGTTTATCAAGCTGGTTGTCAGTATTCCCGACTGATAAACAGCCAGAGAAGGGGAAGGTATTACAAGCCTTAAAGGCAATAACGGAAGACGGCTGCGAAAAGACACGGCGAAGGGCCCAAGTGGACCGCGTATTAATCGATTTGGCGACCGCAGACACTACAGAAGCCATAAAACTATTGCTTGATCTCGGCGGAAGCTTGGTTTACATCCCTGAAGAGTTGATGGTAACTGCAGCAAGGAACAGTGAAACTGGGGCTGAGTTGGTGACAATTTTATTAGAAAGGCAAGGCGGCCGAGTTCTTATCACCGAGGAGGTGGTCAAAGCAGCAGCAGGCAACTATGAACAGGGACATGAGGTCATGACGTTGCTCTTGATGAAGCGGGGAGGCCAGGTTCAGATCACCCAAGTCTTGGTCATGACCATAGCAGAGAGATTCAGCCCGGATATAATGGCCTTGCTTCTTAAACAGCAAGGAGACCAAGTCCAGATTGATGAAGACGTGGTCGAGGCGGCAGCAAACAACCAGCATGGACCAAGCATGATGACATTGCTTCTTGAAGCACGGGGAGATCAATTCTCGATCACCCAAAACATATTCACGACTATAGCGAACAGATTTGACGAGAACGTTATGGGATTTCTTCTTGAAAAGCAGGGAGGCCAAGTCCAAATTACCGAAGACATGGTCAAGGCTGCTGTATGGAATCGAAATAGAGGCCAGGAGGTGATGGAGCTGCTTTTCAAGAAGAAGGGAGATCAAGTCAAGATCACTCAAGGCATGATAACAACTATAGCAAAGAAATGTAACCAGCATGTGATGGCCTTGCTTCTTGAAAAGCAGGGAGACCAAGTCCAGATCAGTGAAAGCGTAGTAATAGCGGCAGCAGGCAACTATAAGCATGGGCAAGAGGTGATGGAGCTGCTTTTAATGAAGAAGAGAGACCAAGTCAAGATCACCCAAGACATGATAACGACTATAGCAAGGAGCTTTAGCCGGGATATAATGGCCTGGTTTCTTGAAAAGCAGGGAGACCAAGTCCAGATTAGTGAAGACGTGGTTATAGCGGCAGCTGGCAACTATCAGAATGGGCAAGAGATGATGGCATTGCTTCTTGAAAAACGGGGAGACCAAGTGCAGATCACCGAAAAAGTAGTTAAGGCTGCTATAGAGAACATTTCAGGTGGCCAGGAGGTGACGAAGCTACTTTTAAGGAAGAAGGGAGACCAAGTCAAGATCACCCAAGACGTGGTAACAACTATAGCAGAGAGATTCGACCAGGATGTGATGGCGTTACTTCTTGAAAAACAGGGAGACCAAGTCCTGATCAATGAGAACGTGGTCAAGGCAGCAGCAGGCAATAATAGGCAGGGACTAAAGGTAATGACATTGCTCTTGAATACACGGGGAGGCCAAATTCAGAACACCCGAGACTTGGTAACAACTATAGCAGAGACATTTGACCAGGATGTGATGGCATTACTTCTTGAAAAACAGGGAGACCAAGTCCAGATCAATGAAAACGTAGTCAAGGCAGCGGCAGACAACTCTAAATATGGGCAAGATATAATGGCATTGCTTCTCAAAGAACGGGGAGACCAAGTCCAGATCACTGAGGACGTCGTTAAGGCGGCAGCAGGAAACTATGGGCAGGGACTAAAATTAATATCATTGCTCTTGAAGAAGCGGGGATACCAAGTCCAGATCACCGAAAACGTAGTCAAGGCGGCAGCAGGCAACCCTAAGCATGGACAAGAGGTGATGGAGCTACTTTTAAGGAAGAAGGGAGACCAAGTCAAGATCACCCAAGACATGGTAACGACTATAGCAGAGACATTTGACCAGGATGTGATGGCGTTATTGCTTGAGAAACAGGGAGACCAAGTCCAGATCAATGAAAGCGTAGTTATAGCGGCAGCAGAAAACTCTGAGTATGGACAAGAGGTAATGGCATTGCTTCTTAAAGAACGGGAAAGCCAAATCCAAATCACTGAAGACGTAGTCAAGGCGGCAGCAGGTAACTATGGGCAGGGACTAAAATTAATGTCATTGCTCTTCAAGAAGCGGGGAGATCAAGTCCAGATCACCGAAAACGTGGTCAAGGCTGCTATTGAGAATCCGTCAAGTGGCCAAAAGGTGATTGAACTACTTTTGAGGAAGAAGGGAGACGAGGCCAAGATCACCGAAGGTGTTATGACGCTTATCGCAGGAAGGTTTGATGCTCACGCGTTAGAACTCCTTATGGAGAATATGGGAGAATCTGTCCATATCACAGAAGAGGTGATCAAAGCTGCTGCGTGGAATCGGGATGGTGAGAAGCGGATGATGCTTCTTTTAGAAGGCATCAAGGATGATGTCCATAATGTGGCGCTGATATCCGCTGCCACTAACGGGCATGTCGCAGTAATCAAGCTTCTTCTTTGGAAGAATGCCGTAGTAAATGTTTGTGATGAGGATGGGCAAACACCGCTTCATGCTGCTGCATCTGGTGGATATACTGAAATAGTCAAGTTGCTTCTCAAGAATGGTGCTGACTTGACCCTTGCGGACAATGCCGGGATGACCCCTTTGAATAGTGCTTCAATTAGTGGATGTGTTGAGATCATCAAAATACTTCTTGAGAAAGGTAGCGACTGTTTGGCTCCAGCGAATGACGGAACTACACCACTCAGTAACGCTTCATTCAATGGACATATAGAAGTGGTCAAGCTGCTTCTCGAGAAGGGTGCTGACTTAACAGTCGCGAATGAGGAGGGATGGACGCCGCTTCATAATGCTTCGTTTAATGGAGAAGTCGAAGTAGTTAAGCTGCTTCTTAAGGAAGGTGCTGACTTAACGGTTGCAGATAGTAAGGGATGGACACCGCTTAACAATGCTTCGAATTGTGGTCATATCAAAGTAGTCAAGCTGCTTCTCGACAAGGGTGCTAACTGGACGGTTGCAAATATAGAGGGATGGACACCGCTTAATAGTGCTTCGGATTGTGGTCATATCGAAGTAGTCAAGCTGCTTCTAGAAAAGGGTGCCGATCCAACCGTTGCTAATGATTACGGATGGACACCACTTAATACTGCTTCTAAAAACGGTCACATCGAAGTGGTAAAGCTGCTTCTTGAGGAAGGTGCTGATTTAACGGTCGCGAATAAGGACGGATGGACACCGCTTAATAATGCTTCAGATTGTGGTCATATTGAAGTGGTTAAGCTTCTTCTAGAAAAGGGTGCCGATATTACTGTTGCTACCAAGAATAGATGGGCACCATTACATAGTGCTTCAAATAGTGGTTATACCGAAGTGGTCAAGCTGCTTCTCGAGAAGGGTGCCGATCCAACTATCGCTAACGATTACGGATGGACACCACTTAATGCTGCTTCTGAAAACGGTCATAGTGAAATAGTTAAGCTGCTTCTTGAGGAAGGTGCTGATTTAACGGTCCCGAATAAGGACGGATGGACACCGCTTAATAATGCTTCGGACTGTGGTCATATTGAAGTAGTCAAGCTGCTTCTCGAAAAGGGTGCCGACCTAATGGTTGCTAACAAGAACGGATGCACGCCGTTAAACAATGCTTCAAACAATGGACACATTGAAGTCGTTAAGCTGCTTCTCGAGAAGGATGCTGACTTGACGGTTATGGATGAGGGCGGATGGACACCGTTAAATAATGCTTTAAACAATAGGTACATCGAGTAGTCAAGCTGCTTCTCGACAAGGTGCCAATTATATCGTTTCCAAAGGAAGAAGAGCTTGATGCTAGCCCTCAATCATAGTCGTAGATCGTGAAAACTCCACAGTAGGTGCTTTTGATAGCTATATTCTCGAATCTTCAATCTGATTTTAATTACCTACTCGTCTTGTAAAATTATAGTATAGTAAAGTTGTAGGTCTCGCGAGTTGATCTTGAAGGGACTTGCTTATTTTACCCCATTGAATTTCCAACGGGATGTATACCGCTAAAGCTTTACGTGCTAAGCTGAATTGAATTTCTAACGGGATATATAATGTTGAACTGGATTAAGCTTAGTAGAGTATATAGATACAAGTACAAGTACTAACAATAAGAGGTATAACCCTACGTATAACCTCTAACCCTATAATCCCCCGGTAGCCAGGTAAGCCGCACGAGAAGATACCCGTTAGAGAAAGGGCAGATATGTTTGTGGAATCTGGAGGAAATTGACAAGTGGCCAAGGGCCTACAGAATAACCCAGAATCGCTGCTATGCAGCCATCGGAAGTTTAATTGGCATCTCATTAGCCAGACTAGCGGCGCAGGCGTAGAACTAAGGAAAAGTTATCCCTTTCGTATCGGTGGAACAGTAAAAGGAATAAGGTATAACTTGTACAAGGATCTTCTAATGATTATAGAGAAGGGATCTAGCGTACCTTTTGTAGATCCTCGTATAGAAAGGATTGTATGTCCTAACCACCTGATTGAGATATAGCTAAATATTGCTCGAGTAATATATTTGAACTAGAAGAGGAAAGCGAGTACAAATTTATAGCAATCCCTTATATCGTCCAAGGCACGGATATATCATGCCCTATGAAGTACAACATAGGCTGTGTTCGGGATACAATAGGAGTATTAGGTAGCTTGATATATCCTCGATCGTACTAGCTCTAGTGCCTCTTTTGAACTACCTATGCTTATAACACTATATCTTTTCTGGAGAATCCCTTGCTCCAAGGTATTTAGATATATCCGATAGGACTATAACCGATGGCTTGTACCGATTGAATGTATCTATACTTAGTCGCTCCAAAAGGTAGAAAGGGTACCTAAAATTATAACCCTAAGTAATACGCTATTTCGGTACCTTTACGTAAGCCTTGTATATAGTTATCTTACTAGAAGTAATAATCTATAGAAGGATAATTATCAAACAAGAGCTAGGAAGCAGTACCGTAGACTTTATTTCTAGTTAAGTCTATAATAGTAGTAGATAATATATATTACTATATAAACTATTAACTAGTAGTTACTTAGCCCTAATTCTAAGATATATACAATATTATATTTATCAAGTAATAAATAAGGTAGCTTATATAATAAGTCTCTCTAGCGTATACGACTTAGAGCACAGATACTTAAGCAAAATCTTAATAACAACGAAGTCATCTAAGACATTCTCTAAAAAATATATCGAGAAGTCTATCGATGGTTTGTAAGAAGAATTCTCTCTAATCTCTAGGACGAACTTATAGACTCTAATAAGTAGCTATACGATAGCACTTAAGGCCTTAGTACAGAGTTGATATACAAGCTTCTTTTTTCTTTAGGAATATTCTTATTTTTATAATTTCATTTATAAAAGTAAAAATAACAAAGATATTTATTACTAAAGTTAACTTAGGGTTAGGGTTACCCCAACCCTAAAATTATTTTTCATAGCTTCGAGGGCTAAGATAAGCTTACTTTCAATTGGGATTGATTCCATAAAGTAAAGTAATGTTGATATAATGTAGTGTTAAAGTAAAAAGAGGGTGTTTTGGTGGGAAGTGGCCCACTCGCTTATATGGCTAACTCACTTATAAATCAGGTTATAGATATTCTCTCTTATTGTCGGTATATCATTATTGGATCTCGATCTCGACCTCGATCGAACACTCGTTCGTACTTACTACAAACACCACCTGTCTGTAATTACGTAGTACTACGAACAAGAGGTCGGATCGATGCCTACATTACGTAGCATTACGAACGGAGGTTGAATCGATACCTATTCTGGTTGTTCTACAAACAGATGAAGGTATTGATAAGACCTCCATCACACTCACTCAGAACAGAGAAAAAGACACACATTTTACCTCACGCATTTTGACTGTTATTGATACAGCTGAAATAAGAGGTATTCCAACACTTATCTTAAATTCTGAGAATTTTATCATAATAGTTCTTGTTGGAATGTTATCTACAGGTCAATCACAAGTCCTAGTCACATGTTATACAGTATCATTAGCGAGAAGGTACATACCTCTCTGCCTCACACTCTCTTCAATAGACATGAACCAATTACTTGTGAACCTTTTCTAAACCTGATTTGACTTGAGAGTCACCTATTACGTTACCTAACGCCAACCAACACTTCTATAAGTACTTTTTTATTTTAGTTATATTTATATTTACCTCGAATAAACATAACACTCTTAATAGGTTATATGTCTAATGGTGATAAGTAATAGTTATATTAAGGCTAAAGATAACAAATAATTCACCATAGTTATCCACGATTAACCTAAACTCTAAGCTAACCCTAATACTCTTTCATTTGGTGGCTTCGTTGGCGGGATCGGGATCTTCTGGTACAGGAGTTTGCCGATGGGTGCAGAGTGCATCCATGACAATGGCAAGATCAATGGATCCACGTCAGAAATCTTTGGGGGAAAGCCTGCTGGATTGGATTTGGCCGGTGATACCCTGAACTGGGCCATTGTTCTAGAAAGTGGCACACTATCTAAATATCTTCGGCAGAGCAATACATAAGACGTGGTAGTCATAAAGCACAAATATAATACTCAAAACAAAAAGAAGGGCCTAATGCAAGATATTTTTTCCAACGCTAGTTGTTACCTAACTCGGCAATACCGCCGGTTGTTTTTCCTTTGTGATGACTACCAATCGTCGAGAGGCATAATATTCCGCAATCCATCTCGTACTTGTTCTAAACCATTTAGTTAGATCGCGACTCTTGTCGGAACTCTCACCTGTTAAATAATCTTTCACCTGGCCGAAGTCCTTACATACTGCAAGATGAACATTAGAAACAGCCTATAGTGTGCGTATTGGATTCTTAGATGGGCGATGGTTCTTACCGTGATGGCCGTTGAATGAGTTCTCGCGGTTCACAGGCGCAGGTCTGCCGTTCTCACCACGGGGTTCAATAGCAACATCCCCCGCACACATTGCTGCTTGACGTATATAGTCGACACATGTCAAAAAGTAAGCCTCGTAATCATTTGGCTCGGGAATATTCGCCGACTTGGTCAAGACGGCAGAAAATATCTTGGCCATGATATACTGATGAACGGTTGCGTTAGGCCTGCCAGTTGAAGTAATGATAGTTAGAAGTATCTTGTGCACTTACCACACAGTGTATCTGGTGGGTCATAGAAGTGGAATTATAAATATCATCGCTATTTGGGCCTCCTACAAAGGCTGCACCAGCTGTTTTGTGGATAAATGTCAATGCCTGCGGGCCGCTCACGAAATCCTCCTGACTTACGTGGATACAGTGTTTCCCACTTGGCCTGAATTCTTGGGTCAAGGAACGATGTCGCATTCAGCGGCACAAAATCAGGATCGGCCTTCCACTGTGTGACCGCTGTCGTGACTGTGTCTCGTCAGCCGAAGCGACCAGAGGCATGTTTGGCAACAAACAAATTGGGCCTTGGTTTGTGTAATCACCACCGACCTGCCGCGGACAGTCTTCTAAGTCCGACCTTATGTCGTGCAATATTGCCAACTCTAGGCTGACGATGACGATTAACAGTCCGGTGGTATATAGCCACCAGTAATCCTTGAGGATTACGATCAAGGTCCGACCCTTTGACTGTCTCGGTGGCCTGCAACTCTCTGGCGACCAATTCTCTCCATCGGTAGTAGTTGACAGATCAGCCTCCGGCTTTGCAATTAGATGTTCCCGATCTTCCACTCCTGCCTCGGTTTTGCAACCCGGCTTGGTATCCATCTTGGCCTGTAAGAATTGGAGTCAAGTTTCCAACTGGTTGGCAGGAGCGGCGAAATAGACGTAGTACGGATTTCTCACAGGACTCGTATTCAAGTACTCGCATTTTCTGGTGAGGTGCAGCGTTCAGAAATAGTAAACGCGTAGGTTTGTTGCGGTTGACCCGGCAATTAATCACCTGAAACAGCCAGTCCGTTTCGTGTTCCTCTTAACTAATATTTGCCACGTTTTCGGCCTCATAATTCAGGGCTCCAATTAAGCGCTTTGGTAAAGCAAACCGCTTCTTAATAAATTTCCACAGATTCGAGCGTAATTGGCCATACATCTCCAAGTTAAGGGCTCCAATCGTAACACCACACGTAGATGTAATATTACCATAACAACCTTAGCTCACGAACTTGCTTCTCTGGTAGTTCATGATTGACTAGGTAGAAACCAGACGGTGACATGCTTATATATTGAATCCTTTGTAGATTGACAGAAATTGAGCCGAAGTATGGTTGACAATAGGCCAATCGTGGAACTTATTTCACTTGATTCTATCCAAAGATTCATGTTAGCCATATACAGAGTAGAGGATGGATGGCTCCTCAAGTTGCTAGAGACTCTATAAGCGTCTCGACAAATGATAGCGCCGAGGATTTAGCCCCGGAATAGATATTTTTTAATTTTTAGCAGAGGTGAAATTGAAGATAAAGAAATATACCTTCGATCTTACTACGGTAATGACCTTCTTAGAATCAAATTACGAACAAGAGTTGATGGTACGCTAGCTGTTTACCTTGAAAAGCTTTTGAACAAATACAGGAATCTTGACAAGGTGATTTCATATCGCTTGGGGTTAAGCACCAATATACCACTATTACAAAAGTCTACCTAAGTAGGTCGGCTTGCTCTTTTTGGGCTGTTTGGGCTGGTTATTAAGTTATAGCTCTTCAAACGCTGGCCCCTCGAATCAGCAAGCCCACCTCCTCCAATTCTGGGAAAGTCTAGGCTGCAAGATCCTGTCATATTTTTCTGTATTTGGACATAGGGATTAAGTTGATTGCGTGATGTATCATGTTTTACGTTAGGTGTTAATGGCCGCATCTCTCGCGAGATGGATCGGTTAGTTGAATACGATTTTGAAGATCACCATCTTCTAAGAACATCCAACTTGATTACTATTGCAGAAGGATTTTCTCGATTACCAGGCCATCTCCAAGCTGAACCAAACCGACTATGAATGAATTGCCTTTCCTGCTATCATTGGATTACCATATCATTCTAAATCCGCACGAAAGCCTATATAGAAAGCCTCGATTTGGAAAGATATCGATGCCATTAAAGGTTGAGATGGCCTTGATCAAAGTGCGGCTGAAGTTTAGAGACTGAGATGTCATGATTCTAGCATTAGCATCTTCATAGGTGGATTCCATCACGAGAACTGCGTTATAATTTCACACATCTGCCTAAATCAGAATATATGGAGGTTAGGGCGCCGTCGTTTGTAACATTTACATGGAAATAGTTAGTCTTAGAGGGTTACTAGATATAAAGCCAGCAGGCAATAATTATAACGGCAAATGTAGAATCGTTAAGGAACCATGCAAAAAAGGATCTATTGGTATTACTAGCACACCGCTTGTCATTATATCTTATGGCTTCGTCCAAATGAGGCTTGAGGCCAGCTTATTTAATGACTAAGCTACTACATAGTCTAGCTTCAACGAATCCTCCTCCTTCTAATGAATCAAGCCTTAGAGGTCTACGATCAGGTTGAGTAGAGCTTACTATTATAGAACATATAGTAAATATGGCAGTAAGTACTACGGAAATTCTACAGGAAGCCGTGAGAAAAGGACTAAGGTTCGTAATGTCAATAGAGTAATTACATCGTAAGCTTTGATTACTATTCCTCCATTTACTATTCCAAATGCCTGAAAAACCGCCCCTATTATTTGCATGCTATGGTATCATCCCTCAACTCCCAACACAATCGGGTGACATAGAAGCACAAAATGCAAAACGGTAGGTTACTGCTGCATTATCATCAGTATATATCACGTGACATATACACACTCGTTTCGATCATCTGATCTACACAACTGTATTTAACACTCTAATTTCTTCTTATGTAAAGGACAACTATCCAACTACAACACCCCACACTCTGTATTATTGGAAGCATCAAATATAAGGTCTGTACGTTGTCAAAGCACATCAATACTTACAGGTTGGTCTTCTGGATCCTCTCCGTATCTCGGCGGTCAAAGACCAGCGCACGGTCCTCCAACGAAGGCACAGCAGATAGATAGTGTGGTACTGGTAGATCCTACTAAACTATGCTAGGTAGGAGGGGCTTACGGCATGACTAAATTCTGTTGGGAAATTTCTCGGCATCGATTCCATATTCGAGATTAGACAGAAAACATAAATAAAACTTGCGTAACCTTTCTTAGCCGCTGTCAGTTTATATCATTGGTTCTCCGTTGCTTTTCTTCTACTCAGTCAGTCGCTCGCCAGAAGCGTGGTTCCCGACATGGAGGAAACTACTCTAAGCCCTCTCCTATGGCCTCCACTCCCTTTGTTCACACGGTTGGAATATTTTATTAAGATATGGCTTTTCAAGACCATCCTTACCGTCGTCTGGTGGTTTCGTAAGCTGTTTATATTGCTAGGGTTTAAACCTAAGCCAAGCGGAAAACCAACATTTTCGAAAGTCTACTCTTGTAGACCAAGACTCAAACACCGATTTTTCTTTCCTAAGTCCTACCAATCTAGCGAATCCCTCCCGTTATACATCAACGTCCACGGTGGCGGCTTTGCCTTTGGCTCCCCCGAACATGACGACGAGTTCTGCGTCTTCTTTTCCAATCACTTCAACATCCTCGTCGTTAGCATCAATTACTCTCTAGCACCATGGGTTGCATTCCCCGTACCTACCCATGATGTAGCTGCTATCGTGCTTGCAGTCCTCTCTGATGCCAGCCTTCCCATTGACCAATCCCGTGTCGCCATTGGTGGGTTCAGTGCAGGTGGAAATCTCGCTCTTTCAGCATGCCAGATACCAGCTCTTCAAGGGAAGATCAGAGCCGCAATCCCGTGGTATGCTCCCGTTGATTGGAGCGTTGATTACGACCACAAGCTCGCATCGCGACCGTATAAGAACCCTACAGACGTCGATGGGCTGGCAGCTGTGGCACCAATCTTGAACCATATGTATTTGCCGGCTGGTACAGATCAGAGGGACCCGCTACTCAGCATCTTGTATGCAAAGAGAGAAACGTTGCCAGAATGGATCTATGCAATTAGTTCAGAGCATGATATGCTGGGTGATGAGGCTAGAAGGATGATGGCTAAGCTAGTGGGTGTAGAAGAGCTAACAGAGGGTGAAAAGGATTCTTTTATTAAAGAAGGAGGCAGAATACGCTGGGATCTGGTAAAAGGGGTGAAACACAGTTTCACACATTGGTGGCTGAAGAAGAAAGGAGTAGCAAATAAAACCAGACCAATAGCAGAAAAATACTTCATAGAGGCTGGAATGTGGTTAACGGAACAGGCTTTTGTAGGGCAGAGCTAGACCGGAAAATTTATAAATGATCTCGCGAGGCAGCATAGCCATTATACTAGACAGATGGCGTTGATTTATGCACGAAGTCTAAATAAACTCGGCTTCAAGTCTATTTAAGTCTTGGCCCTTCAACAGATATAACCTACTTTATATTAAAGATGATGTCTAGCGCAAGTCTCCAATGATCAAGGCGACCGTTTTGAACAAGCCTCCACTTGATATTGTCAAGTTCGTTGAGTAGCACGGCAAACCCTTCTCAATATCCGTGAAAGAGACCCCAATTCCCAAATTAATTCAGCGAAGTGGCGCCATCATCCGAACTACCAGCTTCGTCTGTGGCTCTAACCTACAAATTCTCCACAGCAGATACAAGTGAACCATTGTGCACAGGGATGGACATGAAAAATAGGCGTCGTGAAAAATTGTAGCGATCTGCCCCACGATGTTAAGCAAGGCGACCAAGTCATGGCATCCTGCCTGATTGATCTTTAGGAGCAATTAGCACACCTGGGGTTCCCCTTGATAGAATGAAGTTTACCGGCGGCGAAGCACTGTTTGAACGTGTATGCTTCGCTTCGGACAAGCAAGAGCTTTATTTTGCGACCTAGCATTAGAACCACTGGAATAATGTTCGCATCAGAACTCCAAGTTTCTTGTTTGGAACTGGTCATATTTACAACTTTTACTCCGAGAACATGAACACTCTATAGGTATAATTCGTCGTAGGGTTAGAGTATATTATAATGTTTTTGAAAACTTCTCTTCATAATGAATTTACTGATATCTATAAAATCTAGATTCTAAAATTTAAAGTTTTATAACTTTACTGAATCTGTTGGAATATCGTTATATCACCTGCATGCATGTGTTTGGAACATCATTACACGGTATACATGTAGGGGTATATTACCATACCACCTACATGTGCATACATTTGGAATATCGTTACACCACATACCTGTGCCTGTGTGTGCTCAGATACGAACGCCATGATTGAAGTACAACGGAAGGTCGAACCGATACTCAATAGAAGTATTTATATGACCTCCATCATACTCACTTAGAAGAATCATCTACATTTTACGTTACGATTTTGACCTGCCTATTATAGTTGAAATAAGAGGTATAGATCAACCAACACTATCTTTCCTTCGTATAATCTTTACTATTATTATTGTGACAGGGTTACTTGCTGTCACCTGATTTCAACTCTATTCTGTCGCGAGGATCTTGTATATATAAATGCGGCTGGGCTGTACTATGAGAAAACAATAATTTTACAACCTTTTTTAACCAATCCAAAACTTGACGATAACTGCGAAATGTAGTGCTACTACTGAACTACCCTCTATTCCACGTCCTACAACTCTATATGCTCTAATGGGACTTTCCCCACCATATAAATTGGTGACCTACGTAGGGAATAGTTGTAATATAATGTGGTTCGTAGCAGTAGGACGAAAGTCCTCTGGTTCCGGTACGTCCGAAAATATTATACGATACGAATAAGACGATAGACAGCTAAGATGGGAGACGCGATAAATACCTACAAGAGCTACTACGGAGTCGTTATACAAATAGACTATAGATTGGATATTCGATCGATTCGACTATATCGACTAAGTCAAATCATAGTACGAACAAAAGACTATAGACTATACGTACGAACGGAACGATTAGTACCAAGATAGGAATTCGCGATAGATCCGATAATATACTATTAGGGAACTATTCACTTAGTTGCTCTACAAGAAGCATACGATACTACTATAGTTATAATAACTAGTCTTGGATTTACTACCTAGTATACTAGATATAGAGTATAACTCTCTAGGAGGAAAGGAATAATAGAATCAAGAGGTAGGATACCTATAGTACCGGAAAATTAGAAAGAAGAGAGAACTAATGACGTACGCTCTTTTGACTTTTTTGTTTGCCGTAGAAGCCGGATTAGTATACTAAGCTATTTTATAAAGGATTCCTTGGTTTAGAGAGGAATTAAAAGGAGAGTATTTGGAAAAGCTAATTATACTAGGTACTAAACGGTACTTGATAGAATTAAGGATATAGGATTAAGTTTATTAAAGTTATTTTACGAATTAGAATTAGAGTTAAGCAATATAATATTAAGTAATATTATAAGTGGTTATTATAGTTATATATATAACTACAATCCTACTTACTGTTTGGTTATAAGTCGTAAAAATCTTACTTAACTTAATTAAGAACGACTACCTTGTTATTATCTGCTTTCGATTGGATCTAGAAAATATATCGACTAAGGAACTAGCTTAAAGCCTAACTAGAGAAGTACCTCGAGGAGAGTCTTTAGGTTATACTAGAGGTAGTTTATCTAGAGGAAAGGGTAAAGCTCGTTTAAGATCGATTTCTTCTGAAAGTACTAATGCTAGAACGACTGCTTCTACTAGTATAGGTAAGAGGCTAGTATATTACTATCTAATGCCTATTCCCTATAGTTATAAGAGTCCTTATTTTGATAGAAGAGAAGTAACTCGTTACCTTAAAACCCTAAATAGGTACTATAGAGACTATAGAATAGATAAAGATATTAAGAAGAAGGAACGTTTAGTCGATTATACGACGGTATAGTAACGTAGAGAGATTGAACGACTAGTAGGGTTTACTAATTATACTACTTAGGAGGAATTCTAGAAAGTCTTACTTAAGGAATATCGCTACGGGGATTTAGAGTAATTATTACGTACGATAGGATACTTAGAGAAATATATTCTAGAATTCAAAGTGATAGTTAATCATAGGAATTACTCTTAGAATCAAATCTACGACTATTACCGAAGATTCTATAAAATCGGAACTAAGTACCTCGAGAATAGATTAATTATAAAGAAAGTATTAATCTTTAAGTTTCTATACGCCTTACCAAACAACCTAAAAATTAGAGCTATACGGTTTGCTTCCAACGGAGTCTAATTTGATACGGATAATATAAAACCATTTAGAGTGATTTACGAGGAAGTAGAGAATAGTTGTATAGCCCTTAGGGATATAGATAACTTAGTTCAGAAACAAGGTATAGGCAAGCTGCCTACGGGGTTTGATAAGCTAGATATAGAAACTATTAGATATACTCAACAAAGGAAGCTACGAGAAAAAGGTATAAAGCAACCTATTATTCCTTATATATATACCGCGGCTATATCGTCCAAAACAATAACGAACCAAGAAATCGACGAAATCGTAGAAGGACTTAATAAATTATATATTCTATAGGCTATAACGGAACGAGCTAAGCCTAATCCGAGAAGAAACAAAGCTTATATAAATACTATAGAGGATAATAATAGTAAAGGAGATATTTACGATATAAATTATAGTGGCTTTACTAGTAGAAAAAGGTTTCGAGACGATAAGACTTATAAATAGTATAGGAACATTATAGTGCTAGGAATAAGACCTTAAGGACCTTATAAGTATATAAACCAGTATTACGACTATAAGATGTTTATTAGTAAAGGAGTTATCTACGAATCGGACGATAACAACTATATCTGTATTAGACCCTAGGATCCAAACAAGCTAGAATTGCTAGTTTAGTTTAATAATGATACGCCTCGAAGGAACCAAATTATAGTACGGACTACTAACACTAAGTATAGTTATATCCTTAAGCAACGAGAGAAAGCATTAAAACAGAAGGTAAGAGATAAGTAGGAAGCAATAAAGGCTCAACTGGTAGGAAGTACTAATAAGAGCAAGGTGGATAATATTAAGACCTTTGAAGAAAGCGAGTATAGACTAGATAACTTACTTTACGAATAAGACCTTAATACTAAACGCTACGCTATAGTCTAAGGAATGGTAGTAAGAGATACTACTATAGAAGCTATAGCTATAAGAAATAAGAGGCTAAATAGTAGGGAAATCGAAGAACTATATTCGAAATCGAGAGAAAAGACTCTTTAGGATAGATTAAGAGAGCAAGTATCATATAGATAAGCGAAAGCTATATAGAGGCGAACTATTCAATTTCAACAAAACATTATTAATAGCGAGAATACTAAGGAAATAACTAGTGTACCTACTAGCTTAAGGAATAAGGAACCTATTAAGGTTACTAAGATTTTGAGGAACCCTTTACGACAAAATGGTATTATAGAGACTTTATCAAAAATAGGATATACCTATAAGAGCTCGTTAAGTAAGCTTTTGGAATAGTCGATAGTACTACCTAGATTTATACTTAGAGAGGTACTTTCTTTAGTAGATCTAGCTTTTAGGAAACGATATAAGGTAGTTCTAAAAGAAGCTAGTATTAGAATGTTAGTTATTAAGATAGAGAACGAAGTGGCTAAAGTAAATCCTCTTTTTATAGAGAACTTTTCTAGCTATTCGAATTACTATTCACTAACTCCGAAAGTTATTATTATACTTTCGGGACGTACGAAATTAGTAGATGTAAGAGCTATATTAGACATAGGAGCTAAAGTTAGTATTATTACGCTAGCTATAGCTACTAGGTTTGATATACCTATTACGTATAACACTTGAATAGTACTACGAACGATCGTAGGGAGTAAGTCTAGGTTTGTAGGATTTATTGATAACGTACCTATTACTATTGGAAACATTATAATACGGACTCGGTTCTATATTATAGACTACCCGGGTATTAAGGTTATTCTTAGGTTTCTATTTATACGAAAAGCTAGGATTACGTTCTAATACCCTAGTACTAAACAAGACGGAGTAGTATACGCGTTACTTAAGGATCTAGTAACTAGTATAGTTACGAGTGTAAAGACTAATACAAAGACACTATAAGCTCGAACGAATAACTAGATTCATTCTTAGAATACGGTAGAGATTATTTTATCGACCTCTGACTCTAGTGATAAATTCTATATAGATTCAGAAAACTAGGATTCGAAGTAGTAACCTACGATACTACTACCGAATATTCTTATCATATAGAGGGTAGAATACTACCTATATTAGAACTTAAGGATAAGTTTAGTTCTAAAGGAGAGGGGGAAGAGATACTAGTATAAGTACTACTATTAAATTAATTTTCCAAAATAGAATACTTGGATCTTTCAAAAGAAGTAGGATATCTACCAAATCCGTATAGAACAAAGACTCAATATACCCAAATAAACACTTTATATAAAACGAAGGATAAGAAAATCAGATCAGTAGATAAAGCAGACGGTATAAGAAATACGCCTAGCGGCTATAGAGATTGGTTTAAAAGATCTAAGGCAAAGAATGTTATATAAGAACAATTCGGAAACTATCAAAAGTACTTAATACCTAGGTTTTCGGATATTCTAAGACAATCCAGACTTACACTAGAACGAATATAAGCTTTAGATATTAGAGATCTACAACCTATGGAAAGGAAGCTATTTGAAGAGATACTTGTTAATCGAGAGAAAGTCTTTGCTTTTGAATGACCGGAATATAGACGGTTTACTAAGGATATAACACTACCTATAGTTATTAATACTATAGAGTATAAGGTATAGTAAGCGAAGAACTACCCTTGGGCAAGAGCTTTAGAGCCTATTATTATTAAGATGTTGAAAGAACGAATCGAGCGAGGAGTACTAGAATACTCGGATGGGCCATATAGGAACCCCTGGTTCCTAGTTAAGAAGAAGAAACCAGGCGAATATCGACTAATTAACTTTATTACGCTACTTAATAAAGTAACTAGAAGAGATACGAATTTACCTCCTTCGGTAGATGAATTTGTAGAGGATTTTGTAGGATGCTAGCTTATAAGTCTAATGGATTTATACTCTAGATACAACCAAATGATACTTGATAAGAAAAGTAGGGATTTAACTACGTTCTTTATACTACTAGGACTATTAAGAAATACAATATTACCTTAAGGAGCAACGAATTCGGTAGCTTAGTTTGTACGGATTATAAATATAGTACTAGAAGACATCTGTCCAGATATAGTATAGCCTTTTATAAACGATATAGGAGTAAAAGATCTATATACCGACTACGATAGAGAGGAAGTATTACCTAGAATAAGAAGATTCGTCTTAGAGTATATCTAGAATCTAGATAAGACTTTAGAACGAATAGAGAGAGCTAGCGGATCGATAGGCGCCAAATCTTAATTCTATAAGACTAGAGTAAACGTAGTTGGCTATATATATAATTCTAAGGGTAGAGAGCCTTTAGCTAATAAGATGATTAAAATTATTAACTAGAAAACACCTAATAACGTTACGGAGGCTAAGAGCTTTATTGGCTTATATATATATTTCCGAATTTGGATTAAGGACTTTAGAGTAATAGCTAGACCAATATATGATCTCTTCAAGAAAGAAGTAGTTTGGAACTAGGAGCCTACTATTCAAGGAGTAGTAATGTTAACACTATAGAATGCCTTAATCACTGCTCCGGTGCTTATAAGGATCGATTACGAACCTAACGTAGGAGAGATTATTATAAGTATAGATGCTAGTCTAGAAGGTTACGATAGTTACTTGGGCTAGAGAGACCTTAAAACCGGACTAGTACGACCTACTAGGTATAAGAGCGGACGGTAGAACTATATAGAGCGTAATTATAATACTACCAAAAGAGAATATCGAGGAGTACTTAAGATCTTTAAGAAGCTTAAAGTCTAGATAACCGAAGTATACTTTATACTAGAAACTAATACTAATGTTCTAGTGGCCTAGTTAAATAGAGTAGCTACGGATGTTCTAGGAGCCTTAGTTACTCGATAGCTTACTTGGATAAGACTATTTGACTTCGAAGTACGTTATATACCTAGAAAGAAACATATAGCTACGGATGCTTTATCTAGAAGGCCTTTTCATCCGAAAGACGAACCCTCGGATAATAAAGATATTAACGACTGGATTCTATTAGAATTAGGAGCATACGAAATTTGCCCTATAGAAGTAGAATCAAAGGTAGAAAATAGTGACCTAGAACTATATATACGAAATAGTATTCTATAGGATATAAAAGATCGTATTACTAGGCTATAGGAGCAAGAAGAAATAAGTAATAGCTCTAGTATCTCTGATTCTAGATATAGTATATCTATCTCTAGCAACTATTATTCAGAAGACTCGATTAGAGTAGCTACCTACCTAATAACTCTAAAGAAGCCAAAGGACCTAGGAATATCTGAATTTCGAAAATTCAAGAAGGAAGCACTAAATTATAGAGTCTATAGTAGAATGCTATAGAGGATGGCTTCAAAGGGACTACCTATTCGGCTTATTATTAATAAAGATTAAAGTAAGGAGCGAATTCTCTATGATATATATAATTAGAGTAGACATAAGGGCCGAGAAAGTATGTATCATAGAGTTTCATAGAGATACTATTAGAAAGGATATTATAAAGATATTAAGGAATATATTAGAACTTACGTACGATATTAATTCCGATCTACTAAGAGACAAGAAGAAGCTATATTTCTAACTACATCTAACGGACTAATAGAGAAATAGGCTATTAATATTACTTATATACTACACTATAGAAAGAATAAGTACTTAGTAGTTACAAGAGACGATATAAGCAGATAGGTAGAAGCTAGGGCTATTCCAAACAAGGAAGCTAGTACTATTGCTCTATTTATCTAGGAAGATATTATCTACCGATACGGAATATTTTGAAGAATAATAGTTGATAGAGGTAGCGAGTTTAAGAAAGAAGTACTTAACTTATTAAATAAGTAGGGAATCGATAGAATAGTTACTTCTATATATCATCCAATAGCTAATGGCATAATCGAGTATAAATATCAAGCTATAAAAGATATATTATCTAAGCTAGGTGAAAGCAACTAGGCTGAAAACTTAGCAGCTGTCTTATTTGCGGATAGAACAACTATCTATAGACCTACTGGACAAACGCCTTTTTATATAGTATATAGTAGGGAGCCAATACTACCTATTGAATCATAGTTTCCTACGTAGAGGACGATTTTCACTAAGGAAGTTACGAATAGATCTAAGTTAATTAAACTTCGAGTAAGATAATTCCAACTTAGGGAAGAGGACTTAGAAGAAGCTATATATCGAAAGACTAGGAGGAGATAAGAAGGCAAAGAGAGATTCGATTCTCGGTATAATATTAGGATACGACCTTTATAACTAAAGGATATTATATTACGATACGATTCGGTAAGAGAGATTGATATATCCTTAAACCGAAAACTAGATTTTAGGTGGCTAGGGCCCTACGAAATTTGTGATACTAATATAGAAAAAGGGTATTACAAACTGAAAGAATTAGGACCTAATAGCGTATAATTACGAGGAATATTTCCTAGTAATAGGCTCAAATTGTTCTATCAAAGAGAGAGATTCTTTTATTCTTTGGAAGATAAAGTTACTAGTAGTATAGAAAGGAGTGAGTAGGAGAGTGGTAGCGAAGTTAGAAACAAAGATATAAGTATTCGAGAGTCTGATACGACTTAATTTATAATCAGGCTTTAAACTTAACAAAGGATCAACGAATGCTATATCGAGCTTTAGCAACGGCAAATAGAACTCTACGCGAACGTCTAGAAAACCTCTATAAAGCAAGTAGAATTCTTAGCGACAGTCGACGAACGGTCTCAAACGTTACCAACTAACGCCCCTTCTATTACTAAAAGGGAAATATTATCCAAGAGGCATTATATAGGTCTAATACCAACTTTCCTAACGTACTAAGTATTTAGTCAGACAAACATAATTCAGACACCTCGCTATATAGGTAGAGGCCGTAGCTACTGCCTAATGACACTAAACTTAGGGAGGATAATAATACTAATAACGAATATATCCTCGAGGATAATACTAAGAAAATAGAAAGCTAAGAATTACTAGAGACAATTCAGTGGTTAGACCTCTTACGAGAATGAAGGTAATTAAAGACTACCAGAGGTGGTCTAGCAACTAGACCTCTTATAGAAAGAGAAAAGCAAAGGTTCCCTACGAATAAAGAGTCTAGGAATCTAGGAAGTCGAAAGGAGTCTAAATCTAAGGAGTTAAAGTCGAAAAGACTAGGAATCTAGGAGTCCAAGAAGCTAAATAACGCCAAATATACAAAAATACAAAAGAAACCATTTCCTTCCTTCCAACCTAGTTATATTATCGAAGTATATTTGAAACCGTATCTGCTCAAGTATTCTTATGTATTAGTATAATTTATAAGAAAGGATAAGGAATACTTCTCGACGTAATCGAGTTAGTATTATTATAGAAACCTAGAAAAAGGAGGAAGTTAGTTCTTCTAAGGTTTGCTACGGACCGTAGCAAATAGGCAAGTAGGTAAGATAGACTAGGAACAAGTATAATAACAAGTATAATAAGCACAAATATATAGTGGAATAGGCCAATAAGCGATAGTACTAAAGCGACTACTAAAGCAAAGTTAAGAAAATCCTTGAAAGGATTACCCTAAGATAGATTATACTTATATAAGAGCTACCTTAGAATCGAGATAGACTATCGGTCTAAATCATATTGGCCTTTACGCTAATAAAGGTAAGAGGTTCCGTATAAAAAAAAAAACTAGCGTGGACTTCGATCCATTGTAGCCTTACGTTGCTAGCGCGTTAGTAGTGGCCATAGTAAGGCATTCGAATAGATCCTCTAATAAGAAACAAGATGTAGTTAATAGGAGCCTTGATTGAAAGAACTATAATAGTATTAGTATATATTAAGAAAGGGAGAAGGGATATATCAAATCTATAGATTTAAAGCTAAACTTTAACGAATTAAGATTCGATACACTAGATCTTGAAAGTTAGCCAAAACGAAAGGAGGAGCTATACTTATCTTGATACGCTTTCTATACTAGCTGAACCTACTAAAGGGATGATAGTAAGGTTGAGAGGGTATTAATAATAAAAGAAGAGAGAATGAAGAAAGAAGGAAGGAAGGAAGAAAAGAAGTCAAAATCAAAGAGAGATAATACTCAACTTGAAGTTGAACTTAATAGAATTAGCGATATAATACTCTACTTTCAAGCCAGCCAGAGAGCGAAAAGGAGGGAAAATACTCACCTTAATACGCCTTCGCACATCCAGAAATTGATAATTAGATCGATCTAAGAATCGATAACGATAGTAATAAAGGAAGAAAGAAAAGGAAGGAAAGAGGCAAAAATAAGATGGCGAAGAAAGAGCAAAAGCAGTTAGAGAGAGGTAGGATTGAAGGCAAAATAAAGAAATAGTAGAAGTATATGTGTAGGAGGCAGTCGCGCGCAACCTAAAGAACTAAAGATAAAGCTAATAGGAGCTATACTTACGAGAACCTTGCGTAACAATAGGCACCTATAGATCTGAATAAGAACTATATAAAACATATAGAGGTATGATTATATCGATCTATTTAGATTAAGAAAAGCTAAGGTTAAGAGGTTGAGAATGATGGAATAAGGAGGTAAAGATTGAAGACTAATGATGTTAAGAAAGTGGTCGCTTCAATATTGGATGGAGTTAGTACCTACGCGACAAGGTCATATAACTTTGCCTGGATTACAACTTCTACGACTATCCAATATAGCCGCGTACTAACTATTATTCGTTTATTTCTTTTCTTATTTTCTAAGCAGTTATAAACTATTACTATTATGATTGGAACTCGAGGGCGAGTAGAAGAAAGAAGGGGGGGACGAATGTGACGGGGTTACTTGCTGTCACCTGATTTCAACTCTATTCTGTCGCGAGGATCTTGCATATATAAATACAGCTGGGCTGTACTATAAGAAAACAACAATTTTACAACCTTTTTTAACCAATCCAAAACTTGACGATAACTACGAAATGTAGTGCTGCTACTGAACTACCCTCTATTCCACGTCCTGCAACTCTATGTGCTCTGATGGGACTTTCCCCACCACAGTACGAAACGATTTACTTCAATATATTCATTTGAAACGCCCAAAAATTGCCTCTTCTTTACCTGACTACCTTAACTCTACTAGTCCAAACCCATCCCTGCTATTACTGTGTATTCTGACCACAGATCACTCCAAACCTGAGACAGAACGACTACAAAAGGGTATAATACGAAAATCTAGTTATTATTAGGAACTGGTGTAAGCCCTTACGAAATATGGCTATATAATACGGAATTATAGAGGAGGATATATATAACTTCGATAAAGCTAGATTTCTTTTAGGAGTTATTATTATGACTAAGATAGTCACTAACTTATAGTTAAGGAATCTTCTAAAGACTATGTAAGAACCTGACCTGCCCAGATTGGTTAATTGGATAATCCAGGACATATGTAACGTGACCCCGGAACAAGAGGCATAAGCGAGTATGACTCGAGTCGGAGGGGTTTCGGACCTAGGAAGCATATAAAGGGGACAGGACATGGAAATTGGTTCTCTTTCTTCTCTTTCTTCTCATATTTCTCTCTGTCCTTCGTACGAGACCTATAGGATTTAGTAAATATAAGGTTATTGTGCTGCCAAACACCTCTATCCTGCCCTTGATCAAACCTGTGCCCTTACAGACCATACAGCTAGGGAATCGAGAGTAGATATTAATTATAGAAGAGATTAATTTGTACGGTTGGATAATTCCTCTACTTATTATTTTCAAAGGTTAGTACTACCTCTCGACCTAGTATAAAGACTCTAGCCTCCTATAAGAGTAGAAAATAATACTAAGTTAGAATAGGTAGACTACGAACGAAATTGGATTTCAGTAGATTTAGTACTTTAATAGGTATATAAGGACTCGTACAATTGGGATGTCAGGTGTCACAGGCAGAGTGACAGGCAAGCAATAGATAAGCAGGGTAAACGCAGGTAGGTAGTAGTTGTTATTCAAACTGATCTCTGAAGCTCCTTAAATCAAGGGGGGTGAAGATATATATGTAATTCCCCCGCCTGGCTCGCTAATGCCATGTGACCTCGCTTGGGCCCATGACAATAGGTAAACCTTTTAGGAGTAAAGTAGGGATTCGTTACGGTGTGTATAGACCACAACTTGGTCGGAGTACTCCTTTTGACAATTAAAAGGCCCTCACATAAGAGGTAATGTTATTATAGAATAGGGATCTTAGCGTGAAATAGGGGTATAGGAATAGGCTTTAGTGGGAAAAACGAAATAGGGTCAGGAATGAGGGTGGTTTTGACACTAAATTCAGCTCGGATAAAGCTTTCGGATTTTTCCTATAGCTGTAGTGGACTCGCTTAGCTCTCGCTTAAGGAATGAGGAGCCCATTCTCAGATTTATTATGTTAGTCTACTCTTATACTTGAGGCGATAATCACGAAATGATCTAAATAACTCTAAACAATTAGAGTTAAGCATTAGAGTTAGTCCTTTCCCCTCCCCTTTTTAAGAAATCAAGTAAGCTTTTCGTAACACCGTCACGAATTCGGGCTAGTTGGTGATCTTTGTCACAATCCATGTAAGAGATCAGGAGAGAAAGGGAGGGATAATAGCGTCGGGCATAATAACAAGACAGAACGGATTGGAATCATAGTAACGTTTTACGTCATACTGGAAATTGCATAGCATTCCATCTATGACATTATAGTCAGTCGAAGACTCGGACTACAACTCAGACTAACTATCAGTGGGCTCGAGATTAGACATCGTATAACTCACCTTGATCTTGTTAACGTTAACAATACGAGGTTATCGACAGCAGCGACAGTTCAGTTCAGGGGAAATTTAAGGTTGGCGATTAAATTCGAACACTCTTGTCTTTTGGCTTGTAATATTGGCCACTGTGCCGTTCGTGTTCATCTAATGAATGTGCTTAAATCACGCCCAGATAGGGTGACTACCCCTGTGGCGCAACCAGCCGTTCCTCGATTAGGGCTAGGTCCGAGAAAATGTCCAGGAGCCCTAGTCGTTTGATTTTATTTCCAGTCCCGAGTGTAGTTTTGTTGTTGAAGCTTTCTAGGCACCCAAACTAGTATACATTTCTAACTGTTTCTGGATATATTGTCGACTGAGTTATGGCCGTTGCACGTTTACTAGTAAGGGTGCCCCCTACTACCGAATCAACAATACTTAACCGCTGAGCCTCCGTAAGAGTATTATATAGTGCCTGTATTGCCCTTGGTCTTCTGTTTGATGTACGCTCGTTGAAAGATCGGCCAATTGACAATATGCAGCTCTTGATAGTCGTAGGATTTCTTGCTGTAGCCCACACGGTGAGAGGTAAGTCTGCTTTCCAGAGTCATTTGTGCTCCAGCCTAATGGTGGAAAACAGGGCAATGCACTGATGCCGGAACGTTCCCTTACGGAATCAACAACATTGCTCAGCAATCCGATGGTGACGCACTCCAGAGTTGTGTCTCCCTGACTGCCGGCCTTGGCCTCGATTATGAGTACAGCGGTGCGTTCATCATGCCAAACATTCGATACATTGGCGGTGGTTTCTACGCCGGTGACGCTGATCCTCAAAGCACGGGTAACGATCCACCACTAGGTGGACCTAAACCTGCCGTATCGTCCATCTCGCTGCCAGAACTAGAGATTGTCGTGACAGACGTCGAGATCTCAGAGGCCCCAGAACTGAGAAGTTGGTCCATGCCAAAACTCACCGGCGTGGGCGGATACATCTTCTTTACTGGATGCCCTGGCATCAAAGAGATCTCATTACCTGCTCTCGAGACCATTGGCTATGCGTCACAATTCGATGGAGATTTCGACTCGTAAGTTACCCCTCCCGGTGCTAGAGCAAGAAGGCATATTTATAATGGTTTCAAGAATTACGTTCGGATCTTTGAAGAATGTAGGCAATCTCTTGATTTCAACCACGGGCAGTGTCGACTGCACCGCCCTCGGTGAGGGCCTCAAGGCATCTGGAGTTGTCTTCACCGATGCAACCGCATTCCAGTGCAGCTCAGGCCTGGGTTCGTATAATTTCGATAACCCGGAGATGAGTAACCTTCCACCGCCGACGATTGCAACCACGCCGCTGCTTGCCGCCAGCACGACCCCGCCTCTCGCGCCTGTCACGACCAGTTCATCGATCGTCTTGCAGACCGATTCCGCTACTATCTCAAGTCCAGTCCCCGGTGCGACTTCGACAAGTACACCCCCATCCTCGACAGATTCAATAATCCCCACTTCGACCAGCACCGTAACGCAAAAGGAAGCGGTAACGTCTTCAGCTATAGGTAGCACTCCAACATATACTTTCGCTACGACCACGAGTACAAGTTTATCTGCATCGCCTACTGGCGCTGCGAATAGCACAACTCTTACTCTTTCTACTGGTGCGGGATGTATAGTTAATGCTGGGACGTTCGAGCTTATAGTCGGCTTGATCGCAGCTGTTACTGTTGGTTCTCTGTTAGTTTAAGATACTAGGAAGATTCGGGCCTCAATCGGCTATTTAGATAAATCTCTTTTTGAAAACATGGTTATTGTATCTCTGGCTTAAGTTAGTAGTCCTATCTATCGCCTTTATATACACCAGAAAAAGGGCTACATCTATTCTCTCATCCCAAGGGTAGTCACAAAACCCATGGTTTCAAGTATCTCTGACATCTATTGGCCCTCTAAAAAGCCACAAAGTTCCGTCTAGTCCGCCCAAATTGCTTCATGAGCTTGAACCAGTTTTTGATAGGCTGCTAAAGGCAAATAGTGATCTCCAAGGTATAGAGAGAGCTGACTCCACAGCTTATATCGAGACTAGATACGGCATATAATTTTTAATTCTAGGTCTTGATATGTGTAATAACTCCACGAGATAAAGCAGACCGGATGCAGATTGTTCCATCAAGTCCAGAGACAAATTTTACAGAGAGATCAAGATCTACAAGCATCCCGGCCGACAAGGGCTATATCATAAACGTTTTACTAAGATTCATGACATATACTCTCTTGGTACTATTGCAGTAACTGTAAATGTAAATGTTGTTTTGCTAACAATGAAAAGGTCAATTTTGTCATTTTCAAGATTGGTATCTGGGAAAACGCTATGAAATTGGGTGCTGATGAAATTGGCGACGCTCGCAATCCATTAAGAGTACAGAAGTGGTATATTAAGCAAGCTGAGCGTCGACTAGAGTCTCGTATGGGAAGCAAATATAAGGAAGTTTATCCCAAAATTCTTGAAAGGGGATTTCGGAGCTACCCCTGATATGGATACTTAAGGTGAGCTAAAGCTTCAACAAGCTTTTCAAAGGGATTTCGTGGATGTACTAGAAAGAGCAAAGAATATTGTCTCCAAAGCGCTAACCCTAAATTATCTATTGGATTCTGACTTTAGTAGTAGAAAAATAGTATTTAGATAAAGGTGTAGATAGTAATTTACCTCAAAGTATTAAAAACCTAACAGTTAGCCGAGTAACATGCTTCAAGGTCTATAGTAAAAGTACGCTGCTTTTACATACGCTAGTATTGTAATCTTAGATGGAAACCAGAGAACTGTGGCTGATCCACAATCTAAACATCGATACGAAAAGCAAGATAGATAGAAGTTTATATATTATATGTAGAAATAGTGATATAAATACTAAAGATAGATAATTAAAGTAGATTATTTCATTATAATGACTATAATTATAACTCATCAATACGCCCTAGTAGCCACTGCAAATGCCTAAAAGATGCGCGTGGCTGGCTTTCCGGCTGGACATGGGTTCCCAAATACGTCTCTGTCCACATTAAGCCCCTCTCAAAGTGTTTGAGTCCTACTACCCCTTGGGAGCCGTCCCTGCCCTTCTGCGGGCCGTTGTTGAAAGCAGTCCTGTACTCCAAGTCTGGGATGTCGACGACCATGTCCTCGCTCGGCATAGACTGGAATCCAAGCGCACCGTTCCAGGTCATATTCTGGATGGCGAGGAGTGTCCCATTGGTGATGATGATCATGTCTAGGTCGCCATTGGAGATTAATACGCGGTTCGTCGCCTCAATCACTTGTGGTAAGACCTTCTGTATTGGGTCTGACGACGTATCGCCCGCCAATTCGGGCCCGCCAGATCCACCGCCGGCAACGAAGACAGGGTGGTGCTGGTCTAGATACCAGTTGACATCCGGTGCATGCAGTGCTGCCTTAACGTCACTGCGGTTTGGGTACGGTGTAGCGCCGTCAGGGAGATAATCAAACTGCGTACGGTGGGCTAGCACATCCCATAGTAGCGGGCAGCCGTCGTTGACAGCATAAACATTGAAGCACGGGTTGATAGAGAAGGCGGCATGGTCTAACATCTCCCAGACGGCGCAGCTGATGTTCTCAGGGCTCGACGAGTCGAAGAATACGGCTGGCTGGGATCCCGGGGGTGGGTAGGTCAGGTAAGTATCAATATAGTCAGCGTACCCGCACGTCTGGTGCAGGTGCTCGACTTTACTAATAAGAGAGGAGTTGTAGCCCATGACATTATTATTTGCGCGGACAAAGGGCACCACCGTTACCTCCTGTTGGACGAAGTCCCAGTTGCCGATGCAGGGATCGTAGAGTAACGCACCAGTGACATCGAAGTATTTCGGATCCTTCTCGTCAAGCATTGCTGCGGCGATATAAGGAACATAACGGCCTGCATATGACTCTCCAGTCACGTATATCTTGAAGTTTTTGATCCCAAATAATTTCTCGAAGTTCTTGAAGAACTTGATAAAATCTTGGGCTGTCTCTTCCTCAGTTGTTGCAGTTGGAGTTCCAATTGAATACCCAGTGCCAATGGGCTGATCAACCCTGCAGCACATGTTAGAGAAGTATAGACCTGAAAGTAACGCAAGACTTAGCATACCACAGCATATTAGTCTCATTAACCCAAGAGTATGGATTTTCGACGGGGCGATAGGTGCCAGGCGACCAGGTGAAACGACCATTTTCTTGGAAGAAGCCTTCAAATGTGCTCCAACCTGGGCCACCATTGAGGAAGATAGTTACCTCATCTCGTGGAATGCCGATTGTCGGTTGGAAAATGAAGAACAAAGCATTGCTGGTGTTTTTCTTATCAATTGGGATCAGACCGGAGTATATCTCCCCAATGTCATAAGGAACATCGGGCAATGACTCAACGACAAAAGCTAGAGTTGAGCTATATTAGTTGGTGGTTATTAGACCAGATTATATTCGAAGGCAGAGGAGACACACGCTTCGTTTTCTTAGACAAAAACCGAAAGTTGGACTCGTTACGGTGACTTGTCGTATAGGGGGAAATATATTCCGTTGGAATTGGCAACGGCGGGGGGTGGAACCCGTAGAAAGCTTCCCGGCTGGCAAATACTAGTCCAAAGATTGCCGTCGATGGGATAAATATGCCAACTTTCATTGTAAGATCCTAGCCCAACTAAAGCAGATTTATAGTAGCAACAAAAGAAGCTTAAGAAATTTAGGATTCTTCGTAAGGAGCAGATGGTTCAAAACAGTTGGATTTGATGGTCCTGTAGAATAGAGGAATTCTGGACATTAATAGATAATTGACTTCACTGTTGCGCCTCTTCATATTCGCTGCAAAATGCGAGAATCTCCTGTTTCGGTAACGATTATCGACGAGATGCTAGTCTAAGACATGCGGTCAGCCCGTCCCGTCCCGTCCGCATCCAGTAAGGAGAAGAACGAAGCAGAGCAATCTTGTGATTGCCGAGTCTAACGAAACATAAGGATTGTAGGTTTCACAGCAATTTATTATGATTGAGAAGTAAGCTTTCGGGATCCCCCATCTTGTCTTGATCGTAAGGTCATGCCTTTTCTATTGTGGAGAAGGAGCCTAGGAATAGCGGTCCTGCAAGGACAGTAATATGGCTTTAATAGCTCCTTGCCGTTTAAAATCCTGCGCAAGCGTAGATGTTAGATGTAGTCTCTACGCTGTCTCTCCACTTCGTTCTTAACTTAGAATAATGACGGGTGAAACCCTTTATCCGAAGCAAGGAACCTTTGTAGTACTAGCACTAATAATGAAGTTTTATGGTCATAGTTTAATATGTATAATATTAACCAACAATGGATAGAAAGAGCGACAAGCTATATAGATTGTTCAAATCCAATTCAAGATATGTTTGGTTTGTTTTGATTCGTGACTTGCGGCTAGCTTGTATCCGGGATATAGCAATTACTATAACATTCGTGGATCAGGTGACATATACTACCTCTTATGTGAGGGCCCTTTTAACTGTTAAAAGGAGTTCTTGGACCTATATATGGTCTATGCACACCCTAAAGAATCCCTGGTTCATTCCTAAAAAGTTTACCCCTAAAATGGTTTTGGTCCATCAGTAGGTTGGCGGCTAGCTAAGCGATCGCGACTTGGTAGCCGTTTCGCTTAGCTGCTCGCTGACCTACCCATGGACTATAGTATATAGTACTATAGGATGATCTCTACGAATCAGAAGTTATAAAAAAGGTAATACTATCGAGTTAGTAAAGGTATATTATATATTAACGGCTAGTAAGTCTAATTCATCGGAACTATACAATATGCAAGTGCGAATTTATGGTCTTTATTTTAAACTAGTCTCTAGTGTAGGCCGTATGTAAGAAATTGGAGGAACATTTATGCGAAAGTAAATTGCGCCTTGAAGTTTTCTAGGTATATTTCGATATCAATATAGAAAAATAGCCAGCTGGACGTTTAATGTTGGGTCAGAGTTATTTTGCCTCGAGAATCGGATACCTTGATGCGAAAAGAGGGAACTGATTTACACAAGACTCATCAAATAGAACTTGAATTGAAAAGAGATTACCAGACTAGTTGATTGACCTGATCACATCCCTGCTGAGAAGAGTCACATATCTCCTTGCAAAAAAGCACATCTTCTGCAGCTTGGCTGTTCTGTTTCTGGGAGCGACGAGCTGGCCAGGCTTCGCTACCCGCAATTTCCTCTTTTTCATGATATTGGCGAAGACTGGTCCTGAGCAACGAATGAAAATGGTAGACAACTTCCTACTTCGGATGGAGAGGGCCAGTCACATATTTATCAGTATTAAGATTCCGTTGCGCTACATTTCCTAGCATTTTGTCGTCTTTCTCGACCTGCTTGAAGAAGTCGGTGGCTTCTGTAAACTCTTGATCTGAGGCATTCTTGTTACAATATATTTGATACTCCATGATGGTTGTCGTCGATGATGTAGGAACCGTCGCCATCATATAGAAGAATGGAAGGCTGTGATATGACCAGTAAAAATAGTATAAATACCATCTAGAAGTTGAATCTGCTTACCTGACTGTGAGGGTTGTATGGGAATACAGAATCGCAGGGGCTGCTTGGATGATATCCAAGTCCTCTTTCATTGAGCTTGCAGAGAAGTGCTTAGTATAAGCCATCTTGAAAACTTTTTCAATCTCACCCTCCGGTTTCAAAAAACTTGCAAACCCTGGATGTGCAGTCGGGCAGTGGTAACACTAGTTCGTGTAAGTTGTTTGTTACCTATTCACGCATCTGCTTCCCTCGTTGTAATTCTCCATTAAAGCTTTCCAATCGAAGTCGCTATCCAATTTCAAGTCATGGTCAAAGACGTAGTCATCCATATTAAATTCTGCAAATTTTTCATGCCCATCATTTTTATTTTTTGTAGACCACTGCAAAGTTAATCTAGAAGAAAATTTTAGCATGACAATCAATACGATCACCTTCAGTCATGGAGTGAAACTATAATGCCGGTAGATTCATTTGCCATAGTCGATTTGAAAAAGATGCGTACCACAGGACGGCTTTTTTGTTGGGACCTAAAGCCACAACGAACTCTTCATATGCTGTTCAGCTCTTATGCTAAAATCATCAGTGGGACTTGTGCTGCAGACGTTGCGAGGTCATTTGGCTGAAAATTAGTAATAGTTGATATGTCAAGAGACATTTTCTAATGCAGTAATTTGAAGTACTCTTGGAGGATATAAAGATGACCACTTTAGGATAGCGAAAGAAAATCTATTAGACAATCTTACTTCTGGTCACTCATTGATAGACTTCTTCCATAAGTGAGACGATGCGAAGAAAACTAACCTTTGAGAATACGAGGATGAATCAATTTCTCCAGAGATATACATAATTGTATCCTCATTGACAAAAGTACTCTTGACACTACCTTTCATAATGCCTGCTCAGATTGATTTAGTCACCGGAGCTAATGGCCATACTGGCTTCCGACTGGTAGTTGCTGCCCTCAATGCCGGATATCATGTTCGCGCCGCTATCAGGTCGCAGAGAAGGCCGACAGCATAACCAATACTCCGTCCATCAAGGCAATAAAATTTCGCCACCAATTGAGCTTTGTAATTTGTCCTAGACCTCCTCTAGGGTGCTTATGACGAGGTAATGCAAGATGTGCAATACGCGATCCATTTTGCATCGCCTATTGTGTCAGGAGGTCGACTTACTCCAGACGAATTTGAAGTAGCCTTATTGGAGTCTTCTATCAGAGGGACGATCAACTGTATCAAGACTGCGCAGAAACCGCCCTCCATCAATAGAGTTGTTTTCGCATCTTCTTAGCACAAATCTCATGGCAGGAGCTTGCTGGATGCGATATTAACCCTATATTCAATGAGACCAGCCGTGCACCTAACGTTTCTGATCCATATCAAAATGAGTTTGAGGCATATAGCGCTTCAAAAATTCTAGCTTTGAATGCTACGGAGAGGTGGATGGACAGTCATAACCCCAAGTTCAGTATAGTCTACATATATCCTGGATTCATTCTTAGAAAAACCGAGATGGTTACTTTGTTCGACGACTTTTTCTAGCGAGATATTTATGTCTTATTCCTTCTTTTCCTCGTGCAGTACTGTGGCTGCAATCTTCCGAATCTCGGTGTCCCCCTCCTCTGCAGTTGTGTGACAGGTCTGCCGTCCATATATGAACCAAGTAATACAAGCAACTAGGAATGGAAAGCCCAAGACTACGGACAAGTAGTTCATGATCATAGGAGTTACGGGCAAAATAGTTGGAAAACATAAAAATTTCCGATCTAGATGTTTGTCTTAGCTACAAATGTTTGCTTTTCAACGCAAATCTTTTTTCCCCTATTTCGAAGATACATGGATTGAGTGCCTTGACCTTGCTCCCTATCGGATGGCAATTGAGGATAATGATATCAGACACCGAGAGATTTGGACAAGTGTAGCCCATTCTTAGTACTCGAAAGCATCAAATAAAAGCCCAAGTACTGGAAGATTTTACCATCATCTTACCATCCTTGCAAGTCCTAATGATCTTGAGTTGAATAAGGTTAACTAACGAAAAACCAATAACCGGGACCTTTCCAGACTGATAGCCAAAAGCAATTATTAATCCTGATGTGAAATATTATACACCATACTATGATAGTCAAGTGTTAACCAAAGCAAGTCCTGTGAGTTCCAGGTAATTTAGGAATCATGAATACCTAGCCCTCGATAATTACTGATGTGGTTTTCTTCTGGATATTATTGAGGGTATTCAGATATAAGAATAATTCCAGTCATATCTACCTTAACACGGCCAATGTTAGTAAGAAGGCTCGAGTCTATACTATCAAATGACAACCTCAAGACATTATCAACTTCAACTGTCTGCTGTGGGGTGCCAGTAGCGGCGTCCCAAACCTTGATAGTGCGATACCCTAAGGACGCCTATTCTGAGACCGATACGAGCAGCTTGGAGTTATGTAAGAAGGTGACAGAGCTGATGGTGCCGTAATTGCCCTTGATTGTATTTTTATAGGTGCATATGCTGGTATCCCAGATCTTGATAGTACCACCACTAAAGGCTAATGCAAGCAACTTGGAGTCATATGAGAAGGCCACAGAGCTAGTTCTACATTTATAACGTTAAGATTGATGCGTAAATAGACCGGTATCATAGTGCCGACTCGACTGTTGATTAATGACGCTACCCCCTCAGGTCCAAGGCTATCAATGTCGTCGTTAAATACTCGGCCATAAAACGCCGCATCTCTCACACGTACTGAATTTCTCTCCCTCGTACTTATTCTGTGGTACCCCACATATATAGATGAATCAGAGTCTGCAAGATCTCCAGATCCTATACCATCGATCACAGCACCCAAACTGACAACTATAATCGGCTTATGATATATCAATTTTAATGCACGCAATACAGGCAGTGTACTTGCTCCGTCACCGCCGATGGCCGATCAGTATCGGCTTACGTACCTCTTTGGAGGTAGAAGTTTTCCGGCTATTTAGTTCACCAAATGCTAGACTTATTTGGGCTGCACCCCTTTCTCTGTCGAGGTACTCCAGTCTAATATCCCCAAAGTCATTAATACGTGCCCGGCTTCTATATGGGTTAAATCCAGCCCAGACATTGAATCTACGAAAAGCATTCTGAGACGATGCATCACGAATGGCATGGGGTCCAGAGCGTACACTTAATAAAGCAATATATTAGGCTGGTGATCCTAAATTGGAAAATTGGAGCAAAAATGGAACGAGGGAAGATGTTCTATCACTGGATCTATGAGAATATTGATGGGAAGTTGTAAAGATACGAAATTTTTCATGGAGAAAACCGGCAGCCCGCAATGAAATAATATGTCAAACATACCTGTGCAAGAGCCAGGTCCAGCCTCAAATGGAACTCCAATGATTCCCACATCGAACTTCATATTTTTTCTAAGTAGTCCACATGACGTAAGTGTGCAAACGTGAAAATACCGCCAAAATTATACCATAGTAATTAGTACTTGGACGGTGGTAATGTCTGCTTTGGAGAATCAATCACTTGCATCTGGCCCCATTTGCTTTGTAGATCATAAATATGTGTCAGATTTTCCTGCCCTAAGATAGCGATAATACTTGGTAATACTATTATTGGAGCCGAAATCACCAGTCGCAGATGCATATTGTAAGCACCGGGGCCGAACTTAGGTGTTCATTAAATTCTCGCTATAGTGACACCTTGTGTGGTTGATTGGCTTGCTCCCGGAGGAGAAGAGCGTAAGTGATGTGCGAAACAATATTTATAGTTTTTTTGACCGTCACAGATTCTTTATGTAGCGCTACTATGTCAGGTCAGAAAATTAGTTGGAATGCGGCGATAGAATATAGTTTCGGTAGAGCCGTCACCGCCACGACTTCCCATCACTCTTCCCAAGTCCGCAAGGGGAAAAGGAACAATAAGACAAGTTGTAGCACGCGGCGTCACATGAGGCTCGTTGCCATATTTGTTTGTATATAAGCTATTCCGTTCAGCATTCCATTTAACGAAACATAGTATGTCATACAGAGCACTACTTCTAGCTGGCTAGTTAGTTCGTAGTGGAATGGTGCTCCCCAGGTAAACGGTACTTGTTTTCTCTACTCTGTAACTCGCTCTTGAACTAAAGGACACAGAACCTTCGTATCAAGACGCCTGGACAATAAGTGAGGCACTTGGACCACTAGGAGAGACCTGCTAGGCACTATTACAAGGTAACTGGAAGAGTCTCCCCATGGAGGTTTTTAAGATGCAGTTAGGTAAGTTAGTTGCTTTTATATAAACGAGCTAGTATTACAAGAAATTACAAACTATAAAGCTATTAAATTCAAAATATTAAGATGTACCCGACAGGAAGCTATAATTCCTAATAATACTTTTGATCACTAAAAAGTAAGGACTGTAGTGATAGAACAAAGCAGAATATTATAACAACTGATCGTTGGGCAAAGGTGCTAGCATCTTATGAATCCGCTCAACAACCCTCAGCCGCACACACACCTGACACTCCTTGCGCAATAGCGCCAGCCGGAATCCCAAGCTCAGGGCCAAAGATACCAGCGACCCACGCCGCGAAGCCAGTACCAAACTTCAACCCTTTGCACACGTCACACTGCGGGCTGTGCGAGCAATCGATTTCATAGTCCAGTGCACCTTGATCAGCGGCATTGACATCTGAAATATCGATGCTCAGCGTCTGCGGTACCCAAGTATAGTCGACCCAGTTATCCACCCAGCCACCGATGCATGTATCTCTCCCAGACTTGCATGGGTCCCACTTGAGCTCGTTGAGCTTTTCGTGCTTGACCATATCCGGCAACTCAGTTGCTAGACCTTTGAGCGTGTCGGTCATTGCAGGAGTTGTACCTTTCTTATTGCCGTGACAGCGAAATTTGATCTTGCAACCCCCGGGAATGTCTGTCCATGACTGGTCGCACTCGCCATTGTCGCCATATGATATCTTGCCGTAGACGTCAGCGACATTAATGTTACCCTTGAGCTTTGCGAAATCCTTGGTCGTGGATAACTTGATGCTAGTTTGGTCTCTGGCCGCGGGATGAGGACCATCTTTGTGATTGCACACATATGCTGTGCGACAGTTTCCTCCAAAAGATCTGTGGTATGACCAGCATGTGAGCGGGCTTCCGTCATACGAGTGCGTCAATGAGCCTGCTTGGCCTGGATCGTTCACGCTAGGATGTATGGTCACCGAAACGTCGTCACCGTTCATCATCTTGAAATTGACTCCGCTCTCGCGCCATGGGTAGGAACCGTCCGCTTTGACAGCACCGGCGTTGTAGGAAGGATTGAGTTGTGTTTCCTCTGCGTCCGTCCATACCTCGCCCGCGAAGTAGAGGGCCCACCATGACGATGACCATTCGGGATGCCCTGCGACTTCGCCAATGCCGCAATCTACTAGGACGAAATGCTCAGTTGGGTTGTACTCTGCGAACGTCACACGGATACTGGAGAGGAGGCCAAGCAGTAGCACGAATCCAAAATGTGATGGAGCCATGTTCAGTAGTTATTAGAACCTGGTGAATTGGTGGATGAAGAAGATAGGAATGGCTGGTTTAATGGCCCAGTATTGTCGAGATACTCCTAGCTTTTATATCGATTCTTTTTAGCGTGCACTCTACCTAAATTTGCTCAACGCATCTTAATACTGCGACCCCGAGCCTGAAGCCCTCTTAGCCCAGACTCACCGCTGGGAAATGCCCCATCCATTGAGTACAGCCCCTCTCAGCTGCCGTGAACACCGAAAGCTATCGATGCATAGCACCGGGTACTATCTTGAAACGGACCTAGTTGACATTCACGTCGGCGAGTACAAAGGTAATCTTCAACAGACGTCGGGAATCAGTAGGTGATTTCTTGCGTACACCGCGCCCTCAGCTGCAATGCCAAGATTATGGAGTCTTCCAAAAGTCCTGCAATGCTCCTTTGTGTTACATGCTTGGCGTTTGCATATTCGGATATGTCCGGCGGCTGAAATCTGACCTCACGCCATATCGTGGTATGCAAGACTTTGACAATCCAAAGGAAATGACCATATGAGAGCTGAAGAGGTCAAATCGAAAGTTACGGCCGGGAGGAGTCGTCGGTTCATGAGATGCAGAGGCGACTCTGACTTTGTGTGCTGTGAGGAACCATTGTGGCAGTGATCTGGGAACTCCGAATCATGTTGGAGGATGATGTCGGGGGAATCTACGCCATCTGATCTAACACGCGAATGGTAAGCGGCGAGGCGGGTAACGCCTTGAAGCACAGACCTTTTGCTTCCCGCAACTTGGGGGAAGCGAAATGTGGTCTCTCATCACATTGGCTCTGGTACGTTGAATTAGGAGGCAAGGGGAGAACAGCTTGAGTTTTGGCCAATCCGTATTCTCCGTACCAACTCGGTCGGCGATGTAAGGGCTCAGGGCTCAGAAAACTCACAAAGTCAAAGCATCTCCTCTTCTTGACCTGACGTAATCACCTCGACCTGTGACAGCTTTCCCCGTACCACGTTCTCCACAGTCCCGGGAAGTAGGAAGGGAATAGCACCAGAGCGGATGTACCCGGTGTCCTTTGATCGCCTGACCCAACAGTACTAGCTGCTTCGCGTGTCTAAGCTGAATAATCACGTCCATGAGTACGTTGACGTTTTGAGGTCGATGCCTAGGCTAAAGTTCCAAGCTCCTGTCCTCACAGAGCACTTTGAAATATTGGGATAGCATTTTCTACAGTCTTTGAAAGATTTGTGGATGATTCCTGCATTCTGTTTGTAAGACCTCTTAGATGTATATTCCTTTAAATCAGGCGTACGAAAGCTAATATCGCACACTGGAGTCTACACCTGTAGCAGTGATTAAATGACATCTATTAAGTGTGTAGTGTGTGTGACGTCTGAATAGGAAACACATACCACATTCGGTTGCGTCACATGACCATATTCATTTGACCTGTAGATTCCAGGGATCCTTGAGATCTGTCAGACCCGATATAAGATCCTCTACATGTACAACGTGTGTAATATACCATACATTTGATACGTGTAATGAACCTCAGCGATACATAGTATCTCAGATACACTATTTACAGGTAGGCTATAGTATGACTTTCCAACAAATCCAAACACAAAGGTTATGGTAACGTCGGTAAGAATACTAATCGCAAAACCAAGAAGTTCTTTGTTTATTAGGCTAAATTATCACAAAGGATCCTCTCTTTCCACTGCTGTGTTTAGCAAGAGAAGGTATTTGATATATAGTATACTACAAATCAAGTCATAGATTGATGCTTAAGCCTCAAGCCTTAATAATTGTCTCAACGACTTGAGCAATTGCAAGTAGCTCTTCGTCATGAAATCTCTTCCCTACGAGCTGCAAGCCGATAGGCGCATCAACATATTTATCTGGAGTATCTAGAATGCCTGTATTAGTTGCAGAATTAAGCTGAATATGTGTCTCTATTTGTAGTGAATTTTCTTACATTTAGCGTGCTCCTCAGCGTCCATTTCATTTCGAGGTTTGTACGTGGGGTCTGCAACGTCTACCTTCTGATCAACCTTCAATCCGCTTGGGAAAACGACGGCGGGGAAATCAAGCATATTCCAGATGATCGTGTAGAAAAAATAGGTTGGTGTGCCGTTCAAGTCAGAAGTGCCTGGGTATGTTGGGCCAAGGATCACATCAATGCCAGCTTGCTGCATTATGTAATGATATGTGCCTTTGAGAACTTCTCGGTCGTAGTTCAATCCCCAATTTTCGTAGACGGTCATTGAATCGGGGTAACGGTTAAGAATCCATTCGGTCAGAGGACGGAGCGGCTCCATGCTTTCTTCGAGAACCTCCCTTACTGATTTTCCGCCATCAGCGAGTAAGAATTTGCCCTAAAGATATTTTTAGCTCAAACTTTATTCCAACTTTTACTGTATAATCGCTTGTTGCGCACTCACAGCGATTGTCGCTATCTTTTCTGTCTCAAAGGGTTTCCAGTCAACAACTTTAACTCCAGCTGCCACCAGTTTTTCTCTGGCAACCTTAAGCGCACGGATGATAGGGGGATGAGGAGCCACAATTCTATGGCGCATATCTATCAGTCTACCTTGATCTGGAGAAAAGGGTTCAAACGATAAAACTAACCCATCATCTTCTAATATAGCCACGGTAATGGTAGAAGGAGCCGCCTTAACTGATCTCCATGGAACAGGGGCAAGACTAGAATCAACCTCCCAGGGATTTTGGTCTAGAGTACTCTTCATGAAGAGATGCATATCGTCGATGCTGTGAGCAAGCGGACCGAGTACACCATGAATAGATTCTTGCCCAAGTCCAGCAGCTTTAATACCAATGCCGGAAACTCTGCCTGCAGTCGTCCGTAGACCGTAAACACCGTTAAAAGCAGCGGGAACTCGAATCGAACCGCCAATATCTGTCCCAACACCGAGTGCAGAGCACTTGAACGCCAATGCCGCTCCTTCTCCTCCAGAGGAACCTCCCGGGGAAAGGGCCAAGTTATTAGGATTGAGTGTTATTCCTGTGATATTGTTCGAAGTATCCATATGCTAGCAGAAATAGGTTAGCTGAAACATAACACCAAACTTGCCAGTTTCTAGTTGCTTACCATCAATGACTGTGGCTCATTTGTACGAACATGCATGATAGCTCCTGCATTGTGAAGAAGCTGGACAATATACGCATCATCGGGTGAAACAAAATCCATCCAAGAAACAAAACCGGCATTGCAAACACGGCCTTTGAAGCCTATGTGCTCCTTGAATGATATAGGCACTCCGTGAAGTGGTCCGCTGATTTTTCCCGTGTCGCGGAAGATTGCATCGAGCTCTTTTGCTCGAGCAATTGCAGGCTCAGCCATGAATTCAGTAGCGAAATTAAGCTATATCAGGAGCCTTCATGTTAGAGGCAACATTATGTAGGATTAGGATAGAGAGACTTACTAACTGTTGGCCAATCGTAGCTCTTTTCAAGAAAGCAATGGTAACTTCTTCTGCAGTCCAGATACCAGCAGCCATTGCCTTGACCAACTTAGTTGCAGTGCTTTCTGTAATGCTCAACTCCATGCTGGAAAGCAGACCGCTCTCCTTCGGGACATCAAGGACATTAAGTCGGTGTTTAGAGGGAAGCTTATCCTCTGGAAGCAACCACTGCTTTTGAATTGAGTCTTGCTGAATCTTCTTGCCTCTTGCTGCTTTCACCTCCCAACCTTCAATAGTATTTAAACCCATATTGTTCTAGAATAAATTGTAAAAAATGTGTTACTAGTACTTGTGATGTAAAATCTCGTATTGCTTTTGGTTGTCGTTTGCAAGATCAATGACTTTATAGGATTTTGAACTTCTCCTGAAGCTGTCAGCCATGCTTAGGTCTCAGTAGAGTTGCCATGTACATCCTGTTACAAATAATACACGTTTGAGACTACTGAGCTATTGTAAGCCGGACACTCTAGATGTGGGCGCGGTCCCTTAGATGACTGGCGGAAAGGCATCTGGCAATGTGTCAGATTCAATCTGACACGTGTATTGCGGTCCAGTAGCATGCAATTTCTACCATGTAATATACAAAGTCAGATATCTGCACTCCAATCTCGTATATTGCGGGTGGTCCTTTCTCAATGGTTGTTAGAGAGGAGGCATCTACTGTAGGACTGAATCACATGCAGGGATTTCCCTTCCAGGGGTTAAAGTTGAAATAATCTACTATGCCGTATTTGGACAATCTCACTTCTATACGGCGGTCTACAATATGATTGGTCCCCTGCTTGCGAGGACGTCTTACTTGCTGGGCGGGGTTGTAGTTCCACATAATCTTAACCTCATTTCTCTTTCCACCCTCTATCACGTTCCTCCATTATTCCGGATACTCACCATTTTGCCATTATAATTATCCTTTAACCAAAGTTGGATATCTAGGTGTTAATAGAGCTTGCTATGCATCAAGCAAAAATACGGGAGAGATTGAAGACTAAATCCGGGTGCCTAACTTGTGAGAACGCTATCGCCTCGAGGCATATTAAGCAATCATTGATTCTGATTTACTAGGTCGCAGGCGCAAAAAGAAGTGCGATGAGACCGTACCTATTTGCAGGGCATGTCATCGGAATAAATGGCCTTGCCTATGGCCTGGCCAAACGATAGAGGGACATTTAAGCCCACCTTCCCAGCATGCAGAATCTCTCTTGGATTCTCCCAAGGACCCAACCAGACAACTAGATGTGTTCAAATGGATGGGATCTCTTCCGAATGGCAACCTTCTAACCCCCACTAACATTCCAACTTGCTCCCCATGCCTTCTACCCTTGAATCCTCGTTATTTACTATCTAATCATTTTTTCCAAGAGGGATATTTACAATTAATACGCCCGGATGCTTATCCAGCTTTCGCACAGAATCTCTATAACACCGCCGTCTCCATTGGAGCGACATATCCATGCGTCATGGATTTATATATTGCTCTTTCAGCTTTGTGTATCTCTGTTAAACACCCTGAAGTCGTACCGTTTGCGTTGAGTCAATACTCTGCTGCCATATCTTCAACAGCTTTTAAAATTCAAGCTGCAGATGTCAATGGCTCTGAGGATTGGCTGATGACTATAGCCTGTACGATGTGTGTCTTTGAGGTAAGATGGATTAACCCACATATCCCTCTCTCACAGCATCCGTCCTTAACTAATCGAGAATCAGCGGTGGTACCCAGATTTAGCATGCAATTCTTCATTTCATATCCAGGCAGCGGCTCGAATGATATCTCTCCGACGAAGCATAAGCTCGCCAAAGCAGTCACAGCCAGGGTCACCATTCCACAGAATTTGCACTGAAGCCATCCTTCACAATACAGTACTCACCGCCTTTTTCACTGATTCTACCACGTTGCTTGCCATTCAAGACTTATTTCGAGAGTCCGGCGAAGAATTAGAACTATTGCCTTTTCCAGAAGCTTCTCATGCAGCGAATTCACCTGTGTTCGGGGGTTCACGACCGCTTTTCCGCCTTGTTCTCGACATATCGTGTCTGGCTCGACAGGGCGCTGGACTGCTTAAAGATCGGATTTTGGAATCAAAGTTGCATGCGAAAGTAAACTTCTGGTTAACGGAATCCGAATCTAAGATGAATAACGAACATTCAAGTATTGGCCAGTCGGAAGGCGATTGTTGGAAAGAAGCGAGGCTATACAGCCTTGCCGCTGATATCCTGCTTCTCAAGATAAGCAGACCAGAGACGAGGAGCAACCACCCATATATTCGCTATCGCGTGAAACAGGCTATGGATATTATCAAAAGTTATGAACAGCATCACATGTACTGGATTCAGCAACTTAGTTGGCCTATAATTGTTATTGGCTGCGCTGTGTTGGAGGATGAGGAAGTCATGCTCTTACGGCGAAAGCTAGAATCTTGGTGGAAGATAGCATATTTCGGCGATGTGAAAAGGACGTTGTGTATTCTGGAAAATATCTGGAAGATGAGGGCTATAACTAGACAATTAGACCATGGGTCAGTATTAAGAGCATCGGATCGGATGGCACTGTTACTTCGGAAAGACGGTTTATCAATATTTCTACATTGAATGAACAATGTCTATAATTACTCATTCAGATATGTTGTTTAATATGACAGGGGAAATGTTGGACTTTGGCATGGATAGACAGAACTTTGCACAAGGAACTGTTAAGGCAATAAAAGAAGGAAGCAGAGCAGAGCAAGCGGGATTGAAAGAAGGAGACATTCTGGTTGACTATTCTCATCCGTGGCGATGTGTGGATGACTTTCATGCAAAGATGGAGGTTGTTGTGAAAAGACCCGGTGGCAGTCTGAAAATTGATTATTGGTCAAGAAGTTTTGAAAAGACAAGCTGCTGGCAGCTGGTTAAGCTAGGAAAACAATGAGCGACAATTTACGTCGGTAATAAACGAGACATACGATTAATATTATATACGCTGGTATGTTGCTTATTGTTGGTTACATCAGGTAATGTAATAGGTGACTCTCCAGTCAAATAAGGTTCAGAATAGGTTCATAAGTAGTTGGTTCATGTCTATTGAAGAGAGTGTGAGGCAGAGAGGTATAAGAACCTCCCTCGCTAATGATACTGTATGACATGTACTAGGTCTCGTGATTGACCGGTAAATGACATTCCGACACTTACTGACACTATCATAAACTAATCCTAGTGTAGCAAGTAAAAGTAACGGTTCTATATACGCACGCGGCTAAATAGAAAATTCATTGATGTTTTGGGTAAAGATCATAGGAGTCTGTGAGGTCGGAAATTCAATTAGAGTTCAGTAGTACATAATCCCTGATCTAGAATTCAACTCGGAGAACAAATGGTTTCAGTATTTGATTACAATTTCTATGATCTGCCCATCTGTCTCAAAATCTACTTTTTTGGAGCACAATAATATTTGATTATATTAGTATCTTATATAGACATTTATTTTTATATGTCGAGCTTTTTCAAAAGTAGACTTGGGGCTATAATTAGTGATACGGGACCGAAGATCACTTTCGGGTTCTCTTCAACTGCTTTCGGAATCTGATCATTTTGTCTGCCTGATCCACTAGGGTAGACGAAATTTAAGGAGCCTCTTAGAACCGAATTCAGCTTTGGTCTATTCCTCCCGTTTTTGGTTTAGACTCTTGCCTTCCTACTATCGCTCTATATTATCTCGTATTTGGAACATAAACCATTTAAGTTGTTTCAAAAGCCACCCTTCATCTACTCTTATTTGGAGAACTCAAGATGTCCGATAAGATATCTCTGCCTACGAATCACAATAGATTGCCTCTCCTTATAATTACTCCACTCTTCACTAGCCTAGGAAGTAAGTATCTCGCTTATAACTTTTTAGACTCTGATTAATTTTTGAATAGCTCTAGTTCTGTTAGGAAGAATATATATTCGGTCATTTGTCCTAAAGGCTTTGGGTTGGGACGATTATATAATAATAATTGCCTGGGTCAGTATCATGATTCACAGCTTTATAAGTCTCTACTTACATATTTATAGGTAAATTCAATTTTGACTGCGGCTTTTGCAGCGGCTTCGTTGCAACATGGTCTAGGGCTGTTCGCATATCAGCTTACTTACCCAGAGATAAATTTGATAATTAAAGTATGACCTGTTCTTACTATCTTATTTATTAAAGCATTAATTAAAGCAACTAGGAAAACTTTTTTCTCGAATTATTCTACTATTTGACCCTTTTCTTCGTAAAGCTGTCAATCTTATATTGTTATCTACGTATATGTAAGTTTAAATCGTCCCCTTTATCTACCCTCTTACACGAAGATTGCTTAAAGTTTTTAGCTTCCGTTTTGAAAGACAGATTATATATACCTACTCGAATCTGTATAGGGATTTTATTTGCACAAATAATTGCTACTCTTATAGCATCTTTTCTCCAGTGCCGCCCCCTCTCATACTATTGGGATAAAATCGGCCAAACTGGAAGTTGTATTAATTTCGCAGCTTTCTTTTACTGTAAGTTAGCGTTTCTTTTTCTTTTGCTACTTTGGAAGAGCGCTTGCTAATAATCAAATAAGTTGTAAATATATTTACAATTGTTTCCGATATTGTCCTAATCGTTCTTCCAATCCCATTTCTTTTAAAAGTGAATAGTTCTAAGTTTCAGAAATTTGAATTAAGCGGCATATTTCTGCTTGGAGGGCTGTCAACGATAGCAAGGTAAGTTATATATCATAATTTCGAACAAAAAAAGAAGTTAACTTCTTATCGTAGTTGTGTCCGGTTATATAGCATACATGTTATTGTACATTCGGCAGATACTATTTATGCTTCTAGTCCTATTTGCTTGTGGTCATTTATTGAGATAAACCTTGGATTAATCTGTTCATGTGCGCCTGGTATATCACCCCTGGCTAGTCGCATTGATATAAATACTAATACTGTTATGGTTCTGTACAGCCTTTAAAGGTCTTCGTTCCCGAAAATTAAAACCCCATCAGAATGCAACCGAAAACCAGATGTTGTCAACGGACTCTGAGCAATATCGACCATAGGACAAGAAGATTTCTCTTTTTGGGGCCAGCATACCAATCTGTTGCCACTATCTGCCAAAATACTCTCCGTTTTACTTCGCGATCAATTAATACACGGATGTTATTGTTGTTCTTAGCTGAAGACTGCTCGTCATCTAATCGATACAAACGAAGATCTCTGGCTATTGCAGTGACAGACGCAGATAGAAACCGACATCTGGCTGAAAGCCATCAAGGCGATAGATAACAAGAGACAAAAGAAGATACGATTGAATGTCTTCCAAAGTGCCTGAAGTATTTCGGCGCGAGTAATCTAAGACATCGAATGCACTTTTGCTGAAAACCTTTGACAGATAGAAGGCATCTTGCGCTGCTGCAGCTACTTCAGAGTTGTCAAACGGCTGATAAAAGAATGCAGCGCAAGCGAAAATGGAAAGAAGTAACGCAGCTTGCCTTGGTCGAATAGAACCACCTTGATCAATTTTTAAGTAGAACATCTTGATGAGAGAGCGGATGGTAGGAATATGTTGTATAGGGGATAGCTGGTCCACTCTGGATTCGTAGGTCTGACAGAGTAGAAATGCTGTTGAGTATACTGGAAATGTTGCCATTGTGGGGTTTCTGCCATCAAATCTGTCACATTCTGAGAGTGTGGTGAGATACGGTTGGGAATTTTGTGCTTCGAGGATTTCTTTTGTGCTCCATATCTTAAAGACTAAACCGCCCGACAAGGAATGAAGCTATTCCTATGTTAGAAATAGAGCATTGGAGTTACGTCCTAAGGTGCATTTAAGACCTAAGCTGTATATACATACGAGTTCATTCTCTCTTGTTCCTACGTTCTTAAGTAATTGCGAATCTTGATCTCGGTCATCAGATATAATCATCATTTCCGCACTGGGAGCGGATACAAGTGGTCTAATGAGATGATGGCTGTCCACTGTATGATTAAATCGCGTCTCTGCCGATACAGATGGTAGAACTATAGCCTCGAGACGTTTAATACGCTCGAGGATATCTGCGTTATTGTGTCTCGTTGAAGTCGTTTCTAATTGTGTTGGTGGTATAAGGAAAATGTACGCGATGCCACTAGTAGCGCAGTTGGAACACAGCTGAGCCCGACTGCATTTCAGTTTCTTTGACCGGCATGATTGACAAGACATAGGATCAGGACGAGCTCGACTTTTCGGTATGTTTGCTCCGGTTGTAAGGAATTGCGTTGTATAAAAAAAGGAAGGCCGCGAAAGAGGAATTCGGATGGAAAGAGATGGAGTCGACGGACGTCCGCGGAGGCTCGAAGAGTCACGGCCTTTAGGTCATTAAACTCCGGTGAGAAATAAAGAGTGCCACTTTTAGTCCTGTGGAAGTTTGTTTATACCCCTTAGATTGGAGTTCTCTTAGTGAGATCATCGCTACATGTCTCGTATAATGTTCGCCCATTCTTAAACTCCTTGGAAATTTCCTTTTAAAGCGGCCGCTTTTATATCTGCTTTGAGAAATTCTCAAGAAGTAGGCACGCCCTTTAAGAGCACTTTGTTTTGTTACATCATCCCTATGGCCGGTCTTTTATCGAGACTACGGAGCATAGAATAGTAGAAAAGCTTATTGTCATTCTTCTCGATACCTGTATCGACTCTGGTCATTGGAAGGCATTCTATATGGTATGTAGTCAATCACTGGATTTTATGATATGCAACAAGTTGGGAACCCAGACGGAGAATATTTTCTTCGTCTTACTTATACTTATAATTCTCTTTCGTTTCCCTATGGACTGTTTTTTGTTCCTCTCCATTTACCATGTTTCATGTTCCTCCAATCACTCGTAGCTTAGTAGCGTGTTGCAACTTCAAAATACTTTGTCCCTCTTCATAAAGAGCGATGTCACTAGTGCAAAGGCGCCTCCGGCAATGACCAAGATATAGCCATCATTAATAGCTTTAACAATAGCTCCAAGAGCCAACACTCTGATCTCAGGGCTCGCCGACTCAAAGACTGCTCTCTTCTGTCCCGCAAGTGCAGCGTGGAGATCTTCTAAGGTGAATCCTTGGCTCTCTAGTGCAATTTGCAAGTTATGGTAGCCAACATTCTGGAATATAGTGCTGGTAATAGTGAGACAAATCATAGTACTACCTGCCTGGGTGACATTAATGAAACATACCGCATCTGCTTCGTGGTGAGGGTCAACTTTAGCTGCAGCGACAGTATAGGAGCCTTGCATTGCGAGGCCTGATCCGAGAGCAAGAAAGATGCTGAAGCCATAGATTGCAGAATTGGAAGTATTGACATCGATGCAGGCATAGAAGGTTGTGCCTCCGATAGCTTGGAAAACAGCCGCGATGACGTACCATGGCATGTAGTATCCAAGGATGGGAAGCAACGAGCCATTCAGCATGAATGCAAAGACACAGACTGCAATGAGTGGCAGGAGTCGGACGGCAGATTGAACACCATCCTCTGCATGAACAAATTGGTAGTAGAGTGGCAGATAGTAGAGCGGGATGAAAAAGGCAATCGCTCCGCAAGCAGTCCCGATATGAAGTAGCCACATGGTGCGGGACTTGAGAAGCTCCACAGGGAATAGGCGATGTTCGGTGGTAGTAAAGATGGCAAACCCCTACTGAGCAGCGTAAGACTTGCAGTAAGAACAAAAAGAACAATGAGGGCGATTGTGCCACCAGCATCCCATTGCCACTGAGCACCTCCGAAGGTGAATGCCATGACGAAGAAGCCATACATTGAAGCTTTTAGGAATACCCCGACCCAGTCCATGTTTTTGAGATTCTCGCTCATTTTGCGGTTCGGTTGCGGCTGAATCGGCTTCAATCCGAAGAGAAATATTGGTGCGCACACGCCAAAGATGACAAGATTGATGTAAAATGCCCATCGCCAAGTGGCACTAGAATCAGCAAAAGAGCCACCAATTACAGGTCCAAGGACGCATCCAAGGCCGTACGCGATACCTGTGGAAGCAAGATATAGAGGACGCTCTTTTATAGATGTCGAGTAGGAAAATATATTCAGCACTCTGTTTCCACGAATTAATATTTCCTGATGCAGAGTCGGTTGTTTGCAGCGCCTACCCTAAATACATTCCCGCACCACCAGCTCCACCCCAGACACTGCCAATGATCAGTGCATCCATGGAAGGGGCAGTTCCACACAATGCGCTTCCAGCCTCAAACATGACAATACTAGAAATATATATCCATTTCGCATCGAACAGGGTGTAGGCTTTGCACAAGGGGAGGATCGCAGCTACGGAGCACATCGTGAACCCAATACCCAGCTAACCAATCTTGTTGACCCGGCCAAACTCCTCGACAATATCACCTTGGATATTGGCGACAATTGTATTATCCAGCCCGTAAATAAAATTGACCATCAACAGACTGGTGCAGACAAGGATCCATGTCAAAGTATTGTAGATACGCCCCTCCTGTGGTGGTTCTGAAGGCTGGACATCGTTTTTGTCAGAACCTTGTTCTCCCATTTCCGTGTCGATATCAGCGTTCGCATCTTTGGATAGTAAGTTATTATTCTTGTCGTGGGATTCAACTCTAAGGTTGGTTCTCTTGAGTGAGTTCGAGTCTGTATGGAACTCCGCGGCCGAAGGAGGTGGTAAAGACGAGTTACCTATAACAGAAGATAAGTCACTGATCATAGTGGCAGAAATTTGCAAAGCTTCTGAGATTTGAAAAAAATAAAATGGGCGATTTAGAAAAATGAAAGCGGGCCTTGAGGTTACTTAAGATATTTTGGATATCAGCATAACAGGGAAATTACTTACAAATGTTACAGAAGAGTACAAAAATTGCCACTTCTTGTTGTCTGCTATCCGCAGTTGGATTTATAATAGATGGTACTCCGTACTCCGTACTTTCAGGGTAACATTATAATAAAGTGCGGAGATAATCTTCGTTTTCTCAGTCAGGCCATACATTGCATACCTGAAGCACTAGCGGACGTCTGCGGAAGACCGAAGATCTGATCCTCCTCGGATTTTACCTTACGGATCGGTCAAGATTGAAAATAGAGACTGTCTAAGGCTTAGATTTAGTAAACTCCATAATATCCGTGTTATTCCATCACATAAATTTAACTTCAGGTCGCTGTGTTATTATATCCCTTCTACTGTAGCACGAGCTGTATAAAGCTGTATAAAATCCACTAGGCAGCGAGCGGCCAGCTAGCTGTCACTTCACCTTTTTGCAAACTTTCCCACCTATTTCGTTTAAGGTTTTCCTCGCGAATTTGTCTTGTAAGAGCTCAAAGTAGTGTCAGGAGCTACAGGCAAAATGAAATGTGAGCAAGCGATAATTTGATTCCATAAAATCTACAGCCTCCTAGATTAGCTAATAGCACTTCATTATACTTTCTATATACTCAATTTACGAGCTAGGAAGCCAAGAAAATTTACATAGGTTTCTTAATCTACTATAGTCAGTCAAATCTCAATAAGTATTGTTTAGAGGGGTTAATGACATCAACCACCAAGATTTGTTGCCATTGATCATTTCTTATTCGACTTTCCTAAGCTCCATATAACGCTCTATAGTCTAGAAACTGGACCCTTTTAGGCAAGACTTTTCGGCGGATTCATATCCTATATCCTATTTGAAGCATTGGTTTGGTTGGCTACTTTCAAGAATAGTCCACTAAACTATTGGATGCACTACGAGGAGCAAAATCGGTTACTAGACTTTAGTGCTACAGTTTGAGTTAGAGGTTAAATGGGATGGAGATCAGGAACCTTCCCCTCTATATTCATACTCAAAGGGATGTTCGGTATTTATGCTACTCCTATATATCGTGTATTGCACTTGAAGTAGTCCAGTAATATCTCCCTAGCGCCGAGTTCCAATACTAATAATATTATCCAAACCTAATTGTCCTTTGATCATACAGAAGCTATCTACAAATCATAACTAACTGAACTACCAGACCTCGCCATTCTTTATCATGTCCTCATCCCAACTAATCCAATCCCGAGCTATATCATTTTACTAATCGTCATATAGCGCTTCATCTAAATCTTCATCCAAATACTTCTCGAAGTCAGCTATCGGTGCAGCAACCCAGTGACCATCCTCTTCTAGAACATGCGTGCCTGCTGCTGCTTCTATCGTAGGCTCGTCGTTCCGTGACTCAATCTTTTCGTCTATAAGTTAATCATCCCATCCAAGCGCCGCTTATTTGAATTCCCATGATAATTAGGACTCTGTGACTCCTTGATGCAATTCTCCGTAATTTCGCTGACTTCAACCAGCCAAAGTCCCTGCCCAGGATTGCGCATCTTGCTGTTATAAGCACTATACAAACCTGGTAATAACATAACACCTTGGGCACAGTACTGGACGATTTCAGGGTTTAGGGACCTCTCGTTGAAAACCTCGTAATGGCCGCCCTTCTCAGGGGTCAAGGTCTACGATAACGGTCTTTGACGAGACGCCATCTTACCATTGCTTCTGTGGAAATAGGACCCTCTTTCTGAATACACTTCGCTAGGCTAGACTCAAATTTCTGTGAGCCATTTTTATATGCAAGCTCTATCAGTCGAAGGTGTTTGATGCCCTTAACAGAAATCTGGAAATGACTGTACAGGGTATCTGAATCGTTGCGGATGTCGAAGACGACTTTAGGGGTAGTTGAGTATTTTATGGCGATTTTCAGTGAAGGTCTGTTGGAAGTAGTTAAAAGGCGACTTCTTCACGATTATTAACGTCGATGAGATAGGTTTTCTCAGTAGGAACGCTATAGAGCGAGAGAAAATATATGGAGCTGTGAGGGCCTAGTGCAACTTCCTCTAAGTCTATTTACAAAGAAATGGAATCAATTGCAAGATTGGAAATGCTATCTGGCAGAGGAAGAAGACTCGCCTCTGAGCCTATGAGTGTGATATGGCTTTGGACTGAGGAAGAATAAAGCAACCATTAAAGGGGTACGGTTAACGCTCAGTTCGTTAGGAAGGATCGTAGTGTTCTCTATCGCCTATATGTTCTTCCGTCACACCGGTCTATGTCCATCCTAATCTACCGGTTTACACTAAGTACGACAAAATAGTTTTATAATACCCTCCAAGTTGTATTCTACTAATATTCGTTCTTAAAACGTCTATGCTAAGAGCTCGTCATGTCACTTTGTCCTATTATAAAAATTGGCTTCACCAACCGGCCTGGTACATCAAATAGTGATAGAGCCTCCGGCCATGCTTCTAAAGGAAATAATTTCACGTCTGGGAGAATCGCTCGTCTCAGAAGAGGCCACAAATCGCAGAACCACTGTTGCCATTCGGTCGGCGTTGTGGCTTCCAGGCAATCCCGCAAATGAAAACGTTGTGCTTGAACACCACAGCGTGTAGTCTGGAATGGTTCTCCTGATAGAAGTCCGTAGGTTACGAAATCTGCTTTTAGATTGATACTGGCCAAGATTAGTGTTCCTAGCCCGCCGCCAACTGCATCAAAAGCGATGTCTGTTTCGACTAGTACAGCATTGATCTCTGTGATTGATTTTCTGCTGATTGGTCTCACCCCGAGCTGGATCAAGGAGGCAATGTGTTCTGGCGAGCGGTATATTCCCACAACCTCTAGTGCTCCTGCATCATATGCCCACTGGGCAAGAAGAGCCGCACAGGCTGAACCTGCTCCAGTCAAAAGCACCCGTTTCCCCTTGACAGGCCATCTTTTCAACATCAGATATGCCGCAAGAGGGTTGATATAGCTTCGCGCAGCCAGTGTGTCGGGTATATCATCAGGAACTGGAACAGCCCAGATGGGATCGCAGTGGACATAAGTTTGCCATGTCCCTGGTCCGCGCAGAGGGAGTACACGACGCCCAATAAGCCTCACCGCCTCGCCTTCCGCTTCAATGACCGTTCCCACCCCCTCATAACCAGCAACTCGTGGGGGAGTCACACTGTAACGATAAGCTCCGGTGATTGGTATTATGTCAGAAGGATTGATCGGTGCAGCGGACATACGAACTCGTGTGTTTACCACCGGGCGTGGCTCCAATTCTGCTACCTCGTAGGTAAGCGCATGGAGAGGGTTGCCGAATTGACGAAACCACAGAGCAGAATTATTGAGAGATGAAAGGCGTTTCAAGGAGGCTTCAACGTTCTTGTTCGCCATCATGCGGTGCTCAAAAAATCGAAATTACTTTTAAGTCGTTAATATTTGCAAAACCTTTCATTGACACCTGTCACGGGCTTCTTCACCAACTCGAAAGACAGGTGGAAACGAAACCATTATTTTATCGCACTTACAAGGCTAGCGGCCGTAGGAAATCGCTAAGACTCTAGGTCCTGATTGGGTGACTGTAGAAAGTGGGGCCACTGGCTAAATAGAGAAATCCGATCTTGCCGTTCTACACGTCTCCTCCACACGGTGCCATCTGGGAATTTAAGATCAATGCCCAACCATTGATTACAAAGCTAAAAGGAGCCACTCGAATTCGAATGGGTTTCTTGGCGGGTGGACGTAGTTTAAGTTGCTATGGAGGACGAGAGTGATCTTCGTGCTACTGAAAGGTAGTCAGTCCATTCTGTGTCAACTCAGTCAGTATACAGTGGTTATATTCATGAATCTAGAGGGCCAACTATTTAAAAGATCAAATATGCCTTGGGAACTAGGCTAAAAAGTTATGCAATGCACTCTTCAACATCAATACAACAGACGAAACAAATTCATCGAGTAACTAGCCATCCACCCTCGCCCAGGAGGCCCTAGAGGTGGTTGCATGACGAGCTGTGAAGTAATTGCGATAGACGTGTAGCTTCACAGATATAACTCATTATATTAAGTGCCAAAGATACACGTTCTTTTTCGATTCTGACAAGTATTATGATTCAAGTAATACTTGCTTCGTTAATTGCGTCGTTTATGTTGTATATACGTATCTTGGGCTGAAATCTCCCATCTCTTCAATATCCTCATCCGTCTTTCCATCAATCTTATAGTCTTCCTTTCCAGCTGCTCTATTCTTGTTGATTCGCGTATAGTAAAGTGTCATGAATACGAAGATGCTTCCAGAAACCGTTACGGCTGCAAGAGAAACACCATGCCCGGTGTAATATTTAGGTGCATCCGTGGTCTTGAACAAAAATGGTGAAGCAATACCAGCCATGTTTCCAAACATGAGCTGCATGCCTGTTGCAAGCGTGCGCTTTCCATACCGAGGTTTGTTACTTGGTAACCAAGCCAGTGGAAGTCCGACGGAAATATAAAGACCCATAGCTACGAGGAAGCATCCGGTATAGGAAACCGCTGCACTCGTGTTCGAGACTAAAAGTACATATCCAATGACAGATATGATAGCAAAGCTCGCAGCGAAAACTCCACGACGTTGTTTCGCATCACTGATCTTTGCCACGATGATATAGGTAATAGCTCCCAATGCATAAACAGGGACGGTAAGAGCTTGAGCTTGCAAGGTCGTCCACTTTCCAATGCTCTTAATAATCGTAGGCAAGAACGTACTGAACCCATAAAGCATGATGTCCTCGCAGAAACTACCAATGCAAAATATCCAGAGCTGCCAGTCTTTGAGACCTTCTTTGACATCAGCCCAGTGAAATTTCTGTGCAGAGGCAGTCTGTCCAACTTCTCTCTGGCGCATAGTCACGAGCAAGCTGCGCTCCGCTTCGTTGAGGAAACGAGCTGTAGAAGGGCTGTTAGGTAGAATGAACCAGCAAGATACGCCAACTATCACAGACGGAATGCCTTCGAGGATTAAAATCCATCGCCATGCACGATATCCTGACGTGCCGTCCATGTAGCCAATTCCATAGGCAATAAGACCTCCGCATGCACCGGCTAAAGCTGCACTGACGAAAAGGTAGCCGACTCGGAGAGCAAGTTCTTTCTTGGTGTAGAACATGGTTAGATACGTTAGTAAGCCAGGAAATAAACCGGCTTCAAAGAGGCCCAGTAGGAGACGGCAGGCGATCATTTGACCGTAGCTCTGGACAAGACCCGTGCATGTTGCTATAGCTCCGAAGCATACAGTGATAATAGCGATGTAGCGACCTGGGCGGAATTTCTTAAGAACAAGATTTGAGGGAACTTCAAAGAGCTGTAAAAAGTCATTAGGTAAAATTAAATAATTATATCTTAAGGTCTAGTTTGGCTTACACAGTATGTAACAAAAAGGATGGAGACGCAAATTTGATATTGGTTGCCCTCCAACCCTAGATCTGCCTCAATGCCATACAGTTTGGCATTACCAATATTAACTCAAATAAAGTCAGCACCGAATTCATAAATTAATGACAGCGATTTATGTGCTTACCACGATCTAAGAAACTCACAAGATACAGGAGCATAATGATCGGAATCAATGTTAAGTCCAGCTTCCGAATTAATGCTTGCTCCTTGGCTACATCGATAGAGACAGTATCATGAGCTGCTGAGCTCCCAACAGAAGAAGACTTCTCAGCGATATCGCGGCTAAACTGTTCACTCCCATTGCGTTCAACAGTAGTTGGCGACTCCATTTCGCAAGAACAGGATAGTGATAAAAGTTTTCGTTTCGGGGGGAAAAATCCTTCAAATTTTAAGGTGACTTGATGCAAGAAAAGTCGGACTTTCGCAAATCGACTTTTATGTGGCACAAGGTTGTTCTAATTATAATTATAGATCTAGGAAATCAGCTCATGAAAAAAGATAAAAAAAATAAAACAAAATATCGTGAGTGCTTATATGTGTTTCAGAACTCCGGCTAGGTGCCAATGATGGACAGATAAAATCTTGGGCCAAGAGCCGCTATCAGGCTTGGCGCTTCTGACGCCAAGTGTATAATCGGCCAATTGCTCTCTCGACTTTCAACGCTTTTGATTCTCTGGAAAGATAAGACCGAGCAGAGCCATGATAACGAGTGCTTGGCTTGATAGAGAGGTTGAAAGGGTGGGGAGCTTGCCGGTAAGACTTTAAATTCTGTTCCATTTAGGTAAGTATCTACTACATACATCAGATTATAGCGGAACCTACTAAGAGACTTGGGGCTTCTCCTCTATGTTCAGTCACATGATATATCCACCGTTATGTGTGCCTTATGACATCTTGTGCTATACAGATCTACCTAGTCAGTCGTGCAAACACGTGAAGGTTGTAAAGAGTTCGTAAGACTCTATACCCTTGGCAGAGTCATGGTTCTTCTTGCCCCATCTTTGTCTTAATTTTGGCATGTGGAGGGAGGTGGGGGATTGAGGGCAACGAAGGCCATCGCATTTCATAGGCTCCACTATTGATTGTGTAGCCGCGTATTTCTAATCTTACCTTCTTATTTGATGGTTTATTTGAACCCATTGTGTTAAATAAGATACTTGTAGTGGCGTTATTATATCTTCGTCACTCTTAACGATCACCTCGATGACACTGTATTATACTCATAAACCAACTCACTTGTATATTTATACACCGGGCTATGGCAGTTGAGAGATGAAAATGGTCTATGTGAAAGGACAACTATCCTGCTTTATCCCGGTAGTTCAAATAGCCATGCATTCTTAATGGTGGTTAGAAAGCCCTACTATTTTCCCTAATAGAAGGCCTAAGATTGCGTGACATAAATATTTATGATGAGCCTAACCTCGAATGGTCCTTTCATCTTGGTGTATTTACATCCTCCATTCTTGGCATACAAAATTGATCTTGCCAATTTGGAAGGTATCCAGGATTCTCAAATTATACTAACTTAAATCCATTTGCTTTCTGTGTATTTTCATAACTCTGGTTTTATTCCTGCTCTCTAATTTTTTACTTCTGCAACTGGAATAGAGAATATTGTCCTGAATACCTTAGGGACTTACTTCGAAAGATGTTTTGTTTATCGTAAAGTTAGAAGTAGTCTACAAGGAAGATTTATTGGATACCTTGGAGATACAAGTTGCAACTGTAATAGCTAACGCTTGTGCTCTGGTAAGTATCACGGTAGAAGTATCCACGTGTCACTGAAAGAGGTAGCGTATAACATCGTTACTAACAAAAAAATTTATTTGAGTTGCGCATGAGAATCTTAACCAAAACACTTAGTTTATCTCCTTAATCAAACCATTACAAATGCAGTGTTAATACATCATCAACATCGACAACATCTGTGAATTTGGGCAACACTTTAGCTAGCAAGAAATCATTGACCTCTTGATCGTCGTCCATGACCGCATCTCGAGGGATGATAATATGGAAGTCAAGATCGGAACCAAGACGCGCACCACCAAGAATACTCCCAATAGTAGTAAGACCAATGAGAACTACGTGTTTGATATCTCGAGCACGGAGGTAAGCAAGGAGGTCCGAGGAAGAAAAGGAACCAGCTTGAATTTTCGGGATAATAATTTCATCTTTGGTACCCCAACCAGAAGGTGGAACCATTGATGGAGGGACAGCGTATTGTGGGGTATTTGGATCGGTCTTTGTAGTATCCTTGAAGAATCCCTGGGCCTCAAGACTACAAACCCAGGATGCCAACTTGTTATAGGGCGAGACGAATGCATTTGAATTTAATCCAAATGGTAATACATGATGTATAATTAAGGGACAATTCTCATAAAGAGAGGTTGTTGCGGATGTGGATATGGAGGTTTGCTTATTCTCTTCGTGGGCCTTCTTGATCTCGGCTCGGAAAAAGTTTAGAAGTTTTTGTACTTTTTCCAAATAGGTTGTTTGTTCAGACTCTGGGAAGCGCGAGAGGATTTGGGACTGCACATCTGAGACTAGGAGCGCAGTCCTATTCATATTGACTGGCACGTAGAATTTGGCGTTGGAGCTCATGATTTTCAGAAGTAGTTTTCTTGATATACTCGAATAAAATGGTTTGGTTTTCCTCATATTTGGGCACTCCTCCCTTATATAGCTATCAGCAACTCCGCGGAAAGTTTACTTTTCTCAAAACATATTTTCCGAGACCTCGCCCTCACCCGGGAATTGTTTACTCCAGTGGGTTAGCGTTTCGGACATAAGCAGCTTTACTTTTCCTGGGGCAAATATTTCCTTTTAATAGAACGAGACTTTTAGCGTTTCACATAACAATGACACGAATAATCAGCATCATTAAAACCTACAGGTGTCGTGGTCGCGATCTGTTATCATTGTCTAAACGCATATAATGACATTGCTTTTGATGATTTGATGCCTTTGATGTTTGTAATTGTTTGCTAGGCATCGAATTTTGAAAGCGGGAGCGCAGTAGGTTATGAATGTGAGTGAGCGACTTTGCAATAAATGGCTTACTTAACAGCAGGAGAGACGAAGATTGGCCAAGCTTATATCTTATCCATACAAGCAAAAATATCATATACTAGTATACGGGATATAGGCAATCTGGACATAGATTCACTTAAAGAGGATGCCGAAAATACATACATGCCCTCTATAAACTATCACACCGGTGATGTAAATTTGCCTGAAGCAAACCGAGAACGATATAGAAGCGTTCATATTTGAAGGGCTATCGTAGTAGCCCTTTCCTAACGACGACGTTGATGGCGATGACGAGCACGAGGATGATGAATTAGCAGAATTTTCGACGATGGTATCTCGTCAGAAAACGCAAACGATTCTTCAGGCAACTAGACTTGCGTCACGTAAAGAAGTAATGGAACCTGACTCGGAGATTCGCGCTTACTTTGAGTTCCCTCCGAAACCTGAAGTCGAGGATTCTTCATACGACTGCAAATATCTGTCGGATCTGTCTTATGAAGATAGCTCCGACTGTTATTCTGAACTATCCTATAACAATGACAATAAAGCAGCGTGAGGCAGCTCGTGAGACACGTTGCTAGGACATAACTGCACCGATATAGCTATACGTAAGAGAATCAAATCATTCTTCGATCTTAATGAGGTACATAGTAGTCATCGAATTGTATCCCGCTCTAGCAAAAGAGAACTAATGCTGCCCAGTGTGGTTGCACGCACTACTTGTAGTCTCGACTCTTTCGGAATAATTATTTTCAAAGCTTGTGCAGATAATGAATCAGGTAGATGTCTCTAAATTCCATCACAGAATTCTGTGATTGTAATCTTGGTTAGACGAAATTCAGTAAGTTATCGCATGATCCCGATGCTGCGTTCCTTGCTGCTGACTAAGCTCCCCTTTTTAAAGAATGGTGGGATTAACACCCCTATTAGCGCTGTTGCCTAACCTAAGTACAGGCAGAGACGCTACCAACTCTACTGCCTGCTTGAATTTATAGTACTAAAAGGTTCGGAAGTTTCTTCTGAGGCCAACCCATATCTTTAAGAAATACCTCACTGAGGGTTATTTTAGAAAGAACAACTTGGTTCCTGCTCTTGCTTTCCATCAGTCATGGTCGAAACCAGGAGGACGACTCTACGCAATGCTCAAGGTGAATCTAGCAGCTTCACCAAGACCCAAGCACAAAAACCCAGTGGATCTGTGCCAATAAGGCAGACCAAAAGAAAAGCAACCAAAGAAACATTACAGAAAGGCAAGGCTGCCGCAAAAGACAAGAGCAAGAAGCGAGCCAAAAAGGAAAATCCTTCATACCTTCAAAGATCGCATGTAGCCGAACACGACCCAAATCAAAACATTCGACTTTTGAACCTCCCAAACGACATTTTTAATGAGATAACATCTTGGTTAGAGCCCGAATCGTTGACCTGCCTCAGTCTCACTTGCAAAGAGATATTGAGTATTATGGGAAGAAAATCATGGTCCGAATGTCGCTCTAAAAGACAGTACTGGGACGCAACCAGACGCGCGTGGACCATTTTCCGACATTCATTGATACTGCTCCTGAGCCGAGACGCACCACATCTCACCCTCTGCGATGCCTGCATGACGTTGCATCCACCACTCAAACCGCCACGGGAGCATCTAGAAACGAGGTTGACGAAACACTGCTTCGGGCAGTGGAGTATCGTCGATTATCTTCCCAATGATGAGCTTGGCAGATATAATCTTCTGTGGGAGCACATTGTGGAGGCTCGTAGGTCGTTAGTTCCTGAATCTAATGATAAGCTTGGCTCTCCTATCAAGCTTCTGGATGGGTATTTCACTGTGCAGCACTTACGGTTCAATTATACACTGAATTCCTCTGCACGACAAATAGGGAAGAATCTAGTCCTCAAACATGAACATATTTATCATGTTTCAAATCAACTATCTTCAGTCCAAGTAGCTGATATCGTATCTCTTCCAGTCCGCCTATGCCCACATCAAACAACCAGCACACAGAAATCAGAGCAAAGCCGTTACACCACAAGCCGGCTTCCAAGTGGTCTTCTGACTCATTCTATCGCTACAGTACTTCCTCCGTCGCTCCGGGTAGATATACCAGACTCTAGCAAATTCAGTAATCCATCATCCAGTGAAAAGAAACAAATGAACTCCGCAGTTTCTGGTGTCGATACTTTATGGAGATGTCGGGCCTGTCCAACAAAGTGGCGAGTTCAATACAGCGCGGAAGGAGCTGAGAAATTGAAGATCACGGCATACCACAGTTTCGGAGATACTGCGTACCGGGCGCAGGAGTATTGGAAAATGCTTGTGAGGAGAGAGACGTATAATCTAGGAAGCGAAAAGCGGAATAGTGAATTCTTCGTTATTACCAGACAATATTTAGATTTTTCGGTTGACTAGGGGCATTAGACCAAAGGGCAAAAAGGTCAAAAGGTTTTTTTCTAGTCCACTCTGTATCGTTTCTGTATGTGTGCTGTGTCACCCTCAATTTTTACCCTAGCAGAAGCGAACTTCTCGTATAGGAAAGGAAGAAAGTCGACATAATTAGATCAAAAAAAGCGAATGATGTATAATATATTTATGGAAAGGATATATATAGGATCTATGGTAAATGATGCATATCTCAACACAGGAGTTCAAAATGGATTTAATTATTCAAACCCTTGCTAATGGGTAGACGTATATACAGGGAAGGATCACGAGACAAGAATTTACACAACACGTGACCATTAAAATACACTACAATAAGAGTGCAATGCTGAAGAGAACCCAACTTTCCAACAGTATTACTGCTTTTAAATCGCAGCAAGCTAAGCACATATCGGCTCGTTCACAAAATATAGATTTGAAACACCAGCTTCTCCAGGATTCGTTTGGTATCAATTAAGATATTCACAGAGCGTATGACCCATATCAGTCTAACAACTTTACAATTATGGCATGGATCATGTCCAAGCTTAGATATTGACAAAACGATCATACCAAGGTGGTCAAGGGTTAGACCTAGGATGTTAAATAATTATTAAAATTCCTCAAGAATTATATTATTGTATAAGTTAGCGAAGAGTCTATTTCACAGAGGACCGCAGTGTCAAATGGTGACTGAAAAATTGTGTGCGTCTGTCGTTGTGGCACGACGCAAAAGATAGTTGTGATAAGGAAGCGGTAGAGTACGCTAGTCCAAATTAGGACTAATGTGACACATTGGTGAAGTTCATAGTTGGAGTCTTTCGACACATTCTCTCTTACTTATTATAATATAATGGGTTGGAATAAGTATAGTAAGGTTTAGGTTTCTTAGATATAAGGAGAATAATCTAAATAATGGGCAGCTCAAATAAACATAGTACTTCTTAGCTTTTATAAAACCACCATTCGGTAACAGCTAAGAAAAGTCTATGCGTTAACTTATTAGTCATGTAGCTTAGTAATCCCGGATGTGTTACATATCGATATCCGTGATATCCGTGACCCCGCCAACTCTAGACATTATCTATCATTGTCACACCCTTCAACTCATTTGCTTAAGCCGCCGAACACTCAATAGCGATAACCGGATGGACAGCCATGTCGCAGTCTCTGTTTCTAAATCTCCCTGTCGAGATTCGAGAAGCTATCTACCACGAAGTCCTCTGCCCCATCAATTACAAACACGATAACGAAGATCAGTATAAGAAATATACATTCGATCTCAGCCTCTTTCTCACATGCCAACTGGTGTATTTCGAAGCGCGCGCAGTCTTTCGCCGTGATAATATCTTCGTATCAATCGAAACCCCATGGCCAGAGGCGCAACGGCACGTCGCGATTGATGGCTATGTTCCACTCATCATTGAAGGCGACAGAGCCCAAAGCTTCGAAATGCAACACTTAAAAGTTATAATTGATGCTCCCGGATACGGGGTAATTCCACAGCCAACACAACGATTCGTTATTCTCATCGATGATCTTCCATTGTTCACCGAGATGTGGTACTATTCAGACCTGACATATCCGGGTCTAAACGCCCATCTCCGTCTCACTTTAGTGCTTCAAGATCCCTATCAGCTGTCTTTTGAACAAAAGTCAATACCTAAAGCACTCCAGCAAAAGCTAATCGAACCCTTTGGGAGACAGAAAGGACTCTATGCAACCAGAGTAGAAGGGGAGCACTATGAATCGATCGAGAAATCATTGAAGAAGACCATGGCTATACCATATCCAACAGTGGAGCATTGTCTTGAAGCAGCAACTCGTGCTAAGGATTCGGGCAATGCTGCTTTTAAGGATAAAAACTATCATGAAGCGTTACGGTTTTATAGAGAATCATTTCTTCACCTTATGATTGTCTGTGATGGTCGACGTCGATCGATTTGGGGAGATGCATACTTTCAGACTAGATGCAAGGGTGGCCCTTTCGATGGACAACCTGGCCAGATGGTGCGTCTGGTTCTTCGAGTTAAGTTGGTGTCTAACACTATTATGGCATACCTGAAACTAGAAGATTTTGAAGAAGCAAAATTTTGGGCGATGCGAACAATTGATATGATGCGGAACGGCTTTGGAGAGGACCAAATAATCGCTGATTTTCCTGCTGCACCAGAGATGGGGAAAATATATTACCGCGGAGCGATCGCATGGCGAGAATTAGGAAATAAGTCCGAAGCTCGCAAGTTGCTATTGATTGCGGTTAAGTACTTACCAAATGATCCAATTGTGCAGACAGATCTGAATATGTTAATGTAACTAGTCTAAAAATAATATTGCCAAAGGAATGTCCAGCACCCTCTCCTGCGGGCTGAGCCTTGGAGCCTCTTCTCTACTATTTTCTCATTTGCTTTACTAGCTACAACACCTATTGCGTGAATGGCGATGATAGGTCCCAAAAGTAGAATGCTTCAACGAAAAGGGCTTATTATGTCTTTAACTGGCTATTCTCTTGACCACTCTCCTTGTATTCTACTAGTATTTGGCGAGGCTTAGTCGAGCTATGCAAGTAACGTCTATTTAGAGACGAGGAAGAAAGCATTATGGTAGAAGCATCTTTCCACGTTGACTAGCAAGACGACCTTGCCTTCAACTTACCGGAACCAGTGACGATAGAAGGAGACTGAAGAGCTAGGAGCAAAGGTGATAGAGACGATTTCGAGGTCGCTCAACCCTAAGCACCCAGGCACGCTGACTAGTTTAGTATATACAATCTTGCCTTATTACTCTTCGGCTGGTTTGATTGTAAATATAACCTTCTTTGGGTAATCAAGTCTCTTATATTTGTCGCTCTACAACTAAGTAAGCCGTTTTAGTGCATGAACTATTTTCTTAAGCCAATCCTACTTATTCTCCTTATCTATTGGGATTTCTTGTTTGTATAACTTCTTATCTTCCTGGCTTTGACTCGCGGTCGGTAGAGAAAACGAAACTTACTCTTTAGGTGTCGTTATTGTCTTATCTTCTAATTCTGTATGTATTCCTGTTAACTACCATCAGATAAACCGAAATTTGGAACTCTTCTCTGTTGTACTTGCTTCTGAGCTGCTTCTTCTGGGCCTATTTTGAGAGAATCTATCTCTTCCTAAGCGTTTCCAGGTATACATACAAAATTGAATAAAGGGGAAGAAATCCTCAACCTCAGATATAGATAGCAAAGTCTTCTAGCGAATTGATAGGCAGACGATAGACTTTCCTATAGGCTTTTACAAGATAAGGCAATAGGAGGTACCAATAACGTATAATCCGTGACCATTTTCCGGATTCTAAGAATCTACGCTACAGGCAATTCCTAGTTCTTAGCTATATCGTTCGCGATAAGTTCTTCGTGTTTGTGTTGGTCCACATATATCGCTTTGAATGTCCGGGTTTTGCTTCTTGTCCCCCAGCCTCGTCATATTCATAGCTTCATCATCTGTGAAGGGCTAATTTTGACCTCCTCCTGGTCTCCTTCCTTCTCTCCAGATTTAGCGATATTGTCTCCTGCATTGGTCCCCTCCCCGCCTGAGTCTTTCTCATTGACAGCAAGTGTTGAAGGGGTCGCAATATTGGCGACGCCAGTTTTGTTACTTGGAATTGTTTATGGTGAGTCAGTTGATGACATCCTTCAAATCTTTCAAGCTAGAACGCAAATTTCCATCCTAAGAAAACCAATATCTGCGAATCTCTATTTCAAAGGCTTGACGTACCGCTCAGCTCAGGTTTTTTATACCAGCCAGTAAATTTCTATAATTAGTAGTTGTTCTCGCAAAATTTGAAGTCAACTATTAGAGACTTTGGAAAGAAGGCCTCAGTTATTTAAATAGGGAGAGGATGGCTATACGGTTCACAAAGCACGACAGTATGGGTAGCGACCTCCCACAAATTAACCAAGGGCTTGATGATGATCGCGAGGTCCCGCAGAGGATAAATTAAATTCTGGTTTGTGCAGAAGCTCGCTGCATATCTTAATAATCAAAGGTTATTATCTTTCGTTTTTCAAAAATCCATGATATCTTGTCGTCCTGCACTACCTGGCCTTGTTTGAAGTGCAAGCTACCATGGCAGGACTTAAGTCTACAACAAGATCTCTTAAGTAGATTCGGCAATCGTACAAGAACTCATTAAACGCAAACCTGGGGAGCTTAGAAGCTGATACTTAGCTAGACTAGACCTTCAGTCAGCTACGGCTACTGTGTGCACTATGCTCTTCACTTTGCTGATACTGAATCTGCGACAGGAAATACAGCTAAGCGTAACAAAATGCATTAATAGGAGAAAGCTCCTTCCAGACACCTTACCACGGAAGAAATATGGCACTTTATTCACGACTAATCTTGCAAAACTGGACAGGAATATTCAGCTTTTCGAAAATAAACTTTAATGCATAAAGCGTGAAGCAGGGGAAAAGATCTAGATGGAGGGGGAGGGGTTGGGAGTGAGCATCCTTAATTTTTTGAATTTTCCTCCCCAGAATTATTCAAAGAAACAAAAGGGAATCTCGCCCCTTGATGTGTAGATCAGCTCCTGCGGCAAGCTAGTTAATATTCAGTTTCAGGTAGTACATCGATCCTTTCATCCCTCCGAGTCTAGAGCATAGACTACCGCATGCCTGCTTTATTATACTTTTCAAGGCAAGCAATTCAAGGCGAGATGCAAATTATACCTGCATCAGCATATAAAACAGTTCAAGCCGACCCTAGAATAGGAGTTAATCGTAAAGAGTGATAGAGAGGATACAGGAATGGTGAAATTGCTCTCCTTGCCAGATGAGTTACACAGCTACAGGTGACATGAAAAGAGCGCTCGCATATGTCTACATCAGCTGTCTCGAACTGCTCTGGCGGTTAGCTAATTACTTTTCAATACCTAGCATTATTATGTACTATCTGCACTGCTGCTAGTATAGGATTATCTGAAGCCTGGGGCGATATGGCATGGTTTTGCTGTGTTTCCACGAGAATTATCATTTCGATGATTCTTTTTGAAGAAATTGAAGGTCTATGTTGCCAAGCTCCAGGAGGTATGTGACCATGAGCAGATTTTGAAACATGAAGATGCCAAAAACCAGATAGAAAACACGGGACACAGTTACATATCCCAGATTCATCCTAATCAGAGATGGTAATAAACCCACGGCTAAAATGTACGATTACATCAGTAGTTGGCACCTTATATGAGCACAACAAAGTTTTCATGGATTCTACCGCCACAAGCCTTCTTTTCTTGGGCTAGACGGTTCGAGACCTCTAGATTATAGTCGACATATCGCTTCCCAACCTGCTCAAGTCCTCTAAGCTAAAAGGAAAGTTGGGAATGTTTAGAAACGACTTTTGTGGTACGATGCCAAGATATGATCTAAGTTGTGAAGGCGGAAAAGGCGGGGAAGGATCGGTACGATCTACCGTCGCCAATTTGTCCCATTCTCTGCTAATGCCTATACGGCATGAAAGGTTTCGCTGAAACATTCTTCTTACCATGAGGCTGTAACTTAAATTTTTAAGTAGTGGCTAATCGTTCTCCATCCCCGATAATATCCTCCCCAATGGTTTGCCTACTCACAAATAACAGCCTCTAGAAGTAGTAGTATATACAACACCGTGAAGTACCATGCGACATATATCGAAACATAACAAGAACCACCGACCTCTAATATCAATCCAGTAATGAAAAGCTCTTTATAAATCTAATTACACTGACATATTAAGTGAGGGAAGCAAGTTTCTAGGGCAGGGTCCGGGGCATTAAGCTTCATCTATACTATTATTCCTCACTTGCTACGGTAGTGTTTTCTGGCAAACCTAGATCTAGCACCAAATATCTTGAACTGCAGAAGAACGCCTGGATCGCGTCATTTTCGCTTGGCAGAAACTATACCAACCTCTGACCTTTCCACCTCAAGACGGTCACTCGACCTCGGCTAGATGAGTGTGCAGGGGAAAATGCAGGAAAGGAGTATGCGACTCATATGGTGCATCCGAAGTTGCCTCGAATTTCTAATCCCAGAATAAGTGGAAGAACATATGGCTGAATAACACCGCCGGGAAAGTTTTCGATCCTCTTGTATTCTCATGCTACCAATGACTGCTTCTCACTCAATCCTGGTCCATTTTTAATCCTTTTGGTTTCAATTAAAAGCGATCTATCCTAATGCTCTAGCCCGCTCTTATCTTGCCCATGTTTCTCATCTTTAAATTCTTTCCGTTCTTTCTTCGTCGTATCCAGTCGCAATGAGCAGCTTGGATCAAATTCTAACACTTGTAGAATAAATTTCAGGTCAGCCGTAGGCATCATATAGTGCCAAAGGAAATCGTGTAACCTCGAGTTCCATACAACATTGCAAAGGGAATCGGATTACTACTGACCCCTAAGCAACAACTGACTGAAATTCTAATAGTGTTAATTTACTAATCGAAATAGAATCCTTACAGCTTCTCCAACTGCTTGCTGGAAGCCAGGCAAGGATCTTAAGATTATCTTTACAAATATAGACCTAGTAGTTTTAGCATTTTCGCTAGTCTTTCAGCCTTGTGAGTTGGTACAATCACAAATGCCTCGAACAACTATGCAAGGAGAGCTGTGCATAGTCCTACAGATTCCACTTCGACGAAGAGCATATTCCCGCCAAGAACGCCCATGAGCCTTTGCAGGATTAAACGATACGATCAGACTTTAATGAACCCGCATTATTAGATGTACTAGACGCGCTCATGTAAGTGTCCAAGTCACGATATATGAGTAATTCAATCATCGATCTCACTTTGTCATCTAATTATATAAATTCTGATAATTAATGGCTCCGATAACAGTAAGACGCATAGTATGCCGCTTGGAAATATAATGCAGTGGCAGCCATTTCGTCTCGATGCTCTTGGCCTTGTTCTACACTACTTGATGCGGAAGAGATGATGAATGCAGTTGGAGAGGACTAGCCCAAAGCAGATACACAACCTTCATTCACCTCCTCGGACAGCATCTTATAATTGGGAATCCATTCAGTACTGCATCGACAACTCAAACTCATTAGATATTCTCTGTCAACACTGAGCAGTTCATGTCGAGACGGTCCATCTTGGATTTTACCCATTACTGGGCATGCCTTTGGCAGATGTGAAAGGTCGCAAGAGACCAGAGTCAATGGAGATAGCTTTGATGGAGAACCATGGAGAAAATATCAGTACACAGCATCAGGGAGGTTTCTTCCTTCGTTTGAGTTTGGGAAAACAAGAACATCTCTTGATGTCACCGATGAGGATATCACACAAGGGCCTGATATCTATAGAAGACACCTAGCTCTATGGAAAAAGAGAGAGTTGCCACCGCTATATGATGGAACACTCAAGATAAAGGGCAGAGAAGGAGCAGTTATTTTCACCAGTATTGCACCCCAGAAATAACAGATATCCAATGTGATCTGTATTTTGTCGGGCTGCTCCCTCCCAGTTGTCCTCCAGTAACAAGAAAACGGAAGTTTTAGACATGTCGATGAATGCTACGCGCATGGAGTAATGGGTGGAGAAAGTTTGAAATTCAAGCCTAAATTGAAAGATTAAGTGTTCAAGTTACGATAATATTACTTACTGTTAGTTAATTACCTGTCAAGGTTTTAATTGTGGAGAATTTAGCGCTAAGGGCTTTAAACCAGTTAAGAGACAATGGGTTCTTTATATACTAGAATATATAAGTTATATATTTAACACACTTCAAGAGAGAGGAGCCATGAAAGTGCTAAAAGGCTTCTCCTTTAGAATGACTTGATCTAAATTAGAATAACGTCAAAGTTTCCTTTTAATTTTTTTACATAGGCGATGGAGCTGGCGAGAGCTCAAATATGTACAGATGCGCGGTCCAAAGATTTTAGATCATTGGCTTGATATCAGTTGTTGCCCGTCATATCTATATTACACAAAATTCTGAATTCAAAAATAAGAATAAAGGATTCTGCTATAAACACAGTCTCAGGGCGTGGATTGTCCTATCTATGGGAGCTGGGCCCTTCAATTTCTTTTACAGCAATTACCTCTGTTGGCCAATTATGGTCTTGGGTCATACACTGACATAACCTGATGATATCGCTTTTCAAGAAGGAAGGCTGGTGCGGCTATGGCAGACGTCGAAGAGGTTCGTCATAATGCTCGTAATATCGAAAGTTTTTGGACACTCAGAACGTCGCAGACCCACTTGCATGCTAACCTAGGGAGGGGATTGGCCGAAGTCAAAGACCCGCTCAATGATCTGCTCCGTTTAGCCAACCCTATCACCTAATATATCTATGTTGCTTAATAGACAAATACAATAATTCGTATGCTTATAAATGATATCCTAATATTAGGCATCCTAATCTTGGTTAAACTCTCCTAAGTTCAAGTGTTCAGGGCCTAGCGGTAATCTACCGCTGGATGGAATATGCCTACCGGTGCCTTGGAGAGGAAAGCTAGATTTAGTCACACTACGCCCTCTGAAGTAGACTCTTGGCGGAACCCAAACCGGAATGGGTCCAGGACAGGAGTAATTCTAGTGTGGACTCTAATCATCAAGTCTAACGGGATAAAATTCCAGATTTGATGTACTTTTCAATATAATACAGAGTAAATAAATTATAGTTGATATAGACTGTGCTAATTTTATAATTAGGTTAGGGGGTTTGTATGAGAAAGTAGCTTGTTTGCTTAGATAGCTTATTTACTTAAATTATAGGTTATGTTATATGAAATACCTAAGGATCTCTCTCATTTAGTAACAGAGGGTCTGATTCAGGATCATGCTCTTGATTACCCCTGGCGATATACAAACGGGCTCTGAGGCCAGATAGTTTTGTAAGGTGCGGAAGACGTGGAAGACGCGGAAGACGTGGAAGACGCGGAAGACGTGGAAGACGTGGAAGCCAGGGCAGTCTCTGGTGGAAAAAAACAAAACCCGTGAAGCCGAGTATAAAGACTGTGAAGACGAATATGATCATAATTGACCATATTGATAGCTACGCCAAGTTAGTATAGAAAAGCAAAATTATAGCGTAATAAGAGACTTACAGATGAACGCGAAGGCCTACTGACGACTGCCGAATATGCCATTACACTATTCGCAGCATCGAGCGCAACGATCCTCACATTCTTATGGGTTTTATCAAGCGCAAAACTCGTCTCAAACCCGTCACGTTTCAACTCTTGAATCGTCACAAACTCGTCATCCTTCGCCCCCACTGCCTTAGCTGTCTCTAATCTCCACCCTGTTACCTCCGTCGCTCCATTCCAACTTACATATATTTTCCCATCCTTCCATTTGATATCCGGCACTGTCTTCGGTCTTCCTACCCAGGAACTCTTGAACACGCGATACGACTTAACAAATCCAAAGTCAATGATTTCAAAGATGAGGTGAGGCGCGAAGTGCGCGCTGCATAGTACTTCGCCACCGGCAGAGTACTCGATATAGGTTGGCGAGTTGCCGAATCCGACGAGCACATTGCCGCTTTCCGGAATCACTTGCACGGAGCCTTGGGATACATTGAGAATCTCGTCAGGATGGACGTATTTCTGTAGGAGACTGGCAGTCATTTTGTCCATGTCAAGTCGGATTAGCATGCCTTTGCTATATTTAGACGGGCTATGAAAGACATTATTGGCGTGGTTGTCAAAAAGAGATATCGTGTTGTTGCCTTGCCATGTCACATGGTGTTGCCAGGCGAAATCGGTTGCGCCGTTGAGATCTTCAAAGTTATTGTTCTTGCCGCCGAGTTGCCATAGGATGTCACCCGTTTTTGAACTGATGCAAACCACCGCGTGCATGTAACGAGCGGAGATGACATAATCCCCAGAGTCGATCTTGTCGACACTGTTGATGTGGAAGAAATCAAAGGCATCCTTTTTTGATTTTCCATGTCCATCTTTGCGTGAAGGGCTACTGAATACGTCGCTCATACGAATATGGTCCGTGGCTCGCCATTCGAATACCAGCTCCCCAGTCTCAATATCCACTTCTTGGAATAGCCCATCTTGAATCCAACAGCTCTTGCCTAGCCCTAGCTCTGTACAGTCCACTTCGTGTTTATAGTATATAGTTATGAGCGCAGTACCTTGTGGGGTGATGCGAAACTCATGGGAGTCTCCTTTGAGACCTTTGCCGCGCGGTTGTATTCTATAGGCAACTTCGTATGAAGAGTCAAGCTAAAAGATCAGAAGAGTATTTGTGAAGATTGGAAAGGGGTAGATCCCACCATCACGTATGACTTCTTGGAGTGCTTTTTGTGACCAGTCTTCTTGGTCTTCGTCCAAAAGGTCAAGTAGTCCTTCCCTTTATATTTCTGCACATTTAAGTTCATAGCCTGCTCAAACTCATCATTTCCCATCCATATCAAATTACCTCTCGCATCTAAAATAACGGGGCCCCGTGCTGGGCCTGTTACTAACGGCCCTCTCGGGGTAAGGAGAAGATTCCCAGAGTCGCACCGAGAATCCCATTGTGTTATTTTTGGTGCAGGCGCTTCGAAGCCGACTGAGTGAAATCGCTGACGGGGATACATCCCATGGAAGCCCAGGTCGTAGGCAGTAAGGGAGAATGTAGCCACCCAGGGCACGGGTAGAGCTGCGAGGAGTAGGAAATTCCTCATGATGATGATAATGCAAATCGAAGAGGCGTAGGAATAAGAATGAACAAGAAAAAAAAACAAGTGAACACGCCGTCAGAGATGAAGTCGTAATTTCACGTAAACCGGAAGACTCGGAGCTCAACCCTTGCTCGTTACTGGCTGTCGACCACGATGGCATGGTGAGATACAATGAATGACAACTGGCTAAACTTGTCACTATTGGGTGATGATTTCTAAACATTGCCATGTCTGGCCCAGTGCTAAGGAGTTCGCACGCAGTAGCTTGGCAAACAAATGTGCTCTTGCTTCGTGTCAGCCCCAGCAACCACATAGATAGTACGTATGCCGTAAATTTGCCCAAAGTTCATAAAGTGCGCGCATGGTAATGGATAGATGTATATATATATATATTTGACTACCTTTAAGCTTAAACAGCGGTTCGCACCGTGATGTGCTGCTCCAAGTCTCTACCAAACCACGAAGCGACAGTGACATTCCATTGCTTCTGCTCCAAGTTTTTGCCAAACCACGAGGCGACAGTGACATTCTGTTGTTGGTGGCGTGCTGAAGCTTAAAAATAGCCGAGGGTTTGGTGGGGCAGCGGGAGAACTGCTTACTGTTAGCCTATCAGCTACACCCTGCAGCCTATGGAGGAGGGTTAGGAGTTGGGCTATTATGACGGTTGAATTAGCAAAGTCAGCTGTCTAGCCAGAGCTGATCTGCTGATCATCAGAGTCGGCTGTGGATATCCCGACTGTGCCCAAGGTTTGTAAATCCTTATTCGAGGCTAATAAAATACAAGACACTACATGGGGCTAAGAAAAGGCGTACAAGAAAATTAAGCTACAACGAGAATTGGTGTTCGGTAAAATGGAAGCATTAAAAATTTTACCTGAGGCAAAAGAAGAGGCCTAAAGAGAAAATCTCATGGAAAGCTATACAAGCATCTGATGAAGGGAGTAGAAGAGAATTTTCAAGAAGTATATTCGGCAGTAGGATAAGTGATTTAGCGTTAAATCAGAGGGCTATATACTAGTAGGATATAGTCAAAGGTAATTAGAACTATAATTTTAGTGTCTGAGTAACCTATATTTCCAAGTCACCACCAAGCATGTAGGATTACAGCCCTCTGGTTTGTGTAGATATTCTATAATGTAGTAACATCGAAGAACAGCTATCACCTAAGAGCCCGTCTCTTATATTCATCATATTAAATTCAGATCATTATCATCAAGACATGAAGTACATGTATTTCTTCCGATCATAGGCTCTCACGTGCGGATACTTTGGTATCTTTCTCTCGAGCCTTTGTTTCTACCACCACGCCATTCTCCTCATCACTACTAGGTTCTGCAGTGCTTCGAGAATTGGTTATTATTGCAGTTCTTTGGTATAGACCAAGCTTTAGACATTTTTTGTGAATGAAAAATGCAATCGGTGGCGAGAGGATGCATACAGCCAGCGAGGCAGAATAGCCTTTTGTGAAGTTGGGCAAATCAGTCACGGAGAAGAAAACAATATTCCACCACGCAATCATGATATTCGAGCCCTGTGCCATGCCGTACAGCACGAGGGATCTGAGTTGATCGTCATCACGACAGATCTCGTTGGCCCATGAGAAATTAACCGCTTGCCCAATGAAGCCCATCCCTGCTAGATACCAGGCAAAGAACTTGCCGGCTACGGGAAGCGATGGGACAAGCAGTATGATGCACGATATGCCTGAGCAGATTCCCATAATGATATTTACCCACCATCGTGACTGGGTATAGTCGGTCCATAGGGCGAAAAGACAAGTTGAAACCACTGTGATGGTTGTGGTTCCGAGGGGATAGTAGTTGATCTGCGGCACGGTATACTCGCCGGTCCACTTCATCCAGAGTGTCATTGGTGCTGATGAGGGTTAGCATTATCTCATTTTAATTTGAGCTATGCAACGGGGACGGGGTTAATATCATGACCACAATGATAAAAACTCGAAAATTGCAAGAGAGGATTTCCAATCTAAACATACTTACTATACAGACCAACCCACTCCATCTGTGTGTTGAAGCAAAACTGTCCAGTAAACGCCCAAAATCTCCAGTCACTAAACACTTTCCTGAATACGCCCCAGTCGAGAGGCGTTGCTTCATGAACCGGTAGACGGCTAATGGCCAACTTCTTCTCGTCTGTGCTCAGATACCAGCGGTTGCAGTTGGCAACCTCACCAGGGAATGTCGAAAACCCAAGAATCCAGATCGGGGCCGTCATTAAGCAATTAATGATCATTAACCACCTCCAACCAGAGAGACCTAGCCTTCCATCCATGGTCGTGTAAATTGCACCTTGCATGATACCGGCGAAGAGACTCCCCAGATTCTGGGCCGCAGTAAGGAGGCATGCCCGCTTGCCCAGCTCCGAAGGCTTGTACCAGGATCCGAGAATATAGTGGCCACCAGCAAACGAAACTGATTCGAACATACCCATGAAGAAACGAACGACCTGGATTTGCCAGACATGGTGGCAGAATCCGACGCCGAGAGTGAGCAGTCCCCAGCAGAAGCAACAGAATGGCAACCAGTAAGACAGACGGATCTTGTGAGACGAAACTATAAAGGATTGAGGAATCCCGCCCACTCTACAGCATTAGAAGTCAGTGACGGCTACCTTGCGGGTTAGATGCTACGCACATGTAGCCAACGGTGAAAATGGTAACAGTCTTGTTGTATGCGTTACCAGTAAACCCGACCTCTTCCTTCATTCCAGAAACGTATGCGTTGGCGAGGTTCGATCGATCGAGATAATTCACGAATTGCGATAGGCAAAGATAGGATAAAATGAAGGTATCGGCCTTTCTCAAGAGGGCACGCTCCGCAGGATCTGTCACCTTTTCTCCTAAGAAGAAGAGTCGAAGCTTGCGACCAAGCCCCATGATAACGATCGTCTGTATCTAACCACTTTGGATAGTTTATAGTGTGCAGATGATTGTTGAGTAATTGCGACAATCAGGAAGTATTCAGTTGATGTTTTGTTCATACCTATATCCCTCATTTTGGGGCAATAGCTTGGCCGACCACTCCACTGATAGTAGATATCTAGTTCCACGATCCGATGAACCGATAGCATACAAAAATGGGGAAGAATCTCAACTTCTTATCCAATCAACACAACTTGATATTCACAAATGTCGATACCCGAACCTTCTACCTTATCAAGGATGATATTCCGACGGGAATAGAGCCTATGAGCCGATAGTATCAAACATCTCATTGTAAATCTATGCCACACACGGAAAGGTGGGAATCCCACTTTCGTCGCCATTCTTTAATCCAGATAGCAGTTTAGCATTTAAGTTGCGAAGAAGGTGGTCGCCATAAATTTTGAAAGCGATATACTTAAAAGTTAATCTTGACGTTAACGTGAGATATAAATCACCGATACTTGCCTGCTTATTCTTTCAGAGGAAGAATAAACAATGTCATCTACACTTGCCCCTAGCAAAATCTCGGAGCGTAACCCCATTACCGAGAAGGATGTCACATCTACTTTGGACTCTTTGGGACTAAAGCCCAACCCTAAAGATGTCGACGACTTTACTTCACTGCTAACGGGAATCTGGGAGGTGTGGGATAAAGTGAGCCAGATGGATGACTATATCCCAGAGGTTGATGAAGAGAGATTTCCGAGAAAGAATTTGCATAGGCCAGAGGGTGAGGCCAATATTGAAAACGCCTGGGCCTGGAAGTGTGATATTCAAGATGCAACGGATCAGAGCAAAGGAGGACTGCTAGCTGGCAAAACAGTTAACCTGAAGGTTTGTAAGAATATTTTCCTAGCCCTTAAACTCCCAGATTAAGAGAAGTCACTCACTACCACAACAGGATAATATTGCCGTGAAAGGCGTTCCTTGTCTGCTTGGAACGGAAATGTTTACAGACTACACGCCGAATACAGATGCTACTGTTGCCAAGCGCGTACTCGAAGCTGGCGGAATCATCAACGGCAAGGCCGTCTGTGAAAACATGTCAATGTGGGGTGTTTCATGTTCGGCGGCTACGGGCCCTATGAATAACCCTTGGGCAGAAGGATTTTCTGCTGGGGGCTCATCGTCCGGCACTACCGTCCTTGTCGCGAAAGACTTCTCATGGGGAGGCATTGGAGGTGACCAAGGTGGCAGTATTCGGATCCCTGCAGCAATGTCAGGGTTGGTTGGCTTAAAGCCTACGACTGGACTGGTACCGTACACAGGGATTGCCTCGTTGGAGCCCGTTATTGATTCAACAGGGCCCATGACCCGAACCGTACTCGATAACGCACTCCTCCTCCAAGCCATTGCCGGTGCTGATGGCATTGATGACCGGCAGCAGGTGAGTAGATGCCCTGATGTTCTCGAAATGGAAATAATGAACTCATGTGGGTGATATAGGCCGGCTGCCCCTTTCCTGCTGATGTACCCAATTATCGAGCCCTAGCCACGCAGGGAGTTACGGGCATGAGAATAGGTGTTTTGACAGAGTCGTTGGATCAACCACTTTGTGACACGCGAGTGAGCGAATTGGTCCTGAAAGCCGCAAAGGCACTGGAAAGCCTCGGATGCACCGTTGAGGAAGTGAGTGTGCCAATGCATAAGCATGCACCAGATATCTGGGCGGTAAGTAATATAGCTTTCGTCTCATTTATACATTGAGGAATCTTTTCCTATTTTGCCAGTGGTTATTAGTTTCTAGGTATACCTGACAGCACCGGCTGACCCGCCACTGCAGGTCCCAGGTAGACTCTCTGCATATGCTTCTCAGATGGGCAAGAGCTGCGGCAGACGAGGATATTGTATGAATGATCTAACGGAAAAGATGCTCCCCATCAATCAAGAGAAGTTTGATAAGATGTGGGCTGGCTACAGCAATACGATCGTCAATGGGAAATGGGGATGGGACAATCTGCCACCGACGCTGATGGGCAAAGCCACGAACCTCATCCGGAAATTACGAGATCACTACTATGACGCCTTAAACAAATATGATGTCCTCATTCTGCCCACAGCACCATTCCTTGCGCCGAAGCTGCCGGCGCCTGATGCAGGAATACGCGATGTGATGGTCAACTCGGCTGGGGTGAGTTTAAACACATCAGCCTTCAACCTTGTGAGTCGCTCCAGGTCTAAGTATCGTTAAATTTTACTTACTCATATAGACGGGAATGCCTGCTCTCTCGTTACCCATTGGATTTCTTCCCTCACTCGTGGAACCTCACCCTGAACTCCCGGTTGGTATGCAAATCGTTTCAAAGTTCTATCAAGAGCCGACTATTTACCGAGTAGCTTACGCCTGGGAGCAAGCCTTCGATTGGAAGACTTTTAAATAAATCCATCAGTCAGCAATTCGCTCTATAGCTGAGTTTCGTAAACGGGGTCTTGACATGCTGTTGTAATGAGCGAATGTGAGGACATCAATAGAGATTGCAATAGAATAGAAGTAAACTAGAGCCCCGATAAGAATGGTCGTGGTCGGGGGCTCCTAAGAATGGGCTAGATGGTAGTCACTAAGCAAGTGAAATATGGGCACATCAGCTTTGAGTCTCCAATCCCAATCCCTGATCTCCAATTTCCCAGATTTTCTGATTATTATATTAGCTTAATGGAATTATTTTCACCAACAATATGACTTTGTGAAGGCAGCTTCAGTAGCAAGAGAGAATCATAGGGATATGTGGGGCTGGGGCTCTATAGGAATCTGGACCATTGACGTAAAACAAAGATGGTGTTGAAAACCGGAGTTTATTTGGGAGCAGCTAGGTATAAATATGACACAATTGTAGCCACGTACCCCTGCTAATGTGGTCACTGCTTAGATTTTGATATCTTAATAAAAGTTGGAGCTTTCTTTCATTCAGTAATAAATATAAGCCAAGGCCACTATAAACGTGATACAAGTCGATTATAGCCGCAACAAGAGCCGTATAATCCATTCTTTAACTTCCCTCATCCAGCTTCTCCTTATCCAATAATACACCAAGCCAGTAATAATCCACATTAGAATAAAGACATCTCTTCCTGCATCAGCGCAAAAACAGCAAGCCTTTCCGACAACCAATTGGTTTACTACGACACAAATTGCTGTAATCGGCATGAATACCTGTACGGTCGGTATAAGTCCGGCTCACAAGATTGGAAGACAATTACACCCAGCATGGCAAGGAAAAGGATCGTATGTTCGCCAAGGCCGTTGAAGTTGAGCAGAGTTTGGAAGTTCCAAAACAGATATCGAAAAATCGGGATTGTTTTGCCTGCGAATGGCACCATAGCCCTGATTATCCCCATCACTAGGGACAAGAGTATATGATAAGACAGTATAATCCATCCTGCCTTGGTCTATAGCATATTTCATCCGAATATTGTTAAAGTTATGAAGTGGTGGTTATGCAGGATGACTAGCTGAGAACAGACTTGTTGTTATTGTTTATATGAATTACACATATTCATACCAAACTCAACAAGACATAGATAGAACTCTATCTCCCGAGCTGCAGCTGGAATATTAGACGTACTATTATCCATATGATCGGATTGTAGTCGATAATTTGCTTTGTGCAAAACGTGACGTCATGATCGACGGCATGCTTCAGTTATGCCATTTCGTAACAGTTTTCGGTCGTATGATTGGCGTCATAACTTTCCTGTCGGAACTCTCGTAGACCATTCATACAAAATGCGAAGCAATACCGTGGGACCTTTGCGCTGACTTTGAATGAGAACAGTTTAAAAGTCAGAAGCTGGCAAGCTTATGGATCCATAGAACAGAGTGTCTCCATTCCTCCGTAAATGACTTAGCTGGATGTTGATACTAGAGCTTGACACTAAAGCTGGTGTTCCACTAGCTCCAGAACCTTCAGTCTTCGCGAAAATTTTGTTTGAGTTGCCTTGCTGCTAATGAATCGACGAAAGAGAAGTGGCCGTGGAAAGCGGAACTTCTTGTGGATTCTGAGTCATAAAGTGTACTGGAACTTGAGAAGCTTAACGGTCGTTCCTGTTCTTCTTTGAAGAGGTCCCGTAGGCTCTGTCGAAATTTCACCCTCCTCAGCCTCTTCTGGACTCCATTCGAAAACTGGCGTTGAAGAGGCAATACAAGGTCGACTTCTGGGATAGGTTCTAATAGAGCGCGATACCCCTCGGCCAGAGACTGTGCAGGATCACGTAAAAATTGCTTGCCTTTACTTTCCAGTTGACCAATAGCAAAAACGGGAGTTTTGGCTCTTGTTCGTTTGAGAAGATGTGAAGTGCATGAGTCGTCCATGTCTTTTTGGCTCCTTTCCAAGTAGTTGTCTCTTTACATGTTGAAAACCGTTAGAATTTCTAGAGAAATAAAGTCTGATGAGAGTTGTAAGAGAGCGTCGAGCTGTTCTATTGTTAGGATCCAAGGGAATTATAAGATGATTCGATTGCATTGGTCGCAAAAGTTGGGAAAGTAAGTTTATAAGGTTGATTTCATACATGATAATAAACAGGGTTCAGATGCAATTGCTGGGGTCTGATCCTGGCACACATCCGTTTTAGTAATGCACATCTTACTGTAGATATGGAGTTCGTCTCAAAGAGCTGACAAGATCACGCACTAAATCAATTGAATTGTCAAGCATCTTCTCTGATGGGGGGGGGGGCACGTGGGGAGTTTAACGAGTAAGCAACACCCTCACTATTGTGCCCTATTTCCAGTCTGTGGGTGGCATGTACGACATCAATTGAATCATCGCTGGCACACTTCGCCATCCCCTATTATGTTATAGTAATAACTTATATTTTAAGATGGGGATTTATTGGGGATTAGGGAGGATTTGAGAACAACGTACCTACGTAATTAACTTAGCTTTTATTTGCAAATTAAGAGGCAGAAATGTGGCCGAGTAGGCTGTCAATGAACAATGGAAGAGGTGGGGCTGATTAATCTTCTCGCATATGTAGGTGGAAGGCAGAGACTCACCCTCCATCAGCTCTTATCTGGCCAGGGGTGTATTCAATCGTATCACCTAAGCAGCCACTGCTAGCTTGTAAGCTGTAAATATAGAAGATAGGGAAGCTCATTGTAAAAGTATATAGCATCGCGAATGCTCAGCCCTTCAACACTATAATTAGAGAGTCTTCTATCATTAAATTCCGTAGAGTTTATAACTAGGTGTAACGGTTCTAATTATTCTACTCTAGCTATTTCAACTCAAGGAAGATAGTTTATGGTATGATAAAATATTTATCAAGAGTTCGATTGTTAGGATATTGTTCTTGCGTGCTAACGATGTCTACTTTAAGCTGGAGAATACAGCTAAAATCGTTGCACTAGATATATTAAAGTTAATATATCGGTTCTATGGAAAGCGAGAAATGTAATTCTATTATTTTATCATTCTATCTAAGCTAACATTTATAGTTATCTCCATGGTTGATTATTTGTTCATAATTGATGCTCCAGGAAGCTCTCAAGACACTTTTGATTTCTCTTTGGAATATTAATCATTGTTACTGTTTTTACAATGACTTGAAAAGTTAGGTTGCTAAGATCTAATTCAGTCTTTCTTCAACGGCATATAGGTCTCCTCTATGCCATTCTGTGCCAAAACCATTATTTCAAGGCCGTTCCAACCTCTATATATCTTTCTGTTACACTGCCATACGCATCCTTAAATATACCCTTTGCCTCTCTACTGGATGCTGGACCTTACTCTCGTTCTTGCCTTGGATCATTCGTTCCTTCTGGAGGAATATGTTGATTCTTTAAAGCAAAGTTGGTTATCCGGTATCGTCAAGCTCCCGGCCGCTCCGGCCGCTCTGTATTGCTCTCGCTCGTAGCTTCAAACTGGGTCGCAAAACGAGTTGATAACATCATTTCCCTCCTCTTCAAGACCACTAAGTAAGGTAGCAACGTAGTATGGGAAGAAATGCTTTCCGTAGAGGGTTTTACATAATCTTTATGCACGTGCTTTTGTAGATATGGGCCTACCGTGCCTGAACCGGTATATCTGAACTATAGCGTCCGATTTCTCCTTCACGACTAGTCCACCAGTAGCATATCCAACAACAGATAATATTAACTATAGTGGCGCCAATGGTTAGTTAGTTTTATTTTATAGAGTTATAGCGAGATATATGAAGATGCCACTATGAGGCTGCCGTTCAGCTAAATTGGTATAATCGCTAACCAACATCTAACCTCTGCTGTTCCAAAACACAGGATTGTATACAAGCCTTCTGGGCAGTTCTTATTTATGAAGAACTTGCTTATGTGGATTCTTGCAAATCTGGACGAATAATAGGGCTACTTGAATACAAGAATAACAGCGAGTTCAGCCTAACCAAGTCTTTGATCGCAATATTTCTTGCTGTGCTATACTTTCGCATATATGGGAAGAGGAGCAGATTGACTCGTAAGATCTGGTAGATGGTACTAGGAAAACAAAGACCAACTAGCTACGATGGCTTTAAGCACTGCCATTTATTAATAATAGCCTTACTACAAAGTCCTTCCAAATTGGATATCTTAATATCTCTTACTACGCTGTCTATATTTGCGTATGGCCTAAAACAATAACATCAAGCGCTGTTAGACTGCAGTATTACAGCTAACCTGTGATACTAGCAATGAGGCAAGTAATTATACATATAAAATATTGCACGTGATATTTATTTTGGGGTATATATGGATTACCTTGTATTAAGGTGTTGAAGCAATTTAGTCAACGTGATGCACTATAGCTTATCCGTGTCATCTTAATAATCGTAAAGATACAAGTATCCTACATTTGAATTATTAGATTAGTAAGATGGCCTAGTCTAACTATACAAATATAACATGGTAGTATTAATTGCTTATATATGTAACTAAATAGCCCCTAGAATTTATGTCTAACCTAACCCTACACAACTTGTAGGAATTATGTTTAATCTTCTTAGGGGGTCTTAATTGTTGGAATATCGCTATAAGGTCGTCATACGACGCTGCTACACTCGTTTGTACACTCGTTCCTAATCATGTGATGCTACAAATGGGAGAGGGTATTGATACCCTCATCCGTCACATCACATTAACTCAAAAGAATCATTTACATTATTACACTACATTTTGGCCTGTTATTATAGATGAGATAAGGCGTATATTAACATTAATAAAGATTAAAGACTTGCAATATCACGGCTTATTTCTTCAACTCTCTAGGCCTCATTCTATGATCAAAGATTATCTCCTCCCTATTAAGCTTGTTTGTAAACAGCTGCAAAAGCGTACGATCGTCGAATTCCCTTGGACGGTTAACTTTCCTCTATTTCTCTAGAAGAAAAGGCAGGTGGCGATCATCCTCTTTCACTTCTCTACTCTTCATGTTCGTGTAGGTATGTGTTGTAGCGTAGTCTGATGGGATCTTGTTGAACTGAATATGCCAATCCTGCAGCAAAGGGCTAAGGAGCGCTACTCTATAGTTCCTACTGTAAACAAAACGACTGGAGATTGGCTATCTTTGGATAGACAGCGTCTGCATTGTCCAGGATGACCTCGAGGATTGGCAACGGGAAGCAGGGACGATGCATGTCACCTTAGGAGCGCTATGGGGAGCAGACCCCACTACCGGACTTTTCTCCACGGTATCAAATAATTTGGCGGCATTAGTAGCAGAGCTCCAGCTTCAGTTTACCAAGTGGCCGTTGTACATCCAGCGAGAGCACCCTGACTATCAATGATTGGCAACCGCGTGACGTCGGTTGGGACATGCCAGTAGTATCCTCCCTGTTCAAACATGCTTGGACATACCAGGAAAGAATGCTCTCACCTCGGCTGTTACTATTTTCCGATAGCGAACTGGTGTTTTTGTGCTTCCGCCATGCGACATGTGAGTGTGGAGCGATGGCGGATCGCGTCACTCACCCGAAAAGGAGGGCATTTTCAGAGCAGGCGACCCTATAGTAAGCGTGACTATTTTAGGAGTTTGGTTGCGTCTGATAGCGCAATAGAAGCAATAGGCTCAGCACCAGACGGTGTTTTAAATTGTAGCGCCAGGTGGAGGAGCATGGCCCGGGATTTCAGCCTTCTGGATATAATGTATGACCGGCTGGCAGCTATTGCTGCCATCGCTCAGCAGATGAAGAGGGCGCGACCCGACAATATTTATCTAGCCAGTATCTGGTCTGGGTCGATCCATGAGGACCTGATATAGTTTGCACCACGCCAGCAAGAGAAGAAGTACTGGGCACCTGGACGTATATCAAGACCCGCGACTTGCAGCGCAACGCCCAGTTGGTCGTGGGTGTTCATTGGAACCGATGTTTCCTTTGCCGACGTACAAAATCGAGGCATTAGCTCTATTCTCATGAAGGTAGCTAAAGTAGTAGAGGCAAGCTGTACCTATAGCGAGCAGGGTGGATATGCATGTCTTCGAGACAGTCGTCTGGTCTTGTATGGGAACGTACTAGCCTGTTGGGCAGTGCTAGCCCTAAACATCTCCAGTATACGGATTCATCATTGACAGTCTAGACTCTTAATACAAAACCAATATGCTCTGATGGATCGGGGTGGCTTCATTAGAGGCTGGGCATTGCAGCGTCGAGTATACCTCTTAGAGATAGCAAGAGTGCCTAGTACGCATGTAAACTCCCCTACACCTGTAGCCAAAGCGGATAGAGCGTGGAAACGATACTATCTGATTCTCAAGAGAGAAAGTAAAAACAATTTATTTTCCAGAGTTGGACTATTGCTTGTGGATTCTTATGAGCCTTATCCACCTAAAGAAAAACGACTTGATAGAGCTTTTCAACAGCACACAGTAGGGCGATGACTTGTAACATTGTATAACTCTACAAAAGAAGTATCAAAGGTATATAATGGCTGGAAGAGTGAGAAGGGGGTGTTATAGCATAACATTAGACTTCGTGGTTGTTGTACAATCGAAGATTTTTATATACAAAACTGTTGGTACAAAAACTTAGTATAAAACCTCGGTTGAAAACCTAATACGAGGGACCTCGTTTTACAACCCTATTCATATGGGTATGTAGAACCTATTTTAGGAAATACTAGAAAGTGTAGATAGAAATTATTACTTTCTAGACTTTCTAGGTAAAATTCAATTAATATACAAATATGAAGAAGCCTCGTACTTTACTTTAATTATTCATTCACATCTAAACTTAACCTAAATTATTCACGTACTCTATTACTATTAGTATTTGTTATCTATAGTAGGTGTACTAGAGGGGAAACTTGTATATCGAAGGCTAGGATTTTGATCGTTTTTTATAGCTTCAATAGCCAAAACAAGCCCACTTTCAATTGGGAGCGATTCCATGTAGTGATGTTGATGTGATGTAGTGTCCAAGTGAAAGGAGGGTTAAATTGGTGTAAAGTGTCCCACTGGCGTTATACTATATCTAGAATACTATAATATAGTACGTGATCAACCATCCTGAAATATGACACTTACACCAGCTGTTCACTCGTATATCTTCAAAATGAATAACGAAAAAACCGATACAGATTCTTTGATTTGTTCCAAAACTTGTTGAATGTTGCTATGGGCAATATTGCTCGATCAAAACATCGTCTAATCCCTCTAAGACACCGAAATCCAATCCAGTCTGTTTGATAACAACAATGATCGCATCGAACTGGCTCAAATGTTCCTTATTCCAGTCTCGAGCATCGTCCAGCTTGGGAATATAAGATAATGCTTCCGCCGAAACAAGTGGATCTGCAAACGACACGTGAACATCCCAAGAGTCCAGTAAGCGGACGACGATCCCTACACCGGGAGAATTTGTCGTGAGGTTTTGCCCTGGTTTAAACGCGACACCAACCACGAGGATTTTCTCCCTGTGATGGGAAGCGCTAGAGTCTCTGCGCTTTGCAAGCAAAGCTGTCATTGCTCGGTCTGCCAACGCAGCAGGTCTTGAACTCATTTTCTTCGTCGCATGTTGCAGGAGTGGGAAATCGCTAGTATTGAACAGGTAGCTTGGATTCACGGGAATACAATGGCCACCCACGCCTGCAGATGGAGAAAATGGGAGATAACCGAATGGTTTTGTTGCCGCCGCGCGAGAGACCTCGAAGGGGTCGATCGGCTTAGAGAGGAGGCCGCATGCATCTGCCATTTCATTGGCATACGCGATGCAAACCATTCGCTGACAGTTTTCGTAGAGTTTAGTCATCTCAGCCACCTCTGGACATGAAACTGGAACAAGGTTCTCGAAAACTCGCGAGTAGAGCTTTTGGATGGATTGGAGTGATTGTGGTGCGATGTCGTCAAGTCCAGAGATTATCTTGGGAATGCTCTCGTACGGCGGAAAGATGCGACCAGGGTCAACCCGCTGCCGAACATGTCAACTTTATGCCTACAATGTGCTTAATAGCTTCTGCCGCTTTCTGACTTACCTCTGGGCTCATGCCAGCTCGTAAGTGGTATTTCTGTACCATGCTGCTCAGGAGACTTCGTGTCATTCCTACTGAAACGGAGCTTTCAATGATGATGGTGGCACCAGCTCGTACTTGTCCGCAGATCGTATCGAGTGCACTTTGAATAATGGTTGTATCAGCCTTGGTGCTGTTCGGGATCAGAGGCGTCGGGACTGCCACCAGAAAATGTGTAGCCGGTGCAAGGCAAGATGGATCACTCGTCAAGTAGACATTTGTGCTGTTTGGGAACTGCTCTGCCACAGTTTCTAGTCGTTTCGCATTTACATCGAAAGCAATAACCTTGTAGTGCTTGGAAAAGGCAGTTACAAGATGAAATCCGACGTATCCAATTCCCATGACAGCAACTACAGGCGTCTGGTCATCTTGGATATGAGAAAAGTAGTCTTCTTCAATGCTACCAAAGGAAGAAACTCCAGATTCTGGTGAAGTTGAAAGGGAGTTTGACGAAGAGGAGTGTGACCGTGGACTGGTAGCCAAAGATGAAGTGCTAGATTCTTCTAACAATCTAACTGCAAAGTTCCACGACCGACTATCCGTAGCTGTGGGTGGTAGTGGAGGATCCATAGAGTGGTTTTGTTTTAGCTTAAGGTATGTGATAAATTGTCTAAGTATACTAAGGTTCAACTAAATGCTGAGAGAAGTTGGGCTTTCTTTGAGTGGCAATATAGTCAAAATAGCACAGTAACAGTAGTCGACTTATTGAATTGGACAGAAAGTTAAAGTTTAATCTATCACCCAGATTTGAATAAGTATCCATGAGACCCTTAGATCACGTCAGGTGGAACGAGCCAGCCTAGACAGCCGGTGCTCATCGTAACCAGAACAGGGATTCTGAGATTCCTAATCATGTTTTCCAGAGTCAGGTTCTTTGGCTTAGTCTATTGAGTAGGCTCTCATCTTTTCGCCATCTCGTGCTTGAATGGCACCACACGGAATCACGGCTGAGAACGTGAAACCTCGAGGATTCGACTCTGCAGATTTTACCTTTGTGGCCCTGGAGGACAGCTCTTGGCGACGAAATGCAATGCTGATGGCCATTAACTATAAGCGAAGTTCCTGCTAGCTGATACTGCCCAGCCATTAAAGCACCTATGTAGAAATAGCGTCCCGTATTTACCCAAGGCTGTACATCCCAAAGCTATGTGTGCCTGCGATATTAGGGTTAGGCTTAAAGAATCTGCAAGGTCATAATGTGTAGGCGGGAAGAATTTGGGCTTGAGCTGATTAAGGGGACTAACTCTCCACGCCAGCTGAAGCCATTATCACTTAAAATGGTGATCTGTATTCTACATGGAGCTATCTGCACCAGTTCTGCACGTTGTGTGAAGTCGGTCAATTGCTCGGATGTTTTGTGAAAATACAAAATTCTCGTCCTCACCATCCCAGTCGGCGATGAGAACCATCCGACCATCCACATGTGGGACTAAGTCTCTATTATTGCTGGAAAATTGCCAAGGAGCCCAAAGATAGAATTAGGCAAAATGGTTGAGTAGGTGATTAGTATAAGCTGCAGTTTACGACTCCAGCTGCCTTGGGGACCTAGATCTTGTAGTTTTTTAAGACGTAATATCTATAGTCTTGCAATAAGATACGTGGTTTTCATCTTCGAAACAGCAACGAATGAGCAGTGAGAGCCGTTGCTGCTGGTCGCTTTGCTACAAGAGGCTATAGGAGCAGACCCTGCTCGCTTACTCGCCACGCCGGTTATTCTTCTGCGGAGTGCAAGGAACTAAATTCCGACCTGCCGGCCCTGGAAGATGACACGTTAAGCCTACTTGCCATAAGCTATTACTCTTACCGTTCAATGAACACTCCCCGCAGCCGAAAGCAACCCTAACCCCTCCACCACTGAGATACCAAGTCAGGGGCCTTTCTCTCCAGATTTCAATACTTGGCACATGTACGAATGTTTAGCGTGTTGTAAAATTTGATCGACTATATTATGACCAATCTGTGCGCCCGACCGGCCACTTCTAGCGTAAGAGGCCTGTCCAGACTGACTGGCACACCGTTGCTACTCCAAGTGCCAAGTCTGCCGCTGCACGATCTACCCCTTAGAGCCAGAAATAAAACCACGTTCGTATATTATTATCATATAGTATCCTTGTCGATTATGGGTAGATCTGCAAAGTACTTCCGACGTACATCTATCGTATGTCCTGGTCAGACTTACCATCATATAACATTCCAGCCCTGGCCAAAGTAGCCTCATCGTGGCATCTTTGTAGCCTAACGGTGGAAGCTTTCTCAAGACGGCATGAGCACATAAGCTCGGAGCCAAGACTTGGATACATGGAAAACTTGCTTTCGTATCCGTAACAGATGGAAGCTCATGCCACTTACTGACCTTGAGACCTCGCACAGGCTGTGGGGGGCCTCGCCAACACTGTCTAGATTTGAAGTTCCGAATGCATATGGCAAGGGCTCTTAAATTTAGTCCCTTTTGAGAATCGCCTGACCAAGATGGATAATATCTCCTGTGGAAATCTTGTTGCCTGTCTAAACATGCATACGCAGGCGAGCTAGTTAGCATACAGGACTTTGGCAGCTAGCAGATCCATTAACTGTATAATGGATTCTCAACTCAGATCTTGAATCAGTAAAATTGATACTTCGCTCGTTTTCTTCCAATTATTTTGACTGAGCCCTAATCCAGAAGCTTCAAACACATTCGTTTTGGATACAAAAAAGATATCGGGGCAATGGAATATTCAGCGCCAGGCCAGTCTATGGAAAATTCCCATGTTCCGGATCCATTCAGTGACGAAAATACTTGGTCCGATGGGTCAAAACCCTCATCTGATTCTTCAGGATCTGCTGAAGAGAACACAGTGCCTCTCAGATCCGCTGGTCGTTCTCTTACACAGACACAGACTGCCTCAAGTGCTCACCATGATTTTGCTACCCCTCAAGTTCCAGTCGCATTAAGAACTCGCCACCAAAATCCGCATCAACAACAGGAGTCCATCCTAGCAGCACCCACAAATCTCCGGCATACAAATCGATCCCCAATCCTTCATGTTCAGCATCATTCGCAAGAGCAACCTGAGGCAGATCTTCCTACGCCTTATCAGCCATCATACCTTCGTCATCAGTATCAGCCAGACGATACCTCTTCACAGGATTCATCAATTGTTCGTCAACAACAGCAACCACGTGATCCATTTGTCGAACCCCGTCGTCGACGGCAAAAGCTCCGTGCTGCAGACCCTTATTTCAATGTTCAACCCATCAACACTCCACCTCGCCGTCTTCGACCAAGTGAAGACGAACAAATCTCACCATTACCTCCAATCGGCCGATTGCCTATATATGATCAATATTCTTCGTCTAACGAAGATCTAGTAGATCCTCAATTTCAGGAATACGTTGCTACGTTATCCAACGTCGTCACTAGGCGAGCTCTGCCAGACCCTTTAGATACCAGCCCCCAAAAAATAAAATCTGGAAGAAGGTGGATCTTTGTTACCAAGTGGATATTTATAACCGTGCTAGTTGCTTCCAAGTACGTTATCATTGCCAGAAATCTTCCCCCCCCTCCATTATCTTTAGACTAATGATCAATGCTTCAGTGCCTTCTTTATTTTCGCAACTTGGTGGTGGCCCAAGTACTACTACGCCTTCTTACCTTTCATTACTATCACAGTAGCTCTCAATTGCATTATGGTCCTATCCGTAATGTTCCACACTTTATTGCACAGAATATCTCCTGAGAAGAAGGAGATTCCCGAAGAACCCGAAAGCATGGTCCTCTTACTCCCATGTTACAACGAGACTCGAGAAGAAATCACCAAGTCATTAGATTCTTTGGTCGACCAGATCAATATTGACCCCCACAAAAAGGCTATCATGATCGTTTGTGACGGCCAGGCTCGAGGACCTGGAATGGAGAAAGCAACTTCCGAATATCTCCTGGAGGATGTATTGATAGATAGATGCTCCCGAGAGTCGATCCCAAATGCTTACACAGCCTGGGACCATGGGGAAATGGACATCGTCGTTCAAAGAGGAAGTTACGGAGGGATCCCTTACTTGTGCATCATCAAACAAGCAAATAAAGGAAAGAGAGACGGACTCATTCTCGTTAGGTCATTCCTATACAACTTCAACCGCCGCGAGCACAACCCTGCTGTTATACTGTCACCATATTTCTTCGGCCTCATGGCCTCATTCCTCATCGTTGATGCTGGCTTCTCCAAGGTCGATGTCCTCATCGGCATGGATGCTGACACATTCTTTGAACCGTCGTGCATCTCAGAACTCATTGAGCAGTCACACTACAAAGATACAGTTGGTGTTTGTGGCTATGTAGCTGTGGATTTCACTACATCGTCTTGGTCACCTTGGCGACTCTATCAAAACTCGGAGTACATGATCTCGCAGTGCCTCCGGCGCCTTCATCAGTCAATTGCTACACATAAAGTGTCCTGTCTTCCAGGCTGCTGTCAACTGCTCAAAATTTGTGAAACGACATGTGGCGATCACGTCCTGCTTGACTTGTTTGGGTACCACCCAAGCCCAACGGACAATCTTCTCAAGCAAATCAGAGCCACCGCCAGTGAAGACCGGAACCACGTATGTCTGATGCTATCGACATTTCCGAGAGCTCGTACTCGGCAAGCCCTCAATGCCCGGGCTTACACAGATGTTCCTCACACATGGTCTGTTTTCCTGTCCCAGAGAAGGCGCTGGACGCTTGGCGCTACTGGAAATGATTTATTTCTCATGACTGCCCCGGGAATCGTCCTATTCGAGCGCATCCTTGCAATTGCCAATGTCCTTACATGGGTATTAAATCTCTTCATCATTGCATGCCTTGCTAGTTTCATCATGGCATGTCTTCGTGAGTACTTTCCTTCACTTCCCCAAAATACCCAAGTGGCTATATAGTTGTAACAGAATACTAATTTAATATTGCACTTCAGATGTTAGCTATAAATTAATTCTTGCCTTTGCCTCAGTTATGATCGTACCGCAACTCTACTACCTTTTCATTTGTGTATGGCAACCGCGCAGAGTAAAAGAGCGTGTGCAGTACTTGATGGGGCTCGTAATTTATGTTTTCCTCGGCCCATTTTTAAATGTTCTAGTCCTTTCATATGCGTTATGGAGCATTGATAACTTTGCCTGGGGAAAAACAAGAAAAGTTGTGGAGGTTGTGGGTGATACAGAGAAAATTAACACTGGGCTACCAATTTCCCAAGGCGATTCCGGAGGTCAATCTTTGATGAATGGGGAGTCAGGCGAGGAGGCTTCCCCTGGCATCTAGTCTACAGAAATATAATATTTCTTCCTGACCTTTATAAGCCTGATTGCATATAATGTAACCTAAGCCATCGTGTATGCATGGTGGAGCATAGATAATTTTACCTGGAGAAAAAACGGATAGTGGTGAGTTGTGGATGATGCAAAGAAAATAATCCTGGGCTCCATGTCTCATGGCGATTCCGGAGGTCAATCTTTGATGAACGGGGAATCAGGTGATGAGGCTTCCCATGGCATCTAGTCTGCAGCAATACAATGTTACTCTCTGACCTTCATAAGCCTGATTTCCTATAATGCGAGCCCATGGGTTGTCACTTCTTGGCGCACAGCGGGGTAACTTCAGCGCCCTGGATATTCGGAGGACAACCGAGTCAAAACAAATTCACTTCCCATTTGGGAAAAGAGATGAGGGGTTAGGAAGCTTAAAGAGGATCGTGTTATACCCCTTGTGAAATTCGCAAGTCAGCGCCATCAGATCTTTCAATAACGTGTTGTCAGCGTTTGACAGGGCAGCTAAGAGATGGCTTGGCAACCCGTTCCATCGCATTAGCCCTGCTCAGGGTCGTATTCTCCTTTTTTGCGAGGGACAACTGTCAGTGTCTATTCTTAGGAAGACTATGTGAGAGCTTGATGTGATAATAAGTAGTCATCACGGCTTGGCATGAAATAACGAGTAGTCCTTCAGGACCCAGCGCAATTCCAGAATCATCATCATTCCCATCATGTATATTCAGAATTTGGTACTTGCAGTGCCTTTTTTCTGTGCTCATATTATTAATGCACATGGTGGACTTCAGATATTGGGTGGTTCTGACGCCATTCATGCTCTTCAACCCCGAACAGCTTCATCGTTTGTATCCCACAGATCCCAAATTGGCACCGAAGATGAGGCCTCGAGTATCTTCCTGGATGAACGTGCTGTCAATATGAGGTGCGGATATGTAAACGGAACTTGCCCTGCCGGATATTGGTATGCGAAACTCTGCTTGAGATCCCAGATAACTCAGAATAATACAAAGGAATGCTAACGGTTTACTAGTTGCTCGATCGGGGGTTACTGGTAATTAAACTCTAGTTCCTAGAAGTCATGCAAGTATTGATACTTAATTCGTGTTTTTAGTGGAAAAGGGTTCCATTACTGCTCCGGTCCAGCATGCCAGCTAGACTATTGTGATAGCTGTGACGGGAATATTTCACCAGCAGGAGACTCTACCAAAGATGTTCCTCGACCTCATGTAGGAAATATCAGCTATGGAGGAGCTGGCATCTACACCTGCACAAACAAAAACCACGTTGCGTTGACTTTCGATGATGGGCCCTACATTTACACGTCAGACCTGCTCGATATACTGGACAAGTACAACGCCAAGGCTACCTTTTTTATCACTGGCAACAATATGGGAAAAGGAGAGATGGATCAATCATCCACGGGCTACCCACAGATCCTCAAGAGAATGCACGCCGCAGGTCACCAGATTGCCAGCCATACGTGGACCCATCAAAATCTGACTAACATGACCAACACACAGCGGGAAAATCAGATGTACTTCAATGAAATGGCCTTCAGGAATATCCTCGGCTTCTTTCCAACATATATGCGACCGCCATATTCCGAGGCCAATAATGCTACGCAAGAAATGCTGTTTGATATGGGTTATCATATTATCTATTACAATATTAACAGCGATGGTACGGCTTCCTATGATGTGTTGAGAAAAATATTAGCTAACATCCACTAGATTATGATAATGACAGCCCTGAGTTGATCCAAAATGCTAAAGACGAGATTGACTTACAGTTCGCCACGGTGAACGTCACCGCTGGTTATCCTGCCAACTTCATCGAAATTGGGCATGATATACATGAGCAAACGGTGCATAATCTAACAGCGTGGACATTGGAACGCATGTTAACACTAGGCTTTGGCACCTCGATTACTGTCGGAGAGTGTCTGGGCGACCCATCCGCAAACTGGTACAGGAATGCATCAGGCGCTCCGCCCGATGCACCTGTCAACCAGAGTAACCTCGTAAGTCTATTAAGCGATTGACTGAATCCTCCTCATGATTGCTTGCTGTGTACCTGCTTACCTCTCCATAGGCTACTGTCACGCCTACTGCTATTCCATCGTCCGGACCTTCAGCGAGTGCAACCCCGAAGTCAAACGCAGGGATTAAGATGGAAAGTAGCTGGGCGCTGGGATTCTTAGCTTGTGTGTGTGGTACTGCGGTTCATGTAATGTGATGGGTGATAATAGCCAATGTTTCCTTCATGAATGACTACGAATTTGATGATGATGATGCTGGTTGAAGTCAGGAACTTGATCCTCTCGCTATTACTATTTGTTTTGTTCTAGTCTAGACTGGACCGAGATCCGCAATGCAATTCAGCCACGACGCATTAAGCTTGTACCTTATTTATTGATGACTAATAAAAAAACTAAGTAAGTTACCACTCTTATTTTAACGACCATCGAGTCTCCGATGGTTTACATTGAACTAAACTATTACTTATGTGCAAGTACCGTAAGCGGCATTACATCCCGTGCCACAATATTCCGTTGTATTACCACAAAATGCATATTGAGAGCAGCAATTGCCATAGGTAGAATCTTGACATGTGACGCTATTGCCGCAAGAACCATCCGTACTTATTTGAGGCGTTGACGAGGGGCTCGCTCTGAGTATGATCACCTATTCAGCGAAAGATCAAGGATGAAGTAACCACGATAAGAAATAAATATTATCAGAATGATGGATTCAAAAAATCAATGAGATATAAAACGTACGGATTGCAGGTGCCGAAATCGGGTTGACAGAACGCGCCGCAGTGATCGGGAGTGCTACCACAGAATCCATAGCGAGAACAGCAATTTCCGTAGGATGAGCTCTGGCAAGTTACACCAGTGCCGCAGTGCCCATCAGTGCTGACTGAAAGAGTGGTTGTAGACGTTGCTGAACTTGTGGTGGATGTCGGGGACGTCACGGTCGTGGAAGACTGGGAAGAAGTGGAAGAACTTTACGAAACAACACACAAAGGTTAAATTCATGGTCCTTAGTAAAATATGGTAGAAGGTGCAAGGTAACTTACACCCCGCAGGATCCAAAAGTATCCTGGCAACCAACCCCACAATAGTCTGCTGTTGAGCCACAAAAATTGTACTTGGAGCAACAGTTTCCAAACACAGAGCCTTGGCACGTGATTCCCATGGTACAGTTACCCTCAGTGCTAACTACGAGTGATGGTGTAGTGCAAGTCAGTGCCGTACCAGCCGTTCGGTACCAGTTTTCTGGAGGGTCACCAAGACATGTGCCTACAGTGACCGAGGTTCCGTATCCGTCTGCGGCCATAGTCTGAAGCATATACTCGGTCAGATTGTAGACAGTTTGATAATGGATATCATGGCTAAGAACCAAGGCATTGCTAGGGTTCGGATTAAGGTAGTTGCTAAAAATATCTTTGGAGGTTTGGATTAAAGTCGGATCGTCATTTGCGTAGTCGAAGGTGTCGAGGTCATAGTAGATTGCATGGTACCCAAGTTCTGATAAATAGCTAAAGCAATCGGTGTCACATTCGACATAAGGTGGGCGGAAGTATGTGGGGAATACACCAAGAATATTACGAAATGCCATTTCGTTGTAGTAGATTTGATTATGAAAATCCGTTGATGAAAGAGTATTCGGGTGTTGATGAGACCAAGAATGACTAGCGACTTGATGGCCTGAACTATACATGCGCTAATAGAGATTAGACATGAAAATCTGTGGATTGAGGAGTAGTGACCTGGATTAGGGCTGGATAGCCTGTAGTACAATCATCAATTTCACCCTTTCCAAGATTATTACCAGCTACTTCTATGTTAGCATAAATAGCTTCAACGTTTCTACGCAGCACTTACTGATAAAGAAAGTTGCTTTGGCATTGTATTTGTCAAGTAGATCCAGTATATCCTTGGTATATATATATGGTCCGTCGTCGAAGGTCAAAGCCACAACTCCGGCCTCAGTACAATCATTAATTCTCGACCCATATGGAACGCTCCCTACTTGTGGCCGTGCAATGTCAGAAGTCGACACTCCTGGAGGAACCGTGTTGGCGTCACAAGCAGGGCCGTAGAGGAACTGGCAATCGGGAGCAGAGCAGTAGTCGCTTCCTTGCCCACAGACCCTTGGAGCTTCTGTTAAAATGAAATTCTCTCTCTACGTTGACTTTACTTACCCGCTCGCAGAACAACAATAGCCTGCAGCACAACTTCCCACACCAGGTCCACACTGTTGCTGGCGTCTAGCATTCCTGTGTGGTGGTTGTGTATCTGTATGTTCTATAATGGGTACCCTCGCAGCAACTGGTGTTTCAGAAAAGAGGTTACGAGACTTTAGATTGGCCATGAACTTGCTGCCACCCATGAATTTGGGCAAGCGGTCGTGAGGGTCCCTGGCAACACGCTCAGCTTGGACAGAGATCGTATCTCCTAGCACCAATAAGAGTAGTAACGCGGACTGCATAATTATGGCTAGTAGTTGGTCATTAGGTGAATTTCTTCAAATGATGAAGGTGAACGTAATTATTTAAGTTTTCAGAGTTCAGCAGCCTGGGCCAACGGCAAAGGTTAAGGAGTATGGGACACTAAGATCCAATTCCTATGCCTGACAACTTGTTTAGGCATTCATTGCAACCAACTCTTTCCAATTGACTCAAATGGGAAGCAAAATTACGGAAAGGCTATCCACCAGGAGGGCATAAGCCGATCCCTGTGGCCATTACACTGTGGTACGAGGCTGCAATAATCACGTTACTGAGAAAGACGAAGAAGTCAGATTCGAAGTAGTAACCTATGAGGTAAAACTACCTCGTACCAAAAAATCATGAGACTGGGTAGCAGTACGAGGTCGGGCCAAGACGGTGAATTGCAAGGGGGAAGGGAGGGGTATAGAGTACTAGGGCTGGAATAAGAGCCCCTGACGCCACTGCAAGTCAGCTTACCTCCTCGTCTCTTTGTCTACTCGCTTATGGCCAGATGATGCATCTCGGCAACACTATCAACCCCCGCATTTTGCACTTCAACGGGTAAATCAGAGTTGTCGTGCGTTCCCCGTCATGTCCTCGTATCCGCCAACTCGATAAAATTGGTGCATATGCTATGTCACTCTGGACTTCATCCTGCCCTATCACCTCCACATAAGCCCCCAACACATCAAAGCCAAGTAGGCAGAGCCAAATATACGAGGCCGACATGCGGAGGCAGGGAAATGTGCATATTCCCTGGTGGTATTGTTTGCAATGGAACGGATTAGCGCAGGCAAGTCGCCAGTAACCTGTCAGCATGCATTTAATGTTTCGTTGTCTGTTCCCGGCCCAAGCCTCACAGTATCCTCTAGTATGGTCAGTGCCTGACATTTACTAAATGCTACCTGTAAGGCCAAGATCGGGAGTTGTGTGTCCTTATGCGACAAATCGCTTCTCAACCACTTGCGACATTGGTGCTGCACTGCCTCGTCACACAGCTCAGCCACTAATCGAAAGCCAGGTGAGTTTCTCATTGTCTTCATAGTCAAATAGCAGTCTCTGAAGTACTATACGATTCAGTCTTGAAATCTGACGCCCTCCTTCGTCTTGCCGCTTCAGGCTCGAACCAAGTGGCAAGAAACGTCACAACGCATACCCACATTCCTTTGCTACCATGCGGATTCAAATATTAGCATTGTTCAGTTTGTTACTGATATCTGTCGTCGCTGAAACTGTGAAAGACAATGGCGAGGAGTGCAACTGCTTTCAAACCAACGGCTCTTCCGGGGCATATTTCGCCAACCACCGTTTTTTTGACTATCGCAATGTTCCTTTATCTCTTACTTCCAACCCACCTGTTATAGAAGTGGCATCAGATACGAGCAATGCCAATGTTTCGAGCGACTTTTTCGCCAGTCCATCATGGACGGCGGACTGGTCAACCCAGAGTTGGAATAATAGTGATAGCCTTGGAGCGTCTGGGTCCGATGCGACGGTGCTTATGATCTACTCAAAAAACAATGTTTATATTGGTAAGGGTTCTCTTATTCTTTAATGGGATATAAATTAATCAAGTCGATTTAATCTACCAGAATCCAGCCAAGATAACTCATCTGAATATACGACTTACCTCACGCTACGTACAACTCGTACCGAAGACTTCCAGTCAAGTGGCGAAATCGATTCTACGGCTTTGAATTACCATTATCTCTCTGTTCGTTACTTGGCTCGGATCAGTGGTGATGCAGGCGCCTGTGCTGGGATGTTCACCTGGCGATGTCCTGATCTGTGTCGCTCGCCATCCTCGCCCGACGTGGAGGAGGCCGACATCGAGATCCTCACTAATGATTCTAACCACCAATTGCATGTAACTAACCAGCCATCGGTAGGCCCCGATGGCTTTTCTCAACCTGAAGCAACAAGGAATATCACCCTTCCCAACGAGGCCGTATGGAGAGAGTGGAATGAGTACCGTTATGACTGGCAACCAGGTATGAGCACCTGGTATGTGAATGGGGTAGACGTAGGGAATATCAGTTTTCAAGCACCCAAGAATCCAGCTGGCCTTATTCTGAACATGTGGAGCAATGGTGGGAGCTGGACTGGGAACATGAGTGTGGGCGATGCTGGCTATCTGCAAATCCAGTGGATAGAAATTGCGTACAACACCTCGGGATCCTTCTCAGGGTCAAAGAAAGTGCGGAATAGTGCTGAGTTGTGGGAAGACTTCATGGCGCCTGTAAGTGACGATATTGGGCCATCTGGGAAGCTGCTTCGTTCATCTGCTTCATCGTCTAGAAAAGATTCTCATCAGGGATTGCTTGTACCTCGTGCTAAACACTGCAAAACAGTGTGTAGTATTGACACCAATACTAAGACGATAGGAACTCCAACGGTGATAAGTCTTGCTAGTTATAGCACGCAGCCACTTACTTGGTCTCTTAGTATTACCCTAGCACTAGTTGGGTTTTTATTAACCTAAATATAACCTGTCTCGGGAGATGAAAGAGTATTTAGAATTCACAAAATTTAAGACAGAGAATGAAACTAAATAGGACTAAGTCTATACATATAATATATTAAAATTAAGTTGAGTTTTAACCTGTTGGAATATCCTTACTGGATCTCGATAATATATCCGTTTGTACACCTGTCTGTACCTTGCTACAAACACCACCTGTTTGCAATTACGTATTACTACAAACGGAGGTCGAATTGGTACCTATTCTGTTTTTACTACAAACAGGATTAAGGTTTTGATAAGATCCTCCATCACACTCACTTAGAAGCATCATATCTACATTTTTACCTCACATTTCTGACCTGTCATTACAGCTAAAATAAGAGGTAGACCAACATAACAGTTGCTTCTCTTATTTGTAATATAAACGAGGTTTTTTATATAAGGAGATACACCTTATACTACGTCATATTAATATTCTAAATATCTCTAAATTCTTATTCATAAGTTACTACTTAGGATTTATTTCTCCTTTACTACTTGAATTTCTCTGACTCAATAAAATAGATAGAAAGATAAACTAGATAGAGAAATTTTATAGTCCTACTTATAGAAGGTACGATGTCCTCTTTCGAATAGAAGTACATCATAGCTTATCTAGCTTACGCAGTAATCCAAGGTAGAAGACTTAGTATATAAAGAGCTCGAAATTCTAAGTAGATAGGAGCTTCATACTTGACTTTAATCTTTTATTTTATCTCTTCCTTACATCAAAATTAGATATATACTTTTACTGTCTACTTGGTAATACTAATTAGTCTAGAGTAACCCTAACCTTAGAATCCCCGGTAAAACGTCAATCAGACGTTTCACCTGCTCCTCCACCCAGCAATACAATATTTGGGTTGGAAGTAACACTCGGTTGGTGAGATAGACCTGACACGATGGAAAATTCATCCATTAGATAAGCTGATGCCGGCCCTAATGCACTGGACACAGAGCTTTAACACTGCCGCAAAACTTTTTGTAGTGTCTATCTATGCTTGGCATTATCGATTAGACTCTTGCCTAGGGTAGATGAAGATCCAGTTGCGGCATATTCAGCAGTAAATCCGCAAGAAGTCGGCTCAGGAGGGTAATGAGCTAGGGGTAGTCGTGATCACCACACTTTGAGCATTCTGCAGTATGTGGCGAAGGCTAGATTTTGAAAGTAGGGCCTTTAGACTTTGGAGATATAATTATCAATTTCATGTTTTTACTGCTACCAACAGTAGTAACAGGTTGAGTAGTTGCTCGGCATAGACGAAAACGAGTCTTGGTGATTCTGGAGGGACTTTTATTATCAAATAGATGACGAGGTAGAATGAAGTAACAGGATCCCTTCAAATAATGACGTGATTCTAGATAAGAACAGGTAGAGGAGGTAGACTGGCCTAGTTTAGGTTGTGACTTGCTCGAGGCCGAAATACCATACGTAAGTGACCTCGCTGCGGTAGTTACAATTGTCCAAGACAAAGAAGTGCACGGAATCTAGAAAGTCAATTTAGTAGCGCAGCAATAGCAATGAATGCCAAGTTATTGGCCGGATGATGCGCGCAGGGGATTTGGTACTAATGTTGAGGGTAACCATATCCCGCAGGGTTGACCCTGCGGGAGGCAGCGGTTGAAAAATAAAAGTCATGTGTGCTTCCCAACAACAGCCAGTTCTGTCACAAATCATCAAGCACACAGAAATTGTCAGCCGAGGGTTTCAATGATAGGGCTGAGTAACATTGGATTGCTAAGATTTTAATAGTCAATGATATTCGTCTATACCCAAAGCTCTAATTTCGTTTATTGCTTCTTCGCCTCCTACTTCTCCTCGTCCTCCTTCTTCTTCTTGATCTCTTTCCTATGACTTGGGATCGGGCCAATATGCCGCACCTGATGATCGTTTTCGATTCTAGATTGACAAATTGTCTACTAGTTCTTCTCTACATCCACGCTCAAATTGCTTGCTCTGTGTTTCTTTCTATTTTGACGAGATAGTTGGATAGCCCTTATTGTTGCTAAGGTAATCCAGAATGTGTAACTCAAAGCTGCAAAAACGATATCGGCTCGAATGACCATACATATATGACCAGTGCAGACGTAGAGCTTAGAGACTGAGATAGCCAATGCAATGAAAGTGCCAAAGTATAACCCTGCAACTATTGCTTCAATAAGGAATTCATAGTAAGGATTAAAACCTATGAAAGACATTAGTTCTGTTTAAAGTCTTGATGCAATAAAATCGAATCAAAGATACCCAAAACTTACATATTTTCGTAAAATACGGAATTAGCTCAAAAAAATAAATTGTACAGAGCGAAAAAGATGAGATAGCTAGGAGTAGATATGTCTCGGTAGCCAAAGCTTCTGGGATATAATGCCCTTCAAAGTGACGAGCGACTAGCAGATACTATCAGCATAGAAACTATCATAAATGCTTTCTTTGGTGCAAATCATTAATTTCTTACGGTATGCAGAAAGACTAAGAACTATTACAGAGCAAATCAACTGAAGGACTCGCACCGAGACATGAAATGCTGATGCCATGATATCGTATTGACAGATATTTGTAGGAAAAGCGACAAAATAATAATTCAAAGATAGGCTTGAGTACCCTAAAGAGAAGATAGTTCTGAATTCTTGGACTGGTTGAATGAGCTATCGCAGTGCAATCATGGGAAGAGCTTTAGATTGTGACAATAGAAATGAAATACAAATCAATCCCTTTATATACACTCATGGAGAGAGACGTGAGAAGGATCAAACATAGCTCAAAACCTTGACCTAGCAGAGATCCACGCCTTGTTTCTTACACAGCCGATGAGGTCTGCCTGTCAACCTTGCCCCCTAAGGCTTGATTATGCATTAATTGAATGTGGAGACCAGTGATCATCTCTAAGCGACGAAACTCTGTTCCACTTGTTTCAGGTGATGCAGGTCGGGCTCGACTTGTCCATTTCATTCATAGATATTATGTATTATGTATTTAAAAGTCTTTATAATACTTACTTAGAGGCTCGTGCCAGAACAAAAGTTGAAAATTATCACGCAAACTGCATCAGATTGAGTCCGAGACCGAACAATTGATTCTACAAAATTCAATTACAAACACAACGTGTCCAGACCAAATTGACATTGAAATCGATCAAAAGTTTCTTCATTCTACGAACATAACAAAAACTACCAGTGCCTCCTATTCTCCATGATCCAGCCATCATGCACATAAAAAATGAAACAGAACCTGCTGCCGCACCCATTCTCTAGATAGTCTGATTTTCTTGAAATCAAACTGAGAAGTTACTCATAGAGGCTAAATTTTACGTAAATTGTCAGCCTTTATTCGTGATACGTATGAAGGCAAAGGAAATAAAGCGTGATAACATACCCCAGCAGTGCAAGCAGCATCACAAGCTGTCTTGGCAATGCCAACAGTGGCTGCATCCTATACACCAATGGAACGTAATTAGCTTCTAAAACTAACTGAATTTTACTTCCAATTTGATAAAGACTTACACAAACAGCCTTGCATGCCTCTTGACAGACTGACAAGGCAGTACCAGTTAGAGTACCGCAGGTTCGCTTATAAATGGACCCGGCCTCCGATGGGAATGGAGATGGTGCAGGTGCAGCCAAAGACATAGTGGCTACAAAAAGAGCAGTGAAAGTAATGGTGCTGAAGAATTGCATTTTGGAGGTATTGAGAACTTTGACCGGCAAGTATAAAGATTCGAAAGTATTCTTGAGAGTGGAGAGGAAGTGGTTGAAAGAACTGCTGTGAGATTGATGATTTGATGTCGAGTGAAGTTAAGGGCCAAGTAGCCATACTTTATACTAAAAAATACATTTTCCATGTCTGCCTTCCTGCCTAATAGAATATACTGGCAGATTTCCAGAACATCCAAGTGCTCCGTGCCGAGAAGCCTCGATCCACAACTTCATAGTCAGTCGAGACAGGAGGATTTTAACCCTGATCGCTTTCAAACACTTCAAAAGAGTCTAGATTTAAATTGAATATTGCCCAAGGACATAATGTATCGCGTCGCTGGATTTCTGAGATATCACGAGAGTCGATGCAAATTTTAGCTCCTGAACTGGGGCTTACATAACAATGTGCAGGGGTCTGTGACTATAATGGCTGTGGATTTAGGCGTTCCTGTCATTGCCGTCGGAACTAGCGGAGTGGTTTCATAAAGCATGAATTGCTTGGACTTATTGCTAAGAGCTTTCCCCACTGCCCTATAGTAAGACTCCTGGTCCTAGTAAAACTCTAAATTGAATATACGAATGGCATCAGCCTCAGTCTAACTTGTCTAGGAATGAGGTCTACTGTCTGCCTCGCTGCACAGGCCAAATTGAGATCTGATTACTTAGTGAACATCAAAAGATATTAGACCGGCACTTCCTAGTTGGGACTCTTGAAACTAATAGACCAGTAACAACCCTAGTCTATAATATCATCATAGCCTCCCAAGTAATAGGTGTCAAAGCCAGGGGATGGTCTATCAGGGTTGGACGGCAGCATCATCTGGTATTATTTGTACAGACGAAAGGTCAGGAGACCAAACCAGGATGAGCAATGTAGGTTTGTAAAGTTTCGTTTATAGTATCCCCATTCCCAAACTGCAAAACTGGAAACAAATCTGCCTAGACTTACGTACTGGCTGATAACTTTTATGTAGCCTGAAAAGGTATTCAATAGCTGCATCAACAGAACAAGCTTAGCGATTCCTGGGATACTTGAAGCTTCGCCTGAATCCTTCTGAAATATCCACAAACTCGTATAATTCTTCAATGAATGAGAAATCATGAAACTCATTTTGACAAGCATTCAAACTCCGTGAGAAGTCTAGACCTTTTGAATTCTGCACCACACAAAATGGCTTAGATTTAAGTTTAACCTTTAAGTGAAACCATAAACCGCTGTCAACGGACATTTACTGCGACCAAAGCTTAACGAACCTTGAACACACCCTAGCTCCTCCTCGATCACAAAGGGGCAGAACATACTGTAATGGCATCTATTTGGTGCTAGTCTTATTACTTCATTGAAATAACAAATCCTTCTAGTTTCATCATCTCTTCCACCTCTAGGCTAATTTATCAAATGACTGTATAATTTGATACAGGCTTTTCTATTCATGTAAGTGTGAAATATTAACAAAATGCCTTGAGTACTATCTCATGGCTAGCAACCCATAGAATCCTTTGTTTCACTAATCAACATTGAAACTAGCAATGCATTCTATCTTACATTTTCAATATCTATTACCAAGCTACGCCGAGGACTCTAGCTCATCAGTGGAGATACTCAAATATAAAAGACTACTTTATCACCCTCAGCAAAACCATCAACTACCATTACAACATCTTCATCATTCTATTCATTCTATTCATTCTACACTTATCGGTCCGGTACCATCAAAAATTACAAACCACCATCATGCAATTCATCTATATCATCACCTTCATGGTTGCTGCCGTCTCGGCTCTTCCTACTTCTGCTACGCTGGAGAAAGACTCTGTTGGCTCCACCGCCTGCGACATTGCAGTATGATTGCCATTCAACAATTCTATAGGGCAAAATCTAACCAAAGATCTTCAATATTTAGTGTGACGTTACATGCAACTCTACTGTTTTGGCTCTTGCTCAGACTGCATGTCTTAAGAAATGCGTAAGTAAAACTGTACCGTCTCCTGAATTTACAAACAATTATAGGACTAACCAACGTGCTTCAATAGAAGTCATTGTGCTAGATATATATCCGGGGAATGACTCGGGGGCAGTAGAGAGACACTCTGTCCAGGCTACATTCGATTTTTACAGAGTAGATCTTTCGTAAAGCGCAGTTTTTTGCGCACAATTCTGTAGCATTTTGTTGAAAGCGCTAGTCGCCTACTTTTAGAAAAATTCGGAGGAATTATGTCACCTTGAGCATGGACTTTTAAATCTTTATGTACTATTAGTTCCATATATGACACCATCTTCTCCAATATTCTCCATTTTGCCAATCCTGGTATATGAATTTTGTGTTATAGCCTATAAGATCATTTCGCATTGTTACCCTGCGAGTTAGTTACGTTTATATTTACCCTTTATATTGCTTACTATTGTACTATGCTCTTGCATGCATTCGAGTGCTACTCTAAATCTTGTCCACAAAAGATTATAGTAGGTTGGTTTTTACGTTAGAAAGGTAGAAGGAAACCTAGCGCTCATGAGCTAGTTATACTCATCTTTTGTTTGTTCATATTAGCTGACCCATAACATGCAAAACTCTCATTTCCATATAAGTCATACTTCTGTTAGGATGCAACACTACGATGTAGAAGCATTTTCAGATCCTTTAGCACTCATTCCTAAGAATTGAATAGACCGAGACCTAGGGTACCTGATAAAGAAGGGAGCAGATATTCTTGCCTTTCCGTATTAGCAGCCGAATTTGTATTGGGAAGAACATCAGCTTCGTGGAAGAGAGGGAATCCATGGCCAAGGTTACCAAGCCTTAGAAAGAATGGAAAAACAATAAAGATAGCTTTGCTTAGTAGTCGGGTTGATCTGTATGTTAACTAGAACATTAAATTGTACGGGCTGGAATTCTCTGATTACTGTAGTGACTTTAGACAAAACCCAGGCTAATATTATCAATTCCCTGTATATCCTAAGGTATAAACTGAGTCCAATCTGATTTTTAATTTAAAAATATCATTTAAGGTCCATATACCCGTTAAAATATTACGTGCTAAACATCAAGAACTTTGCACCAGTACCTGGTTGCAGAAACTAAAACATTTTCAACCCCAAAGAATATTAAGTCTTCTCCAACCTGTTGCTTTTGGTATTTCCTTCTCAGGATTATTCCGGATCTCCTCCAATGCAGCCAAGATTGGTACTTCGTCTAGAGATAGGATTCTGGTTCCTTTGAAGAATTTCCAGAAGAGGTATGCGCAAATAACGAGCGGGATATCGCTGTGTTTTATGTATTAGTTGGTAGACTGCACTTTGGGGGGGTGGGAGGGAGACAGCTTACAGGTAGGATGAGATAAAAGTTGCGGTATCCCAATTGCCTCTGATGAATACAGAGAATCCGCCGGTGAGGAGGAAGATGATGCATGCAATAAGAGCGGCCCATGAGGTGTAAACTAGAGACGTATTAGCCCAAATCCCACTACGATTTTACCCAAAGTGGAGAGAAAACATACTAGTCCACCAGTGAGACCAAGGCAATTCGGTACGTGGGATCCCTTGTTTCTTCAACGCTTGGTGCATTCGAATGTGATTGAAAGAGATGACACTCCAACTAACAAGTACACCAGCAGAAGTGAGATCTAAGAACCAATAAAATACCGTCAGTGCACCACTTGAGAGACTCATATATGCGAGAGTGGCAATCGCTGTCTGGAACAGTACGCAAACCCACGGGATACCATATTTCGTGGTTCGCAGGAATATTTGTGGAGCTTGTTTCTTGAGTGCTAAGCCGTACAAAATTCTAGTTCCCGTCAGGAGACTTTGGTTGGATGCTGACCAGGCAGATGTGAGAACTACGGCGTTAATGATCGAGGGCACGACTTTGATGCCGGCTCTTATCGCAGCAAGGACGAAGGGACTAGATGACGCATCTCCGGAATCATTATTCAGAGCATCATCGTTGCTTGGGACAAGCATGCTTACAACCAAGACGGACAAGATGTAGAAGATGGTGACTCGTGCGAAGACCCGTTTGCATGCCTTGGGGATATTTTGCCGTGGATTTTGCGTCTCTGCTGCAGCGACGGATAGCGACTCGACACCCGAGAAGGAATAAACAGCGTTGTTCATCACCGCCCAGAATCCCAAAAACTTGCCCCAGGCTCCTTTGATTCCAAGATAGGCAACAAACGGGCCAGGGTTTCTCCAATAGCGGAACCCTATGCGGTCTTGTCCCTTTACTCCTCCCAGGTCAATAACAAGGCCCATAATGATGATCCCAACTATAAGGCAGATTTTGAGCATGGCAAAAAACCATTCTACCTCGCCATAGATCCCCACAAAAACAATGGCCACTAGGAACGTGATTATAATAAAAATCGTAATCCACAGAGCCGCATATTTGTCGGTCCAGTATTGAATCAAAACCAACGAAGCAGAAATCTCAGAGGGCACTCCAAGGAAAGCTCCATAGACAACATTCCATCCGACCGCAAAGCCAAGCGCAGGGTCGACTAGGAGCTCTGCATGCCGCACGAAAGAACCTGTGACAGGGAACAAGGCAGACACTTCGCCTAGGGCGAATTGAACGGCACAAACAACGGCTCCGATGAGGGCATAACCAAGCAAGGCGCCCAGAGGGCCACCAGTCTGTAAGGCCCCTCCAAGACTGAGAAAAAGACCAGTTCCCTGACTGTCCATTAGTGGGATACCACACGTGACCGTTATATGCAAGGGCTACTCACAATTGCTCCAGCTAGAGCAATCATCTGGATGTGTCTCTGGGTCAAAGCCCTTGCGAGATCCTTCTCCTCTGCCTCCTCCACAATGGGCTCGTGGAGTTTCTGAACGTCAGAGAACCCAGCTTCGGCATGCTTGCTTGAAGTCGCCGTATACGGACCAATCTCAGGGTCATAAGAACTTCCTACCGCCATCGTTTCCCCTGGTATCCAAAGTTCCAGTTACCGAAAGAGCTGGGGTTAAGCGAACACCAGAAGAGATTTCTGGGCCTAGATTACTGGAAAGGTGGTGTCCTGCCGTCGAGTACTGTAGCATTGACATATAACTCGCGAAACCAACACAGCAAGCAGGAGAGCAACAAGCAGACAAACGGGGAAGGAAGAAGGAAAGAAGAGAGAGGGATGGGGAAATCTCTTCATAGCCAGCCTTGCAATAGGAAATGGCGTCTTTTGGGGCGGACATTGCAGAGTGGTGAACCTGCCATATTGAGGTTGGCTTCCCCGAAGTCAACGCAGGCGAGGGTCCACCCGTCTCCAGAGCAAAGCCCAAAGGCGAATGGTTGGGAAAGCTTAATTGATGGACGGGGGAGATAAGACGGCCGGGAAGTGCTTGAGGGGGTTCAAGCTTCGTGCTTTTGCCACGCGTCGCTGGTTTATGCGATTGTTTTAAGTAAGCGATGGCCCGCGCAAAGACTTCTTTGAGGTCACACTTGTAAGTCCGGGCTCACATGTATGATCTGTAATGTATGATCTACTGCTTCCAAGACGAACAGGCTCGGATCTCTTGCCGTAGGATTTGCCTCCTTTTTTAAGTGTCGTGGAATGCCCGATTTACAGCGTGCAAGGAACCCCCTAGGACTTTTGGAATCTCGGCCAGCTCTAAACTCGCAAAATACACATCACCTGACACGGCCGCAAGAGCTCTCGCCAGAGGCAGTACTTGTGAATAACCTCACAGGATGGACATACATGTATGATTCGGGGGGCCACTAAATGCTCTTGTAGGACCCAGGCTCGCGTAAGCATAGGTGAGCGTCTAGCCTTTTGGTTGGTTGCTATTCGGTCGCCAAAGTGTTGGTGAGCTGTCTAGTTCACCTGACGGACAGAGACACCCGTCTGCCTTTCGTCGGTTCCTACGACTATCTCTTTTGAACTATGGCCAACATTTCGCTTCCACCAAAGGCGGCCTTCAGCCGTGATTCTCTTACTAAACAGGCAACCGCTGCTATTCGCAGCTCCGATATTGAAATACGAGCTAGAATATACATCTGCCATCTTAGGAGCCTTAATACTCCAGTATGTCCTAGCTTCATCCTAAAGAATACATAGAGGATCAAGCAAAAGATATTTATTCCGAGAGCTCTGGTGAGAAGTATGGCGTCACGAAAAGTTTGAGTGAGAATATCAAGATTGAAACCTAGTTGTCGTTCTTCGGTATTCGATTTAAGGATGCCTCGTATTTGTTCGGTATTTTTACCCCAGCAGCGACTGAGTGTCATACACTTATCAACTTTACCCTTCGTGATGAAATGCTTTGCCTGTGATAATGATTGCTCTCCGACATCTCTTACACGTGTCGGTAATACTGTTTTTTCACGGGGCTCACAGAAGCAGTGGTTATCCTTTCGGTGATTGGACACCGAAATCCTAGCTTCAACGAACTCCACAACTTCCACCATAATTATCATAGCACTACCAGTGTTCAACTCTAGAACAAAATCCTTATGCTTTATATACTCCACTGTACCTCTGCTTTTATCCCCAAGAAAAAACTATCGATACCCCTTCCATAAAATCTCACAAGTTTGACAGCCAAGCTTTCCTGAATCTTCAAGAATCCTCGGCTTATTCTTGATAGACTTGTGAACTGGAAGAGGGGGTCAGGCTGAGAAGTCTGGATCGGAAGGCTCCTGAAAAAATTTCCAGTTCAGATCGTAGTACACTGTGCATTTTGCTATACTATATTTACAATTCTCCGAGCAGGAGTGTGAAGATAGGGAGAGAGTGGTTTGCCGTTATTCAAGTGACAGCCCTCCCATGGCCGCTTCTATCCCTAAGATATCTAACATTATTTTATCAGAAACATGTGTCCGCAGGGGGATAGCAACTCAGGGCTAAGTAGGAGTGAGTTAGCCACATCATCGCCTCAGCCAGCAATGGTACTGGTACCACTGACCGCGCAGTGAAATAGCAAAGGAGTTGCTCGATAGAAAGTCTGGCATGCATCAATGGTTCCAATTGACTTCTCACTGCGGCAGACATAGGTCTGTGATTCGCATGGCCGGCAAAAGATGCCATACGAGTATAAAGGCGAGGTAACTCATAACGCATACCTTGTCTATGATCTGGAGAAATAGGCTCTTTTGCCCCATTAGCATCGCCAGCTTTGGCGCTCCATTTGCCATAATTAATGGTATGAATAGCGGAACATGACAGATACGGAGTTGTAGAACACAAATTTAACTGATTTGGTGACACCTGGTTTCAAAGATGAACTTACTTTGAGCGCGATCACGCTCGTACAGTTTGAGTAGCGCATTTCCACCTTTATCTTGTCTGTAGTTCTGTTGTAAACGTTGTACTGCCACCTCCTCTGGCTCTCTACTTCTTTGCTTTAATATGATCTAGCCAATGGATGATTGCAGAAGCTAGATAATCGGCCGGTTGCGCCTAGTATATCTATAGAATATTAGTAGCTAATACTTAAGTAAGATGATTCAAAACAAGATTTAAAGTTCTTAGGTATGTATCAAAATTGAGTTTTCCCAGTGCCTCCTAGGCCACAGATTGCCGGTGCTTTGATGTCCAGAAATCGCCACGCGGCGATCTTCATCGTACTACATTACATTCACCTTATCGGTAACCCGGGAACTCGGAAATCGTAATAGGTATTTAGGAAAGTTTAATCTCATGTGTCCTATAACAGTAGAGAACATCTGACCAGTCCTTTGGATGTGTACACAAGCCATCAGACGTCATGGCTCCTGTCTACTCGGAGTGCATTGACCGCAAACTACAACAGCACGTCCTAATTCTATGTCAATGCGTAAGGACCACCGAAGTTACAATACATGATTTGTGTTTTTCCAGTATAGAATTTTTCAATCTATTACTGTTCTTATATTTTTCCTGCATTCAAGCTGTCTCAGAACCTCTATCAGGAATGATTCTCAAATTAACAAGCCAAATCACAAAGCCAAGAACTGGAAATCGCGACACTTGATTCAAAGGCTGTTACTGACAGTAGAGCTCACCACATCTTATTTGAGAGGCGTTCATCTTGTCCGCCCTAGTAGCAAACCCCAAGTCATTCCCCTCCAGAGCGTTCGTCTCAGATTAGCGAACTTCGTGCAACAACCTTTGTTTCTGTACTCTTACCTTCGTTTATCTTGTGCCGATGCAACCACTAACGTGAATCTCTCCGAGTTTCGGGAAAAGGCTAATAGGTCAAAAGTATGTATTTCCAGTACTACAAAACGGGCATAGAGGATAATTCCTCGGCCTGCGCGAAGCTGGCGTATATAGGTAGACATTCCTAGATGGTGGATTTTCTTAGGGTATCACGATCCACGAGGTGTTACTTGAAGCAATCTTTCGAAACAGTATGATGGTTCTTGCACGAAGCAGGATTGCATACCGGTGCTAGGAAGATGCGGATCTTCACTTGGGTTGTGCTTCTTCTTCTTTGGCCAGCGAGCCGGGCGGTGCTTTTAACCTCGCCTTCTTCCTTCTCTTGGACAAACTTGACGTCTTCATCCTTTCCTCTCGCCAATCCAACTTCTTCATCCTCTCGCCTGGCGAACTCGACGTCTACTTCTTCCTCTTCCCTAGCAAACTCGACAACCTCTTCTCTCTCTCCCCTAGCGAATTCGGCTTCCTCTTCCACTTCCATCGCGACACTAGCAGCTTCTTTGCCCCATTGTGCGGTTAGCCATCCTTTGTTAAAATGCATAATTCCTGCTGACATGAAAATAAGATTCTTTGTCTCGCTGGAGCTCTCACAAACTCTACATGCTTGCCTACGGACCAACAATGTATCTGTAACGATGCACCATTAAACGATGCTGTTACCCGCTGCGTTCAGTCAACTTGTACTGTCAAGGAATCTCTCGGTATACTTCTGTTACCATAGTTGAAGTATGATCGTGTTGAGCTGATTGCCATAGTTACTTTGAACTTAACGTCCGTTGCATGCAACGCTCCAGTCCGCGACCGACGCGCACTGTACGATGTAATATCCAATACGTTCGGTGTTATTACCGGAGTGGCCGTTGTTTTGAGATTGCTCGCAAGATACCTTTCCGATTCCAAATTCTGGTATGACGACTATACAATTATACTCACCATGGTAAATAGTGTGCCTTCTTAATGCCAAGACAGTAGCCAACTAACTAATGTGATGAAAGATCGTTGGTATTCCAAGCTCAGTCATCAACGTTCACGGTCGTAAGTGGTGTTTAGTAAAGTCCATAGCCTATATTTCAGAGCTAATTCTTTTCTTAGTCACCTCCAACGGCCTTGGACAGGATATCTGGAAACTTAACTTTAATAATATCACAGACATGATCCACGTAGGTGTGTCCCATTCTCTACGTACTATCAATTCTAATTACTGGCTTTTAGGTGTTTTTTGTCGCTGAACTGCTTTACTTCGTCCAACTCACATTGACCAAAATCTCCATCTTGTTCTTCTACCTTCGACTTTTCCCAGCAAGAACTACCCGAAAAGTTGTATATGCCACAATGACATTCAATGTCCTATTCAGTCTCTCGTTTGAGCTGGCTGCTTTATTTCAGTGCCGGCCAATCAGCTTCTATTGGAAGAAGTGGGACGGTGAGCATAATGGTAGTTGTCTCAATAACAATGCTATGGCTTACTCGAATGCGGCGATAAACATTGTAGCGGATATTTGGATGCTGGTTTTACCGATGGCGGAAGTGATTCACCTTAAGCTTCACTGGAAGAAGAAAGTGGGTGTAGGCATGATGTTTGGAGTTGGTGCTTTGTATGTCCAACGACCCTATCTTGCTTCAGAAAGAATACTCGTGCTAATTAATTGCTTGTACTTATAGTGTGACTGTCGTCAGTATCCTTCGACTCCAGTCACTTGTTGTGCTATCAAATTCGCAAAATCCAACGTGTCAGTGCGCCAAATCGTCTCTCTACTCCATAGCTAACTTGGTCAGGGGACTATATTCCTATCGGGTACTGGTCTACAATCGAAATAAACGTCGGCATCATCTGCGCTTGCATGCCAAACTTTCGGCTTTTGCTAGTTTATCTATTTCCCCAGCATATTGGAACCCAGAATAAATCTGATGCTGGAAGCAATCACCATTACTCGAAAAGCAACCATCGGAATCAACGTAGCATGGAAAAGCCTGGAGGGGTCGCATACTCGAAAGCCTATGATGTCACATACAGTCCAAAGCCATCTGACGATGATGATGGGAGTAGCACATACAAACTTGTCACAATGGGTGGCAGATCTCCTGAGGCTTAACAGGATTTAAAAGCTGTAAACATAGCCAGACAAGAGAAATACTTGACAATTTGAATGTACTCTAATATCAGCAGTATATGACAACTGTTTTAAGTTCTGGAAAGATATAGAAACGCGATATGTCATGTCTCGCGAATGCTGATTCCTGCGCTCCTTTTAAAGAAAAACAGTGGTTGTCCTAAAGATAAGAAGACATTTTCCTCGAACACGCATTCTTTGTTGCATAGAACATGGTTCTCTCATCCCTCTTGGTTTTCATTAAAGTCCTCATTTACTACTGCGATATCACCTCATGGAATTCCAATAAAGCGCAAATGGGATCTTGTCTAGATCCGGACTTAAAATTACGTCGGGATTTTTGATCAAGGTTCCAAATCTAAACTCCAACCTACATTCTACTACGAGAACCTGAGCCAGAACCACTAGTTTAAATTAGGGTCAATTTTGTCATTGGCTTCTCGAATCGGGATCAGCTGATACTGTCAATTTATCGGAGCATGTCGAGCAGCCCGCTAATCTGGGTGTGAGCGGAAGAGGGATTACGATGCTTTGATAACTGCCGGGCGATTGACAGCTTACAAAAAGGCTAAATGAATTTTGATCCTCTCAAGTATGTTTTCAAACGAGCAGAGTAGCTTCAAAAGTATCACCAGGAGATTATGGACGGAACCATAGATAGAGAATGGCCTTGTGTGATGTAAAACTGAGGGGTGTAAGTTGCCGCTTCGCTTATAGGCGCCTGCTTGCACCGTCCAGGCTGAATGTCTGAACAGTACGAGTCCTATCACCACCACCATGGTAAAGTTTCTGAGTCCAAATCTTCAAGAATCTCTTATATACCCAACCCCCTTTGCTCAGCGTACATCGCAAACTCCTCATCTTTCTCCAATTCTGCGTAGCAGTTCTCTTCTAGCCCAAAGCAAACCTCTAAACCCTCATCCTCGCCAGCATTCCTCACATTTGCCCTCGTCGGAAGCACGAAGAAGAAGCCTTCAAACCCAGGATGTGGCCAACGCAGTGCCGCCGGCCCACCAAAGCCAAAGTCATGGTCCCGGTACGACTTCATGGTGTGCCAGTCAAAGGCCATGCAGTCGAGACCCAGGATCCAATTCATGTCTAGCTCAGTCCAGCGGAGATCAGGGGAATCGGCAGCGAATTTGACAAGATCATTGAGATATTCGGCCGTGATGGAGTTGGTGCTGGCGCGAATGGTGCGGGCCAAGAGAGGCAGAGTTGTGTCCAAGTCACCAAGCACTTCAGCAACGGTCAGGCTCTTCGACTGCGGAAGTGTGATGGCAGTGCCGATATACCGATCGCTGATGGGCGGGTCGGCACGGCCACGGCCGTTGACGGCATGGACAGTCTTGGATGCCGCATTGGGATCCGGTTTCAGAAGCGGTGACTTCGCTCGCACGGTAGCCCGCCACATCATAGCGAGAAGTGCATCATAGGTTGAAATCCAGGTGTCGGGCTCAAGTCCCACACTGCACTGCGCCTTGAGCTTCTGCAGCTTGCTCTTGGGGAAGTGCCAGATGCGCGTCTTGACAACGGGCATCTTGAAATCCGCTGGCGGTGGAGCTGGGGGGCCATCCCTTGCCTTCATGGTAGGAAACTTGTCGCCGAGCCTCTGCAGCTCCTCGGGGCTGAGATTAGGCTTGCTCTTTGCTGTCAGGATGCAACGGTTGTGAATTTGAGGTTCTGCGTTGGCCAGGTCGTTGTGAGCCGCTCCCGTGGTGGCGGCTAATGCATATCGCGCCCATACCGTGAGGAGGGACTCGAAGCCGGGTCCGTCACACACCTGATGTGGGATAGCAAGACCGATGATGAGACCGCCCCGAATGAAAGTCACTTGCGCGCCTGCGACTGCAGGGCCATCACTCGAGATGTCATTACCAGGTATGGGATTCCAATGCTCAGCAACAAATAAGGGAGGTAGCACCTTGGGCGAATCAAGAAGATGGACCGGAAAGTCATGCTTGTCAAGAACGGGGAAAGGGGGGATGTCTTCGTCTTCAGCCTCCTTGATGTGGAGGGCCACAGACGAGCCTGGCTGCTTTTTCACTACGATGCGCTTAGCCTCGTTATCGAAGTGAAGAGTTCCTATCAGAGTCAGACAACGAGTCACACTGGCATTAGGAGCCGGAACAAACAACCTGTCAGGATAGGATAGTTGGAAAGAGTATGTTCCAGGCCCGTGACGAGATTGTTGACGATGGAGGTCTTGTCAGCGTCTTCTGGAAGCTCAAAGATCTCAATCATATGCACGTAGAGCTTGGGCATAAGGTGGTCTAAGTCGGATAGCTGGAAAATCTCATCCTGGCTCTCCTTGCTGGCGCCCGAGGGCCTGACACGGAGCTCTCGCCTGTTTGCCATGGCGTGTGGGAAAATGAGCGTGATGACGATGTGCTTATATGCAAAGCCTACAGTGATAAAAGTACTCGTAAAATGGCCTCACTGGTCAGGAAGCGGGATGAATGGTGATTTCAAAACGCTAGGGGTCAAGAGATGAACCATCATGTACGAGGGAAGAAACCAAAAGCCCTGTCACACGCTAAGCATGGGGTTCATCCTGCCGAGCTCTAGAAGACCCCGACCCGGCAACGCGAACAGCACCTAAGAAGCCTATAGCTATCTCTTGTTTAGCGATGCTTATAGGTGCCGATCGTTACAATTTATGTTGCTGAAGCCCATAACCCAACTTAACTATAGGTACTCATCGTTGCTACGCTAGCAGTCGCTTCCTTAACCCTTGTCTAGCGTGTATCCGGACCTGGTTGATTCCTTCGAACTAATCAGTAAATGAGTTTCTCTTCTGTTATGTCACCTGGCACAAGCTCGCTCGTTGAGACCTTTGGAGACCTTTACTACACATACCTTACTTAAACATCTTTTCATATGGCGCCTTTTCCAATGAGGTTTCTGTTCAATACAGAACTGGTACAATTAACTTGTGGGACCAAAGCTAGAGACTGCGTTGCGTAAGGATCGACAGACACAGACCGCATCAGTAGTTAGTTCCTCTGTGGAGTTGGATATTTCGCTGGAAGTTAAGCCAATGGTGAGCAGTATTGTGGCTTCAACATTCGGGAATAATTAAATGTGGTTTTCTGGTGGAGCATTTCTCTGTTAGCACGAACATAACGCCAGGGTCGAAACTCAGTGTAGGGAAGCAGGGGTTTTCTAAGCGAGATATATGAGGGTTTGCTACCGAAAGATAGCCCTTTGAGATTGAACAGAAGCGAACAAGAAGCGCCAAAGCACCTGCTTCTTGAAAGTGTAATAGAAATCCGAGTCTTAAAGTAAAACATGCAGAAGACATATTATAATTCGGAACCTAGCTGGGGGATGGTGTGAAGAAACTCTATTCTTTTTATTTAGCAACCGTCTGCAGTTTATTGAAAGAATGCCAATAGATCTTTCCTATGAAATAATCCGGTTTAAAGCCAGCACACACTTCTTTGAATCTTTTCAAACAGTCTACAACTCTTAGAAGATCCTATCTACAGCAAAAATTCATAATTCAGGCCGAGTATTCAGAATAACTTGTTTTGGGGATCTGTAGCTTGGGACCCACTTATATCAGCAAAAGCCCCAGAAAACCAAACTTTTGACAGTTTATGCACTTCAGCCATAACGAGGACAAGCTCCGGCAATAACTTCGTATCTCTGATGGAACCAAAAGCGTTATGTCCAAGTAAAAGTCAGCCTTCAAGTCTTTTTCATTGAACTTCATAATGGCAACTCGATGAGATCATTTCTAGGCATCTCTCTCGTCCATACACATAGTATTGACCTAAATGGATCTTGGTTCCGTCGGGTGCCGGAGTCCAATAAGGTCGGAACAGAAAGTCATTTATTTGAAAAGCAGAGTTAGTCTTGTAGTGGCAGCACTTCTTCGGATCCCGAAATGATACTTTTGAAATTGCAGAACTATTATACAATTGGCTTCTCAGCTTTATATATTGGTGGTTATGGAGCGTGAATGGTATAGTTTTGGTGGATGGCCTAATTTTAAGATAAAATTTCGTAGTATTGTTTATCAGCACTAAGCAATAATCTCACGAGAGAGAAGGTGAGCAGTTTGTCTGCTGAGGCCGCAGGTGATTTAATCCAGTCATATTTGCCTAATTTTGGAATAGATCGACATAGATTACATGTAGTCAATAGTAGCGATTCTGATTGGATTCGGATCAAAAACCCCAAAGATTATCTCCATAGCGGATACGAATGAGCTTAGACATTTCGCAAACAAAATAATTCGAAGGCAACCAGTGCTAATCGAAGTCATTTAGCTGAGACTGAATGAATGTATATTACCTACAGTCGCTAACCATTTTACATAAGCTGAATTAGCTAACCACGTATTGTACTTCCCCTCTGTCTATTCTCAAATGATGCCGATCGGAGTTTGATAAGCCACATAGATAATACGTCATCTTACGTCGCATTCTTTGGGGGTTTATGTACTGTATAATTATTAAAGAGCGACAGTCCAAGACCAGGACGCCTTCCTGCAGGCACCACTTGTGGATTTCCATCTGAGCGTGCGATGCCCAACAACTTCCTCTATGCTAGTCTCTTCTTCCTTTGTGTAGTGGCTTTACTTATGAGCATTTTATCCAGTATCCATTCTGTTTAGTTTATCGGAACAGGTTTGCGGCAGTGCATAAGCTAACCATGGCTGATAAATTCTTGGACACAATCATGAAACTTATAGCCACAGCTAGAGTGCCTGAAATTGCCCATAATTCAGTTATCACGACAAGCCTCGCCACTTTTGGTGCCTTCTGGAGCGCCTATCAGCTCTATCACCTCACATCATTTACCTATTTACACTTTCTGCGACTCAGCTCACTAAGCCAGTACAAGAAAAGCCTTAACCCAGCATGGGCTCTCGTCACTGGCGCGAGTGACGGCATTGGCAAAGGGTTTGCTGAAGAGCTTTGCTCTCGTGGCTTTAATGTTGTGCTGCACGGTCGGAATGAGACAAAGCTGCAAGGTGTGAAAGACGATTTGCTCAAGCGGTGGCCGCAGCAGGAAATCCGATTTTTAGTCCTGGAGGCAGGGATAGGAGCACACAACTCTGCTGCACTTCACGACGCTGCCCGACAAGTTGAAGGTCTGAATCTCAATGTTCTCATTAACAATGTTGGTGGCCCTGGGGGTCTGAAGCCAGGGTGGCTGGCCTTGTCTCGGCGCAAAGATGAGGATACTAGCAAATTCATTGACCTCAATGCAACATTTCCAACGGAAATCACCCGTGTGTTGTTACCACAACTCACCAAGAATCAGCCAGCACTGATCTTGAATGTCGGCAGCATCGCCGGTGAAATTATGTGCCCGTACGCGAGCGTGTATGCCGGCGCTAAAGCGTATATAAAAGCCTGGTCTCGCGCGCTCTCGTTAGAAATGAAAGCCGAAGGTCATGCTATAGAAGTGTTGTGCATAATGGTTGGAATGGCCTCAACTGGTAGCGAGCCACGAGACGTGACCGTCATCTGTCCTAGCTCAAGGCATATGGCCAAGAGCAGTCTTGATAAGGTCGGCTGCGGCAAAGACGTCATTTGGGGTTACTGGCCGCACCATTTGCAGTTTGGGATCATAATGAGTTTACCCACAGCAATAATGAAGAAGGTGCTATTAGGAATGGCGGTGCAGGAGAAGGCCAACGAGGAGAGGAAGGTGAAGATGTAGCAAGCGCAATGAGTATTGGATTAGCTTTAAGGTCGTTGATTTCGTAAATTTTGTCTTTGTGCTACGATTGATAGGAGTGCACCCCCTATACCACAAACTTGATTTCGAACTATTTATACCCGCTCATTGCTGTTCCTGGTGTAATCAAGTCGCCTGAGTGAAGCAAGTATATGCACAGTTACCTTCCGAGGTGGGGGAATTGTCCTGATTCTTATCGTAGCTTTCCAATTGGGAGATCCAAAGAGTGGGATACCAATATTTATGAACTGACAAAAGTCCGTCTGATAGAAGCCTTGTTGTAAATGATTTCTTCCTGACTACTTTCTCTCTTGAATCTTTCTATTTTTTTCTCCCTTTACTTCTTTTCCCTTCATAAAATTCTCACTGCATGTTCACAGACCTGAGCCAAAATGTCATCTATGGAGAAGATATTCTCTGGCTATTATGCCCGTAATGCAATTCTCTCCAAAAGTACACATCCTTTTGCTCAGGGCGTTGCTTGGGTAGAAGGCCAAATGGTGCCATTGTCTGAAGCAAAGATTCCTCTTCGCGACCAAGGATTTCTCCATAGCGATCTGACATATGATGTCCCCTCCGTATGGGATGGTCGGTTTTTCCGTCTCGATGACCACCTTGCTCGTCTAGAACTTTCATGTTCTAAGCTTCGACTGAAATTTCCTCTGTCCAAGGAGGAAATCAAGAGAATCTTAGTAGAGATGGTAGCCAAGAGTGGAATTCGGGATGCTTTTGTGGAACTCATTGTCACACGTGGCCTTCAGGGCGTCCGAGGCGCCAAAGCCGAAAGCATGACGAACACTTTGTATATGTTCATCGAGCCTTACATCTGGGTCATGCCTCCAGAGATGCAACTCAAAGGCGGTAGCTCCATTGTTACGCGAACAGTTCGGCGTTGTCCCCCAGGATCTATGGATCCAACGGTTAAGAATCTACAGTGGGGAGACCTAACCCGTGCTATGTTCGAAGCCGATGACCGCGGTGCGGATTATCCTTTCCTTACTGACGGGGATGGAAATCTTACTGAGGGATCCGGATTTAATATCATTGTAATAAAGGATAAGATCATCTATACACCTGATCGGGGAGTTTTGCATGGTGTTACGCGTAAGAGTGTTTTTGATGTTGCAAAGGCGCACGGGGTTGAAGTCAAGATGGAAGTTGTGCCAGTAGAGTTGGCTTATAAGGCGGATGAGCTATTGATGTGTACTACTGCCGGAGGAATTATGCCCATTACGAGCATTGACGGAACTCCTATCAACGATGGAAAGATTGGTCCGATTACAACGAAGATCTGGGACGGATACTGGGACATGCATTATGATCCAGCTTATACGTTTGAGATTGACTATAACAGCATGAAAGCGAAGCTTTGAAGTTGCTTTGTAAACGAGTAGTATGCACTACTCTCCTCGAGTTGAAACTAGTCGTATCAATACTTAAGGTCTCGCATGAGCCCTAATATGCATAATTGTGTACTCTATAAGTGAGCAGCCAGTAGTTGCTATAGGAAAATTCAAGTGGGCGACAATCCCGTAGCCGGACACAAGCGCACGCAGTGTGAGGTCTTACAGTATATGTTGTTAGGTTCGAATAGGATAGTGTATCACAGACTGTATTCACAGGCTATTACTACAAGAAATATATACAGTGTAGCCCCAATTCACGAGGAGTCGTCGGTCGAAACATAACATCTCTGACAGAACACATCACCAGACCTTAACCGGAGTGTTCCCATCAGTAACCCTATGGTGATCTTAACTGTGTTCTGCTTCATCAACACAACAGATATGCTATTTTAATATGTACATGAAATATTTAATTTGCTAACTGAGTATAACACAGAGTTGTTTCTAGTTCTTTGAATTCATAATTTTTCAATCTCATCCTCAAACCAGTCAAAGCACAATTGGTTCAATAACGCCTGAGCTCCAACGTGGCAATGGTTTCCTGCAGAATCCTCTTCGGTAAGAGTAACAAATGTAGCCTTCTCACGTAGCGCATCTCGCACTCTCTCTGGTTGTCCCTGGAAAAACTGGTCATCTTCAGCCTTCCCTACCCATACAGGGCACTGAACTTGACCCTCTAAACCTTTGAGTGTCATCTTCTTTGTCCGTTGCATCCATTCGGCTACTGAGTTGACGTTAAAGCTCCACAGTCCTTGCTCGATCCCCCATCGCAGCATAATGGGGACGTCATCACCGGCGAGTGCATTCGCCATAACCATGTCTATCCTCTCATGGTCACCGGAGTCGTAAATTTGTCTCATTGGCGGTGGCATAGCGTTGGCGTATGCTTCATGGACGTCATATACACCGTCAACGGCTACAACAGCAGCTAGACGGTGCTCGAATGCCGCAGCTCGCACAGCAAGATATCCCCCCATGCTTATCCCTATTAGGCCCATCTTGGAGGCATCGACGTCAGGTCGTGAGACAAGATAGTCAACCACGGGTGTGACGGCCTTCTCCCATTCAGCAATGAAGCCAACTTTCTGGCGCCGCACGACACTTGGTTGGCCAGGGCCTTCGTATGTCATGACATTGTAGCCGCGTTCCAGGGCAGCGAAGCCAACACTATGCAGAAGCTCTTCTTGGGATCCATCATAGCCACTGCCGGCAATGATAGTTGGCTTGGGATTTGAGGAGTCAGCACCGGGTGCAGCATAGAAGATAGCCTCAACGTCGAACCCGTCGCTCTTTAAGGTTAGCCTCTGGCCGGGAATATCTAGCAGAGCAAGTGCCTTGTCGAAGGCTACGGTCTGTAGTTCCCAGAGCTTGTTTATTCTTGGATCGGATGGTGTTCCGTGTAAATAGAAGTCGGCGGCACGGTAATAAGTCGCTGCACGGAAATAGGTATCTCGCGCAGAGACGGGGTGTCGGGAAGAATCGATCGCTTGGCCTTGGACATCTACCCTCCGCGCGAGATTGTAGAATGCGGCATAGAAGGATTCGAGGTTACCAGCCTCAATTTTACTGGTTGCATTGAGGACTTCAGCAATATCAGCACCATAGTATCGGGCGGCGGCGAGATTACGGAGGAGCTCATAGTGGAAGGAATGATCGGTACTGAGAGACATCGTTATAGGCGTTTGATTTTATCAGAGGTGTGTTCTAAGAGTTTGGAAGGATTGGGTCTTTCTGTTCGATGTAGATAGAATAGAAGTGAAGGTCAACCAAAGCAATATGGGGGAAGCAATTGCGGTGATTCTTTTTCTAAAATAGATAAAGCGAGTTCGATTTTTGGTTTAAAGATGAGCTTGATGGAGAAATTCGAGTCCTTCCTCTGGAAAGAGCCTTATTTATATCTCTCTTTCTCGCCATGACGGCGTATTACTTACTCCAAGCTGGTGATTGTTTTATTCCATGGATCGATATTGACCTCAACCCCAACCTATTCTGGAAGCATTTTGCGCGAGGTGCAGGCGACCCACCATGGAGTGGGGTAGTGGAGGGCCGGTTTTGCGGCCGTTAATTGTTAGCGATTGTATTTTATCCCATAAAGTGTCATGCGAAAGCGAACTGTCCTAAAGCTCAGCTCGACGAGGGGGGGATCGTTGAAGAACGGCAATTTTTACATAACACATAACTGCAGATTCCGACTGCTATGTTCCTATGGACCACGTGTTTTGCTGGCAGTTAGATGCATGCATGAATCATTGGCATGTAAAGATTTACAGATATCCCTGCCAGTCTCTACCGGAGCGAGCAAAGATTTTTATTCCATTATCTATGTTTTATGCTCTGAAATGAGAAGTTTGAATCTTAGACGTCAAGGAGGGCGGACCAGTGATGCAGGCAGTATAGGCATCTTCGACAAGGTTCTCCCCACCTACATATGTCTCTACGGGTACCTTCTCTCCATCTGCATAACTTTTGACGTCCAATTCCAGCGATCTACTTAAAGTATAACCTCGCAAGCTCAAGAGGAAATCTTTCATTGCTGCCCCTTGTTTACCTTTAAAGGCTCCCAAAAGCATCCGGCGCTCCTCCGACGGCTGATCCAGAGGTTCTTCGCGAAGGAGATAACGTAAGGCTACACCAACTGGAAAAGCTACGATACTCATGAAAAAGCCACCCATGCTATGTTTAAGTAAATATGGCAGGAGTTGTGAGATCTTGCGACAGTAGGTACGCGGATCTGTCCGCGGCGGGAGGTATTTGAGATCTCCGGGGCAAACAGTAAACCGAAGGACTTCGTACAGGAGGATACATGCGGACCAGTAAATAGCCCCCAGATGCGCGGTAGCGAGATCTTCGGAGGGAAAACTCCCATTTGGGGGAGTTTCTGCCGCTATCTGGGTTTCGATAAAGAACACAGTCAAGGCTCCTATATTCTGAGACCAAGCTAGGAGTTCTCTGTCATGTTGCCAACATCTTTGTTTCAGGCGTTGAAGCATTAAAGTTTGTCTCTCTCTGCTTTTGCACACTCTAAAGTCATCCAAATCCTCTAACGTCTGTGGGATTTCGGCAAGAATATCGAATAGATTGTCTTTGGGACTCTTTCGCCGTCCGTACCAGGGAATAGTCCTCCATTTGGGCTCACCAAGGAAGCAGTGCTTACGCTTCTGAATATCAGCTATAATCTGTCGTTGTCAGTACGTTTTCAGAGAGAGAATAGAACTATGTAGAGTATTACTAAATGTAACCGCCCGTCGACGAAAAACTGATGTGCATAACCCGCCATAAAACTCTCAGGCCCCCTCGACAACATGATGGCCTTCTCTCCCCAAGCATGTCCTATCCACCCCTCCGACTGGGCCGATTTTTGATTGGCGTTTCCTCCAAATAGCAACTACGCACTTTAGCAAAATACAATTAAGAATGCATGTACATAGATAAAGGCCCACCTCAAACAAAGCTAGTAGCATTGACGCTCCCAATATTCCGTCCCTCCTTATGCGCCGCGGATCCTGCAGTGACTCCGCTAACCGCTTTAGAGCTTCTCCGTATAGACGCAGTCCCTCTTCTATCATCCACTGCTGGCCATCCTGTTGACCTACGAGTCCCATACAGTTTGCCAGTAATGCAGTGCGTAGTACATCATTTTTTTGATATAGATCCTGGACAACGTTCGTCCATCCGGCGGTCGAGTACTCTGCTGCTTGAGCAGAGAATATACGTCCATTGGGAAGATATGTAGTCCAGTAAAGTTCGAAGTACTTCAGTTCAGAGGCTGTACGGATTAGTGACTGAGGAAGGGTTATCTCGGGGAGCTTTATGGAAACTCTATGCTTGCAAGGGACTAGGGTCTGCGAGGATGCAAAATTCGAGGCTGAAGATGAGCGAGGGAAGGAATAGGCCTCGGATACAAAGCTTAGAGAGTCACTTTGACCATTTTTCTGCGTACTGTTAAGGAAGATGCGCTGCCTACTGTAACCGCCACATTCAAGCCCAGCCCGCCGGCATTGGCCACATGACGGTTTTTGCAAATCACACTTTGGATCCAGTCAGCTTTTTACGGGATAAGCGTCTTCTCTTTCTGAAGCACTCACACCCTTCTTGCGTTTCCTGCAAGTATGACACGCCTTCGATCTTCCTGGAACTCCAACCATCGTGACAATGGAATAGCTCTTTTTGTGCCCGGTTGCTTCTTAAAATCTGTATGCCTGTGATTCTGTCGGCGCACAATGCATCTTGTTTTGTCGCAGGAATCAGGTCATAGACTAGGATTGGTTGTTAAGTTGCACAGAATGACACGATTCTGCACGAAGTACCTGCACGAAGTACATGCCCAAACAGATGTGCACCTGTATGATAAAAATTGAGCAACCTAAATGAAATAATGACCAGGGCTTCAGACGCAAAGAGTAGAAAATGAATAGTGCTTACTATATAATACGTGTCACGCTATACCAAGTTAGGGACCATTCTGCGCTGACTAGCTCTAGTTGCGGCACAGGTGGGATTAGTTAACCCATGTCCTGTCATCTCGCTCGCCTACAAAGATTATAACGAGAGCAAGCTTATGGACCAAATTCCCTGAGGTGCAAAAAGGCTTCATCCTGGTACATTGAGTAAGGATAGCGTTTTCGTGCAAATGGCGATAGGTCGCTGCCTAAGCTAGCGATATACCGTTCTTGAACGAAGAGGAAACATATACGTCATAGTATAAATGGACTGTTTGCTGCTTAAGTACGTAACAAGAGTAGGAACATTTGCTACCTACTAGTATCTACACAATTGTCGTACCGCAGAATGAAGATGCATGATCTCACTGCACTAACTGGTTTATATACCATGGCTCTCAGGTCCCAAAACTGTAAATGGAAGTACTTGTATTGAATTCCTGACATTATTCAAGTTTTAACAGACATAAAAGTTTTCCATTCAGATTAATCATAGGTGTAACTTAGCAGACGCCCCTATAAACCCAGACCTGTCCTGTAGCGCTCGATCGTAACCCAGGATACATCCCATCAGTCCGAATCAAGGCTAGCAAGTAAACTAGCAGAAGGCGCAAAGAATGTTGTGCCCGTCAACGGCGTCGAGAAATCGAGTATACGATCATGCAGTCCCGGAGGTTCTCCAATAAACATGCGTTGGAGCATCTTTTCAATGACCCACAGGCGTCGTGAATAGCCGATGAAGTAAGTTCCGAACTCGTCTGAGCCAGCAGAGCCAAAAGGCATATTGTCGCGAAGAATATCATGTTCATCACCGTTCTCATCTTCGATCGTAGCGAGCGACTTGTGCGACTGCTGTTGATCGGGGGCGGCGTCATCCAACTCCACATTGTCTATTTTCGTGCGGCCGATGATGGACTCTTGCTGTTCGGCCTTGAGGGTATTCCAGGCTTTGAGATTGTGCACGTATTTCTGTATTACGATGTAGCTACCTCCAACAGCGGCTGTGTCCTCTTCCGCGATAAGAATTGAGGCAGGCACGGCGGGACCGACTGGATTGGCGGTACCATCGACGAATCCTAGGAGGTCACGAACGTCGAAATAGCGGAAACCAATGGTCTCATCGACGACTTTAACAGAGTCGCTCAGTAGATTCATCAGCTGCCGCTCGAACTCAAAGCATAGATCTCTGCGGTCTGAACGAATGTGGAAGAGGAGGTCGCCAGGTGTTGAGACCGCGGTATGTACTTCACCTTTGACTTCAGGGAAGGGATGAAGCTCCGCCGGCCGCGGTAAATTAGTGATAAGGTCCCAGGCATTGCTACCAATGCCGACAGTACATGCAAACGAGGCATTGAGATCACGAATGGCTACATTCTTAGCTAACCCATCGAGGCCTGCAAGCGTCGAACGAATGGTCTTGATTGCCTTGGGGCTATCAGTAATAGTGAGGACGAGAAAGGTCGCCGACTGCGTTAGAGGTGCATCAACGCGCTGGGGCTCGATGGGAACACGGCGGCTCATGGTTCGTTTCGTTGCGAACTCTGCAGTTTGTAGTTTACTAGCAATCTTTTGGCGTTCAGGTCGATGCGCTTGAAGAGTTGAATGCCCTGATAGGGGACGCCGAAGCTCCCGAGCCAATGTTGCTCGCACGAGTTGCTGTCCTAAATCTACAGTCCTAAATGTATGGTATGGGCTGCCTCGGAGACGGTCATAGAACCTTTGGCAGATGGTGTTGCTGACTTTGCTTGTATTCATAGTCTCAATGGATTCTCATACCGTCGGTATCGTGTTCTTATAGTCCTGACGTCTACAGTGATTACCCACCTGGAGCTTTTTATGTCATATTCTGATTGGCCTAAGAGCAATTAGTCATCAGTGAACTTGATAAATCAAGCTAATGCCGCCAGATTACTGTGCATAACCTGATACTTTGCTGGCCTCTTCTGGACTAGTTATATAATAAGAGGAGAGTTAAGTTGTCATTTTAGACGGGTTCTTGTTACCTTAAGACCACCTGCGAGGATTTGTAGATTTGTATATTTCTTGGAAACGGTTAGCATGAATTGTTGTGTTTGTGAATAATCGTAGAGCTCAGATGATGTTTATTCAAAGCATTTTTCTTTGTAGCGTATTATCTACGAGAACAATGTGAGCGAATCTACTCGTATGTGACTAGGTATGTTGATGAATATCGTTCAAGTATTTGTATTGGGTTGTTGTTCATTGGTCACAGAAACAACTGGTTGGGTCGAACTGCGGGTCGCTTGTTGCCGTTGACTAAATCGGTAAGTGTACTTCACGAAGTACGGATGTTGTTCGGGGTTCAACATCCCTGCTCGGGATTGGCTTTCTTTACAGGATCTCATAGATGATGGTCGATGACGGAATCATGTCGGTAAGGGCTTCCTGAACTTTGGCTCTTTGTATTTGACACTTTCGGAAGCGAGGAATGCTAACAAAAGGGATTCAACGTGCTACTTAGAAATGCATTCCCCCATGTGTAGATGAATGCACCAGATTTTGGTCCAAGTTATGGTAGCTTAGAGATAAATATAAAGCCCTACAGATCTCAACTTTTATGATCTGCCTCAAATAATTTTGAAGTTTTGCTGTTAGATAGTGGCTCATCAAGATGCCACCTCCGGGCTGGATTTTCCTGCATCTTGCGTATCTGATGGTCCTTAGCCTTTACAACGCGGTGATCTGATCAATCGCCAGACTTTGAGTATTCTCACATACCATCGTCGTGTTAAATTTATATAGTCCGGATAGATATCTGAAACAACCGCTGCGATAAGTGGCTATATCATCCAAGCGCGTCGAAATAACGGTCTAGAGAAAAAAGACAAGATTGCAGGAAAAAGTCTTGGGATAGCTTTCAATCGCCCAAGGAACTCCGACTTGGTCGCTATGCTGACTCTACCATTCCTCCATCATGAATAAGATGGCAAGTTTGGCACCCTCCACCTCGTTTCTCATCCATAGTACAAGCCTGAAGATTTACAGTAGATCATCAGCATATGTTTGGTCTGCTCGCTTCGTTTCTTGAGATCGGCTTGAGATTGGCTCGATTGATACAGATTGCATCAATCCACACCCGCCGGATGCGGTGGCAGATCCTTACCCGAAAGTCTGATAAATGGCTAAAGAATCTCCCTCATTTCGTTCGTTACAATGTCCATAATTTCAAGGGACTAGACCAAAACTCAGGATCCTTTTACGATTGCGCGCCATCGCGCAGTCCATAATCATGGTTAAGCGTACCCATACTTTGCTTATGCCTCAATGCCTTATCAAATACAACTGTCAAATGCAGATATCCTTCCCACACTCCAGTTCCAGGTCGCCGAAGTTCCTTCAATGCTTATTCGAAGTGCGTAGTAACATATAGACTGGCGCAATGAATTTCATTTCGGTACCATAAATGCACGAGGGAGCTTCATATTTCTCTGCTTCAATAAGAGAGACATAGACGAAGGGAGAAGCGATGATCTTGGACTCCTCACCGAACGATATTTCCAGTAAATATATCTCTCCTTATCTCAGAGGCTTAAACTAGTACAGAGCGCGAATGGTTGGCTTCTGCGAGACAGGCTTCCTCACTGAATGTGGACGGTCGACTGTTCTCCGCTAATATGGTCGGATCAAAGTGATTTTTCAACCCGCTACACATAACATCCATATCAATCGATAGAGTGGTATACCTTATGAACACACGGGCATATGAGGGAAAAGTAGAGACGGAGCCTGCAATTATTTCGTGTTTAAGCATGAAAGGAAACTCTTACATACCGCATAGTCTGACATAAGCTAAAAGATAAGCCCAGCAGGCAGCTTTTCGAGCTCGTTTCGAACAGATCCACTGACACCATTTCGGTCTACTCATTTACCAATTAAACTGCCCTAAGTAAATGAACCACTAATTAATTACCAGCCCTCTTGATTCACATTGCACCTTCTGTTTCCTATTGTCGCTTTGTTGTTATCCTAGCTCCACTTCACTACTCTTTTATTCGTTCTTTTACTTTTAATTGCCTTGTTAAAAGTATACGAATTGAATTCAAGCTAAAGAGCCCAACAAGTGAAGTTCTTTAAGGAGATTACAAAATACCAATAATATGAGCCATCAGAACCTTAGGAAGTAAAAGGTCTGAAAATAATAGAGTAAAGGAAGGAACCGATATTATTTAGAAGTCAATTATATTTAAAATTCAAGTGACTGAAATTCAACGGTAGCTTTCTAGGAATATACTGGAGCTAGAATGTGTTCCAGCCTCGAAACTGCGCTCTGAACATCCACGCAATGACTACCACCGATATATGGAGCTATTTTCATCCATGATCTAGATTACATCGTAGTAGTCTGGCTTTCAGACTAGCTAGGAACGGAGCTGAGTATGATTGACCAAAGAAAGGAGACAGAGATAACGTTCATCGGTGTAATGACAAGCTGAGCCTGAATCTTTGGCCAGGAGGTTGAAGATTCTAGTCGATCTTTTCCCCATTTACTCTGCCTTTTATCGCGGCGTCCGTACTATTCCCCCACGTTCTGAGATAGCAAGCTTTACTTTTTGGTACCGTGGACCTAGTTGACTAAGGCCTCTCAAACCTTCTACAAACATCCTGGATCCGCTGAAAGATCAAATTTTGGCCTGTGCAACGAGGTAGGTCAGGGTATCTAACTACTCAGAGTATGCCCTCGATATTTTGCCCACAAAATAACAGTCACTGAAAGGGGGAGGAGGGATGGTACTGAACAGTGCTAATGTGCCAACCATGATCATCTGTCAGGCCACTATTATCGACCCCTAGCTCCCGCATGTACCCACACCAGACATGGGGCATTCATTGCAGGGTGTATAGGATGCTGGAAAATCGGGAGTGCCTTCTTAAGAACATTGTTAAGCAAAGGCTAGAATGCCGTTGCACCTGACCGTTATGGAGGAATTACGACAGGAGAGGATGGACACTAGTATGGGTGCTAGTGCAGGTGATGTGCAAACACAGTCTAAAGTCAAGTTTGAGCACGACGGAGGGATTCGGTTTATATTTAGCACTAATCTGGACCAGGCCTCTATTACGGATGCTTTCGTTCCCTTAAAGGAGGGAGACATTAGTATCTAGGTCCTGATCGTTGTTCTGTGAGAAAAACGGATTTGGTAAGCATAATGCCATCGCCTTCTATCGGCAAAGACTTTGCGCTTTTTGACCTTGTAAGACTTTTATGTCTCTCTCTGCTTTTTTGTCTGTCTCTGCTTTTTTGTCTCTCTCTACTCTTTTGTCTGTCTCTGCTCGTTGCGCGAGGTGGGCCCACTGCATCAACATACGTGTGATGCCCCATATTCCTCCCCTCGTTTGGCACATATATGTTTGATAGTGGTATCTGTGACTCCTCTGATTTCATGCTTTCTGCTCTCCTGTCGCTATCCCCCTGGTTGAATTGCTCATCTATTTCAGTGAAGTTTCTATGTCGGTCGAGATTATCGGTGCGTGAAGTGATATTCGAACGTTTAGAGTATCCAAGCCCATAGGAAGATTTCTTTGAGGTACCTTGAAGAGTCATCTTCAAGCCAGGGAAGATAAATCCAACTAGAGACCGGCAGGCTGGCAGACAACCACAAATTATGCCAATGCTCTGTTCCAGATCTGTCCAGACAGCGATCGGAGCTTGGTCATCTGTATCCATTAGTCCATGGGTTCCATAAAGAGAGAGAAGCTGTGACTTACAAGAAGGATCAGAAGAAGATTGAAGTTTGAGTAAGGATGGAAGACGAATCAGACTACAAACAATGACGAATGATCCAACGGAAAACATGATGAACAGATTTGCTTTCTTCTGCCATGGAAGATGCAAGTTCCACAGCAAAGGAAGTGGCATCGCAAGAATAAGCACATCATGAGTGATGCTCATTCCTGCAGCGACGAATATTGCTGCATATGAATTGATACACTTTACTGGGGCCACTTTATACATCCAGTTGGTCCAATTGCCATGGAAAGGAAGCTATAAAATGAAGTTAGAAACTTTTTATCTCCAGAATTGAGAATTATGCTCTACAACTTACACACTGGAAGGTCAGTGCCATAAGTAACGAAAAGTTAGAACAAATAACAAAGCCAAAGATGACCCATACGATGGTGTTAAATGTTTTGTTTGGAAAAATACGTCGGAAGAAAAGAAGTAATGACAGTTTTGTAAAAGTAATTGTGACCACATAAAAGAGTTCGCTGATATAGAAGAACTTTTAGGGAGTTAGTATATTTGTCCATAGCTGATTAGGGTGCCAATACTAACCTTTAAAGACTCGGAAATTTGGGCAACAGTCAGAGAATATGTGTGCTCTCCAAAGCCATTTGCACATATTACCAGTCCTGTTCCAACATCGGCAAGGTATGAAATCAGTGCTACAATCATCATATAGTCGTCTGATTTGATGCCGACATCCAGTAAACTTCTGGAAGCAACGCGTGCAGCCACAAAAAGAAATGCCAGTACCGGCATAACATATAAGAGTTGGAATTGCTCCTCGACCCGAGTTCTATCTGTAGGGACACCACATGTATCGGCAGTATATTTCTGTAGTTGGAAGCTCTCCGTGATGTTACAGGAAGCGTAGACACATGGGGTCAGTTCTGCCGTAACGGCTTTATTCGTGCAGAGGCAAGTGACATTGGTGAGTGAACCGCAGATTTCTGGTACGATCGTAGCAAGGCAGTCCAGCTGTAAAATCATTAGTTCACAGCTCTGATTGAATCACTGGAGTACTGACCGAGCAATCAGGAATGGTAGACGTCGTTGCCTTTATCAAAGTAAAAAGAGCGGCACAAGCCAAGGTCATCCAGGTTCCTCTCATCTTGCTCTCGCGCGGGAAACAATCGCCCCAGCATCCACGTCTATTGCGAGAGGAACGTCTTGATTAAAGATGAAGTGAGAATGTCAAACGGCATCTCAAGGCAAAGGCTTCGGATGTACTTACTCATGGTCGCATAAAAAATGGGTTAGGAGATCGACATTGCGTTTCTTCAAACGTTGAGGTACGAAGAGGCAGGATCTCTCTGCGGACCTGCAGGCATTAGCACAGAAGCAGAGGACTCGATCATGATCGCCCCACGTTCACCCACCGTGCAAGATACACCCATTGGGCAAGAGACAGTGGTGCACAGTAGTACCATATTTGCGAGATCTTATCAAGTGACGACTCTTCCTCCAACTACCGGCCTATTGGCCAGGAATGGGATTCGACCAGTTCCGCGTGGGCTAATAGGACAAGAGGCCAAGGCGCAAGTCAACTCCATCTTTTGATGGCAAGGATATATAACATCCGATGGGCGACTCCACATAACGTTTCTCCAGCCATGTCCCTGGTAGCACGGTCGCAGCGGCCCCGCCCCGACCTAAACCGTTACCTAGCATAATCCAACTTCTCTCTTTGGCGAACCGAAATGAAATGAACCCACGAATTCTGCATCTGTCACTACGGGACACGAGAAAATTTCCGGACCAGGTTGGAGATTGGTATAACATACAAGATAAATCCTTGTCCTGTCGTTCGTCTCGTCTCAAGGGGCTTTGGCAAACTCCACCGGAGTCATCGTAGGCGAGAAGACCGGTCTTTTTTTTAACCCTAGAATCAGAGAATACCATGGCTTTCCTTGAAGTGCCGTTCTTGAGATTTTGTTCGTTCGGAAATAATACGCGTCTAGTGCTATACAAGGGTTGCGCAGAGCCCACTTTCTCCAAGACATGCTTTCTTGGAAGGTAGAAGTATTAATACATGTCTGCAAATATGAACGGGCTCTAATATGCTACCGTTGTCGGACAGGTTCCTTGTCTGCACGGCGTCTTATGAGGCAATCCATCGTACCATTATCGACATTGGCTGTAGAGAAGATAAATCAACCTTTCATTTTGCTCTGAGATGTATCGTGCACAGGCCCACAACCAAAAGCCTTTTAAGTTGTTACCAAATCTTGCTAGTTGAGAAATCTGGGGCTTTCAAAATCGTCCAGTGGCGAACCACACGAACACTAACATCCTTGCCGACAAGCTCATTACGCAATGCATTATGGACATTCATTGAGAATCTGATTCGTGGCTGACAATCCTATAAGTTGTAGGCGCGAGTTGATGAGTTTGATGTAGCCGGACAATGTTTCGATTGATTTCCTACAACAAAGCTCCGAAAATGCTCTTATACATAATTAAAGACACTATCAACAGATTTTGATTAGTTCTAAGTATATAATCAATACTAGGGCAGTAATAGTAAACCCGAATCAGAAATTAAGCCCTAGCACCACTTCTAATAAATCTCCCTCGTCTCCATTGACGTATCTATCCGATTCTTAATATCTACCACACAACTTATGCCATTTTAACCATACGATAGCGTGGCTGCACCTTTCAAATTTATGAAAATGTGGATCTGAGCCTTTGCTGCTACAGTACAGTTAGACTTGATCAATGTCTTGCATTAGCGGGATGGGGTCGGGGTCATTCTTTGCATATGCGCCACTACGATAAGCTTTACTTCATTTATTTTTGGGCGTCTAGGATATTGGCTTTTCGAGTCTATGATTTCTGGCATGACGAGGAGTTGTTTTATCACACCCTAACAAGAAGGCAGGGCTGTACTTATAGCTTTCTTAATTTCAAAACAGTGCAAATATTAGGCTGCGCAGAGCTTTAAAAATGACAATTTTAATTCCAACGGAATTTTTAGTGGCATATGTGCTTACCGGTATATATCTATCTCGGCATCAATAGCTTAACCTATTAATCAGTGCAATTGCATCCGTATATGACTTGTAATGATTGGCTAATTTGACAAAGTGATATATAGCCATTACCAACCATAGAAAGTACAAACAGGAGTATGGCAGGCTGATGTACCAGCATAACCCAGCTTGAAAATGTGACCTAACTAATCAAAGCCACAAAAGCTACTGTCGTTTCAGCCCGTAAGGTCTAAGTCCAGCAATGAAGAAAGTTGTTGGACTTACCCAAGTGAATTCCTAGTTGGTGATTATAAAGCATATATCAAGTATTTGTTTAGTAGTTTAACAAGCCTAGGTTAAAAATTCGAGGCCGTTGGACAATACGTCATGAGCCTTTGTTGGTTAATATTTTCTGATAGTGATATGACATAATAATTATACTTCTTTTCAGGCCTTTCATTTTTAGAAGTTCCCAATAGTACTGAACTGCATTGGAAACCTATTCCAGGAAACATGACCAGGATGCGCACTGATCTTATCCGTGATTTCACGTAATATTGCAAGAAAATTCAAAACAAATCCAGAAGAAGATCACGAATGAAGAAACATGAACCCGAATGTAGAAACATGACCACGGATCCAAAAACAAGAATACGAGGTTGGAAATAAGAATACGACGGCGGAAACAAGAATACGAACCCGACCGTGGGTGAAATCAGCCAGAAACATGCCACTATCAAGCTGAGATCAACTTACTTCTCCATGCACTGACAGCTCTCCAAGGCATTGAGTATTCCATGAACGATATGTAGTCTGTGCACTTTATGAACCAATTGCGCAACGTTCCGACACAGTCCTGTGCGTTCGGATTCCGAGACTTTCCCGCTACTATTTGCGGAGGAGTTAAGGACTGTGCGTAAGGGAGCGTGTCTCCCGCTCCCGTCCATCATTCAAACCTGGGGAGAAGTATAAAAGACAACTAGATATCTGGATTCAGACCAGTCAATTCAGTTCAACTTCTCTCTTCACTATATTTACCACTCACAGTTAACTTACTTTATTACTCAGTCTTCTCATTTTTTTTATTCCAGTTCTCAACTCCCGCAAACCAAAACACAATGGACAAAGTCTTGAAACACCTTGGAGACATTGAGCGCAAGGCTGGAAAGATCGATAAGATCTCCGCCAAGGGTGCTGCTTCTCTCAATATGAAAGAGATGGTCAAGCTATCTCGAAAGGGCGCATCTATCGGCTCATGCATGAAGAAGACAACCAAAGATTATGAGGTAAGTCATTATACTATGATAAGCCGCAAACCATGTTCCATTAACAAATAATTATAGGGCGTCACCCCTAGCGAAGCTGAGGCTAAAAAGGTCCTTGAAATTATCACTCAGATTGCCACTCTCAATCAGCATCAAATGAAGATGGTGCGGGATGACAAGCCAGCTATGGATAAGATGCATGCTGGTGGATTGGTGAAGAAAAACATGACTAAGAACCAAGAGACTGCCACGGCATTCTGGACAGTCCTGGTTGAGAAGACACCAGAGGGACCAATGAAGGAAGAGGCAAAGGCACTGCAAGCCAGTGTTGAGAAGGCATTCAACGAAACCTACCAGGTTTATGCCAATGCCGTCGGAGGAGAGGACCAGGATATTGAAGGAGAGGATGATTCCGACTAGATTATACCTAAGTACTAGTAAAAGATTTCATTAACAGCTATTTGTACGCCTAAAGCCTATAGTGACAAGACAAGGCTATAGTGATATGAAATAAGTCTAAAGCCCCTTGCCTGTCACTAAATGAAAAAGCCTAGCTAAGAAGGGTCGCTTATAGCTGAATGGCACTCACGTGATACTCACAGCTCCCAAGTGTCGTTCCACGGCCTCAGGCACGTGCATTTGTAAGCAATTAGTCAGCCAAAGAGGCTCTATTTAGTAGGGCCTCAGTAATTGCTTAGAAATGCCATCACCTTTTAACCTGTCAAATCACACAAGATTCCGATTTGAGAGCATCCGTAGACTTGGGAGGGTTGGGAGGACTGACAAATATCTGCCACATACGGTCGACGAAGGCGGCCATCGTGTCAAACGGTTGACGAGAAGACGACAAGGCTTTGGTATCGGTACAGGAAATAGGGATTAAATGAAGACGATTTTAGTGGTAAGATAAAGTAGTGGTAATAGCTGCTTCCTTAGCTACGACGTTGATACTTTGTCTTAATTCTTGTAAAATGAAAGCCGAGCAGACCGAGTTAAGACTTTTGGTTGAAACACTAGGAGTGAGAATGAGAGAAAGTTCAGATAAATGAGTTCCCAAAGGCTTCAGTAGAAGTCATTCAATGCAAGAAGGAGATCGTTTGTAACACAGCTCGTTGGGCCTCGGCGGGGATTTCACGGAGCTTTTAAATCCTCGCGGTCCAGCAAATTACAAATCTCCCATCCAACTCTGGCCCTCGAGACTATTATTCTGGCCATCCATTGCAGTAGAATCATTTCCTGGAAGTATTCAGAGCTACCGCGGAGTAAAAGAGATCGATCCCTGTTCCTCCTCGATCAGATATAACCCACCAATCTCTTTAGAGACTAGCGACGAAAGCAGTCTGCAGAAGTGTAGTCGGCTCAAGGTCTCTTGATCCCTTAGAGACTGAGCAATTCTGGTCCGTCGCACAAACTAACTACTAACTACTTCTTCTCGCCTATTCGCGATCTGTAAATGAAAGCAGGTTGCAGGTCGCAGCCCGTTCGGAATTTCTCATTCATTCTATGGCACCTTATAATACCCGAAACTAACTGACATTACGAGATGACGGGCAACGGAGATACAACGGGATGCATCAAGGTAGTACCCATGCGTCAACTAGCTGAGGCACGATGCTACCATGACGACTGGACTGGGTTGAGAGATCAGAGAGAACGGCGTCGAATACAGACTCGGCTCGCCCTAAGACTGCATCGTATATGCTTCTGAATTCGTCCATACACTTGAATTACTGCCGTGGAAAACTGTTCTCCTGCCATCCATGCGTGGAACACTAATTTCTTTTTGTAGGCAAACGTAAAGCAACGCCGATGGAACCAAAGCCTGAGTATGGAGCAAAGAGTGTATTGCACCTCGGCGTAAACTATATGCCTGAAACAAAATATAAACCCTATAATGGAAGGGAATCCATCGTACGCCCTACCTCGGGTCTTTACATCCCTCCATTCCGTATCCAGAGTGGTCATGTCATCCCCTTGCGATGTCTCTATCCAATCTCGCGCGACCATCTCCTGCCCCTCGTTGAGTACAACGTGTATCGCGCTACCTCTACCAATCTCCTAATACTGGGTTACTTAAATCTCAGTAGAAGCGCTTGTCCCTTTGGCGGGTCGGTTCCTATCTCCCCGAACCCTTACCAGGGTTAGCATTCCGGCTTCTTTAAGACGAACACCTCTCCAACAATCTACACAATACCCGGACTGGATTGATCTCTTTCCATCACCGAGAATGCGAGACAACGCCATCTGGACACAAAATCTATTCTCTAGCAATGAACTATGCACTGGTCTTTTAGGAGGGCTCATGGGGAGGCAAAACGCTATCGACTCTGGTCTCGTAGCATGGTCGAATTCATGGGAACCAAACAGCTGGGAACTTACTGAAGGCTTTATCAAGAAATAGGGATTTCTGATCCAGGGTTGTAGGGATTTGTTCGAGTCTACAAATCGATGGAGAGACATGCGAGGAGAGGAACGGTTGGTTTGAGAGTTGAACTAGAAATTTCGTCGATGCCAGGGCATACTTAACTCCATAATGTATTTGGAAAATATTATTAATTATAGCTAACTGATTACAATAAAGATTGGAAGGCTATTTTAGACATTAAAATGAGTGTAATAATCCTATATGTTGCCTAGTTACTACTGCAAGGGTAATTATAGTCAGCCACCTATTAAAGGGATAGGTGAAATTCAATCGAGTACATGCAACTAAGGCCAAGGCAAGTAGTCTTCCTGAGATATATCGTGTATGCCTCAAGGAACCGAGCAGAAAATTTTGTTGTAAATCCAAGGAGAAATTTGTGAATATCATCTTTAATCAGGGCCTTGCACCCCAATCAAGATGAGAGGAATCAGGATCCAACCCATTCAAGCTGCTGCGGGCAGATTAGGCGAGTCATTTTTTGAGTAATATTGGAAGATTAGGCATCTGAAAACCCGAAATCTTGATTGGATTCTCTGACTCTGGCGGACCGTCTGAACTCCATCCCTTGGCTCGTGACCCATCTGATCTGTTGCTTGACGACGCCCGAGTAGGTAACGCCGGGTCAATGCCGGGAATCGAGAATATAGGGGGAGGCTGTTGGTAGAAAAGAGTATTCGTAGGGCGCGCAGATCCATTTGATCTGGGCGTTATCATTCCATCCGCGTCCAAGTTCAAGTCTAGATCCATTTCCATTTCAAATTCATGCACCTTCTGTAAATCTGGTAGGTCGATAAGTGTATTAAAACTACACAAAATTTAGTTAGTGGCCTTATCAGATATATTTGGGCTTATCGTAATATAATGTAAGGATTCTGAAATCGACATACCTTTGCTTGCGTTTTTGTGGTGATGATTGGTGCTCTTCCAGTGGCTTACTCTGTAAGTCTCCAAAAATATGCCGCTTCTTCCCAGGCGGAGTGCTATTACTAGGGAGTATTTTGAAGGGACGGTATTGGACAGGATGCTGTGTCCTGTGAATGAAACTAGTGATAGTTTCTTGATCCTGCTGAGGTTGTCTCTGGATAGTCTGCTCTCGGGCCCTTTCGCGCAGATTATATGGCACAGATGTAGGGATGTGTGATGTATAGGAACCATTCATCGTTTCTTCCCGCTGATTTTTCTCGTATTTGAACAGGTCAGCAGCTTCCCATTCTTGTGGGAGCTGCTGCAGCCAATCTTGTATGCTAGATTTCGTGATTACCGTCGAAGGGATGCAGAGGCTGGGCGTTTGAGAGTGTTCGGGGACATCGTCACAAATATCAACACCTTCGTTCATTGTGAGATGCGTAGGAAGTCACAAGTGGTGTGCGACCCAAAAAATAGAATGATTCTGAGGTATCTGCTCTTGATGTAGTATTTAGCGACATATCCTTCCTAGTGGTTGGCCAAGTGACACCCACATTCTCGCTCCAGTGCCTTGCGAAAGTTTTCTCCAACAGCTATTTCAAATTCCATGTCTGCGGCAGGCCAACAAAATATTTGGTGATTTAAGAAATGGGATCAGAGCTGCTTCTCTAGTAATATTGCTTCTGGGGTATAAGGTATCAGTAATATTCGTGAGCTCGTATAAATAAGATTCTTATCCGCCCGTCGCTGGGTTACTGTGCCGGTTAGAATTCTTTATTATAGTCCCCCGTCAACTAATATGGATAAAATTCATTGCGTTACTATTTTGGGATCACAGTTTAATCTTCAATTGCTTGCTTTGTTTGACTGTGGAACCTTCACCTGTCGTGAATATTCCTGCCGTTCTCCATCTCCTCTGATTTATACAAAATCGGGAACTCTCATTTACACTAATTGTGCCAAGTCTTACATGATTTGTTATGAGATAAAACCAAAGTTATCACCGCTCCTTAGTTCTTTAACCCAGAACTTTGCCCTGCGACTACAACGTCGGATTTTCTACAAAAACAAACCCTCGTCTATGATGAATGCTGTCTTAGTTGGTGAACCTGTCACCGCTTAAATTAATCTTAATAATAGCAATGCAAATCACGAGTTAGAATAGTAATTGCACCAGAATTTTTAACGACTTAAACTGCAATTTCAAGACATGAATACAGATAGATCCCATGATTTGGAAACTCTAACTCATATAAAGCATGGCTCGCCTCTATATGCTTGTCGCAACACACTCCTCCAGGTCTCGATAAAGTAAATAGGAGCTAGGGGCAGAGAAGTCATCTGTTCGCACCCTCTCCGTAATGGCCTCCAAAGTTTTCATATCTTCTTCATTCAACCTCAGCGGTGCAGCTTCAAGATTCTCCTTCAGTCGGTTGACATTGACACTCTTTGGGGCGAGACTGCAACCTCGTGTTAGACACCAGGCGATGAGAATTTGCGCTGGAGTTTTGCCAAGTTTACTGGCTAAGCTCTTCACCAACTCATGCTCTCTCGTAATCGTGTCTGCCCCCGGCCATGGTGCCTGGATACCTAGGGGTGTGAATGCCGTAACGTGGATACCACGTTCTTGGTTCCACTCCATAAAGGCTGTTTGCGGGAGATATGGGTGAAGCTCAAACTGGTGAACGGCTGGCTGAATTTTGCAGTCGTTGAGGAGAGCGGTGATTTCTGAGCGGCAAAAGTTGGAAACACCGATGTTGCGGACCTTCCCTGTTTCAACGAGAGCTTCCATGGCTGCCCAGGTTGTTGTCCAGGGAATTTTCTCCGTCAAATCATGGTATTTATGAAGATCATAATCGTCATCTAGAGTTAAGGGTGCAACTAACTGGCCGGCACATGGGTTATGCATCAGATAAAGATCTAAGTATGTGAGTCCCAGATCATCCAGCGTTTTCTGAAGAGCCTTTGGGACGTCTTCAGGTGCATGGCTATGAAGACTCGTCAGCACACGAAGCTCTCTGAACAGATATTATGTCGGACCGGAGAACATACTCTGAATTCCATAGTTTACCCGTCACCCATATTTGATCTCTTGCGATGCCGCTGTTCTTGATTCCCAACCCAACCCCCTTCTCATTTCTGTACAGTGATGCACAATCAATGTGTCTGTACCCCATCTTGAGTGCCTCAGTCACAGCTTTTGAAACCTCCTCATCGGTACAAAGCCAGGTGCCCAACCCAAAGGCCGGCATCTTAGCCCCAGAGTTGAGGGTATAGAATCCTTCCATCTCTGACATTATGAACGACTAGAATAAAACAAGGTGGTTTGAAAACTTTACACGCAACCTCTCTTTTATCGAAGTTGGAATGTAGAATGGCTTGTCGTGGATACTGAAGATGGGGGTACTTGTCTTCTTACTGACGGGCCCACATTATGATTGATCCTTCACTAGCCCAAAACGGGTCGGGAATCCATCGCACTTCCTTCTTTGCACTACAACTCAGAATTTTCCTAAGCACAACACTTGTAGACCAGACAATTCGCGATCACATAGGTTTGTGTAGATTGAGCTAAAACATTTGAAAGTGGGAAATATATTGCTTAGAATATATTCCGAAGCTGCAGAGGAACTTTATTCTAGCGTGATGAAGCGCAAAACGATTGCGTTATTCTTATGTAAACGCCTGAAATATGAGTATGACGAATATTCGGTAAAATTTACATCATATAAATCTATTTCTATTACTTATCGATTATTCTTAACATTGTCTAATGCTAGCTTTGACGACCCTTCAAGACCTCATGAGGAATATTCAGAAGAAAACTGGGGGTGACCATCTCGCTGGTTGGCCAGAATAAGAGGTTCATAAGCTCTAGCAATTGTTCTTTCCTGTTAGGCAAGATGGTGATCATCGTCTTTCTTACCAGTAAAGCACTTGCTGCTTTTCCACAGTCTTCCCAGGAGCACCTTTGATACCTTGTTGGCAAGTGACCACCACCGATCTTTTACATGCGTCAACTTTTAAGTTGGTGATAGTAGCAACGAGATCCTCCGGTACGTATTCCTCATCGTCATCTAAATCCTCTTCCTCAATATCAGCCACCCACTGGATGATCTTCACTACCATCGATGATGCCCACATTGCCTCCCTCCTATTAATACGTGAAAATATTCCAATAACCTCTCGGCGTAAAGCCCGGTGTCGATAAATACATCCCACTGTGGCCAAGGGAATGACGACTCGCATGTCCAAGACAAAAGACGACTTCGCTTCTAAATCAATCAGAATTTTCGATAGCTCCACTACCTCGTTCAGTTCCTTTGTGTATCGCCGGAAGTACAGTGTAGTATTAGGTGATCCAGAATTGACCCAAAGAAAACTCCCAAGATAATGTAACCGGAGACATATCGCACCGTGGAGCAAATGTCGCCCTAGGGGTTGCCTCGCTCTTCTATATAAATGGACAAATGCTTCATTCCACTGTCGAAGTTTTGCTAGGATGTCCAACAATCCTGACACCGCGGTTGTAGTCAGAGTAGAATAGAGTCCGACATGTGGAGGGGTGTTAGAATTAAAAGGCGACTCGTCATCTGGGTTCCTGTCCAAGAACCGCTGGTGTATGCTTCGAAGTGAATTCATTGATAGCATGTATGCAGCTTCTTTAATAGTTTTGAATTCTCGTGGCATATTCTTGACTACTGCAGTACAGGATTGCATCCTTTTGAGATGTTGATCGACGCTGCGCTGGTCCTCCCATGAAGTCATCTGCATCTCCAGGAGAGCAAACGATTCGACAATATCTTCATCAATTGCTGTGCGATCCGCTGTTTGCCTCGAATACTCCTCTATCATTTCAATCCCAGTATAAACTTGCGCGCTGGCAATCTTACCATTCCCGTGATATGTCTCGAAGCATGTAAAAAGAATGCAGGAAATAAGCTTGGTCCTGATGTGACAATCGTGTCTGGAAAGTGATTTCCTCAATAAAACAAGTGCCTTTTGGTACTCTGTATAGGCGAACTCTTGTTGATTTCTTTTCATCTCTTTATTGTATCCTGCCACGAAACTAAAGTCTAACGTCCCAACAGCGACCGCAGCATGTCGAATGCATGGCTCTGCTATACTGGCCTGAGGCACCACTCGAGTCCAGAGCTCAGACCCCGTGAAGCCCGTAAGTTCGGAGGCAATCTTGGAAGTAAACCTTTGAAAATACCCATATTCCTGGTCAGTATTAAATAACTTAAGGGATGGTGTAAGACAGAGTTGTAGCTTTGGTACGAGAACTCTTGGTCTCGTCGTGAGACAACCCTTGGGGTTTGTCACATATCCTTTACACTCGAAACCTGCTTTAAGGCATCGCGCGCACTCTGGCTTTCCTTCGTCACATTTGACCCTCCGAAATCTGTACACAATTATCAGCCATTCCAGCTTTCTGTGGCAATTTCATGTAACTATAATATCCGTACCTGCACGTTTTGCACCCGGTTTTAACCTTCGGAGCCGAGGTTTTTTTTCGTCTGAGAGTGACGACTTGGCCTTCCATCATCATTCCGAATACCTTCGGACCAAGTTGAGTCTTATGAAGGCAGCTGACGGTTGTTTGAAGAGTGACAAACTGTGTAGTGTAGGTAGTGTAAAAGTTTTGCTTGGCCGAAACCTTAACGTTGTTTACGCTTATAGGTCCTTGGTTGGCCCCACTTACCTTTATTAACTCATGGTAAAATTGTCCATTTTCGAACTCAACGAATTTCTTCAAAAGTTATGCTATCGATTGGCGTGGTACAATCTTTTCTGATGTTAGGTAATGTTGTTGACAGTTCCATCTACGAAGAGAGATACAACTCTTGAGGGCTCAAATTCAGATATTAAAATGGCTTGATCCAAAGTTCATTAATAATGCTATGTTAGGTGTATGATAGATGATCTAAGGATGACAAAACCCTTAAATTTTCAAATATGTTATCTGTGACCTAAAGGGTACGAGCGTCTACACACTTCAGAAGATAGTACCAACAAATCAACACAATTTAAAATCTTTCAAATCTACCTTAACGGGCCTAACTAATGTGATAGGTCTCCGAGACATAAAGAATAACGATGAAGTTAGTAGCTACAGTCACATGAATTGCAATAACCCAACATTCTAGATTACGATGATATTCCATGTTGTCGGGGTAGAGGATCGTCATATTTTGAGGTGATTCCGTCGTTACTATCCTCAGTAGACTGCATCTGCTTTAAAATGCTGAAGTACAATTTATAAATGACGGAAAAGAATATGGCTGCGATTAGAAGCACTATACTGGAAGATGCTTTCTAGGCTACTGCGATAGGAATCAGGCCATAACGCGTGAATTACGGTGATGAGCTGTCCAGAAGAATCAAAATCCCTGTTCAACGCATCCCTGAAGTGGCACATAGTTCTCGGAGGCTTTAAATTGCCGATAATTCCGTACCATTTATGAAGAGAATGCCTTGATAAGTAAGCTACCTTTCAACTATATCCGGCAATTGAAATTCTCTGTTGCCTTATACATATTCTTGACGAAATAAAGCTAATCTTGTAATACTTCCCTAATACTGGTCTCGTAAGACTAAAATTTATTCTAATAAGTTCCCATGAAACTAAAGATGGGGCTCAAACATACAGATAATCCTTCCATATACGCTGCAAGTGAACTAGCTCTTCATGCAATCAGGCTCCTGGCTTATTAGATTCTATCCTCTTCACAGATCATGCCGGCATTGTAGACCAGGGAGATTATGCTCTACCTATAAATGCTTAGAACTTGGAATTCCATTTCCTGCTATACCGCACGCTAAGCTGAAATCTGAAATCAGATTCATGCAGAACTGGGGATTAGATTGTGCCGTGCGTGTTCTTTGATCCGGTGTGGCTTCCATGTATGCTTAAATCTAAACAAGCTTTGCCACACAGTATAATTTATTCTGTAGAACTGTAGGAATATTAAGTTGACTAAGCCTTCCGTTGAAACTCCTTGTCTATAGAATAAATTTGCAAACGCGATGACTTGTCAGGTGACCAAATAAATTCAATCTAATTTCACAAGAGAAATCTCTGGTTTTAGCTCTTTTATATTGAACAGCTCTTTAAGTACTACCATATTAGCGCTATTGTGCAGAATAAATATATAAAGGTCAGATACCTGGCACTTACATTTCCCCTGGTCACGGGTAGGTGTTGTCAGCCACTTCCTTCAATACGGTCTAATTTGGTACTTGGCTATACACCGCAACCGGCAACTCTTCCACTGTCTCCCCACAGCTCTGTCAGACTGACATAGATATTGATCCGAGCATTCGTTTCATGAATTCACTACTGGACAATCAAAGTTTGAAACATGCCCTTTCCGGACGACACGGGCCTGCTAAAGCGTAACCACGGACGGCACTAGGCCCGCTGCGACTACTTCTGTATCATCAAAGAGACGGTCCCAAATCAAATCAAGAGAACCATTAAATTTTTGAGTATTTCCTCAAACATACGAAATCTGTTGAACTTGTTTCCCTGTGTCCTTTAACACTTTGCCGCAACATGGCTAGAACCTGGATGCTATTGAGCTCTGTTGTCGCTCTGGTTTTTGCTGTACTTCTTTACTTTGAGTGGGAAGATGATGGAACTCCTGCCTGCACCTCCAAAACAGACATGTCCACAAAAATCTTGTTACAAGATCCTCTTGTCATATACATCGAGAACTTCCTTACGGACGACGATGTGAAGAAGCTCAAGAACTTGGCGTACGCCCCTCTTTCACACTCCAAATTACCACTCCTAGTATGCTTGGGGCTGACCAAATATGACAGCAAGGATCGCTTTGAGCAATCTTCGGTTATAGAGAATGGCGTAAAAGTGCCATCTACCCAAAGAACAAGCTCTACTGCCATGTTGTCTGACGCAGAGCAAATCACCAAATGCGTTGCGCAAAGAGCAGCGCGCTTCCAGAACCTTGCCGACACTGACTCCATCGAGCCAATTCAAGCGACTCGATATGTGAAAGGTCAAGAGTATAAGCCCCATCTTGACTTGCTATGGTCAGACCTTACAGCCGAGCATCACGTCGACCGAAACACTACCATCTTCGCTATCCTGGATGACAACTGCACAGATTGTGGGACGCAATTTCCTAATATCCATTTGGACTTGGCTGCTACACACCCAAAGTGGTGTGAGTTTATGGATTGCAGTAAGAGTGTGCTTACTGTTAAGCCGAAGAAGGGCAATGCGGTGTTTTGGAGAAACTTATTAGATGATGGTAAGGCCGATATTCGAGCTGTACATTCGGGTCTTCCACTTACAGAGGGCTCAAAAATGGGCTTGAATATTTGGACAAGGAACGGAGGATTTCCAAAGGAGCTTCGAGAGTTGTAATTAGATATCCAATCGCGGTTCTCTATCTAAAACCTTCTACCGGACATTATGATCATGCTTTCAACTTGCAGGAACTGCAAAATATTTGACTGCAGGGCTCCAGCACGAAGTGAAATGAGCTGGAATATGGATGCGAATACTAGAAGGGCTGGTCTACTACTATTGCATCAATTATCAGCAGATGAAAAGATCTACTATGTCGCCCTCTCGATCAGTCTCGCGACGAATACCAATTTCTATCATATCACTAGCTTTGGCAAAGTGGAAGAAAATATGGCTACACGAATATTAAATCATACGACAATAGAGTCATTCCTATGATGGAAATGATCGGATAGCATAAAAGTTATTGGTTTATAGTAAGAATTTCCGTCTCGAGTTCGAGCTTATCCTTAGCTAATACACCTGCAGACTGATTAGAGGTCACTCCATGAAGTCAAATCCCGTGACATCTTGTATAAAAATGACACATTACAGCCATACAATTCTTCCTATATTTCGTCAAAATTTATCGTCGCTGGTCACTTTACTCTTTACTAGAACTCTCCTTCACTTGACCACGGCATTGAAGTATTCACCACACCTGTTTATACGGAGAAGTGTATTTTCCACTCAGTTAGCCGAGGCTCCTTAACAAATCGTATCTACAACTTGAAGAATTCGTAGGCATTATTACCATACCCTACGCGATCCTGTCTCACAACTGGGAAGAGGAGGAAGTATTGGACGAGGAGTTTCAAGGTGGGCACGAAATTATGCGATACAAAGCTGGGTTCAAGAAGGTTAAGCATTTCTGCGAGTTGGTGAAGAGCTACTGTGTTAACTACACCTGGGTCGATTCCTGTTGCATTGACAAGCGTAACAGCGCTGAGTTATCTGCGGCTATCAACAGCATGTTCAAATGGTATAGTGATCCAGGCATCTGTATAATGTATCTTGTCGACGTTCCAGGTAGCTTAAAAGCCCAGCCTGAGGCCCAGATTCAGGCGCTCAAGAAGAGCCGTTGGTTCACGCGTGGATGGACGCTACAAGAGCTTATTGCGTCTAGTAGACGGCAATTCTTTGCCAGCGACTGGTAGATTATAGACTAAACAATACTTTCTAGGCACCTAGGCCACGAGTTTTTAAGGCTTATCTCGGAAATCACACATATCAGTGAGGTCGTCCTTCAGGACCGAAACAGGCTTCAGAGGTTCTGTATCGCTGAGCGAATGTCGTGGGTCGCCTACCGTCAGACTTCTCGCCCGGAAGATGCTGTCTACAGTTTGATGGGAATTTTCAACGTCAACATGCCCATTCTATACGGCGAGAATATGCAGAATGCTTTCAGACGACTACAAGACGAGATTATGAAGACATCATTCGACCAGACTATCTTTGCTTGGCGTGGCCCATATGACAGTAGTGGTTTATTAGCTCCAACACCCAGAGGTTTTGGGGATACTCCACAACTTGAGATATGGGCCCCGACAGGCTGGCACCGTTTGCCATGACAAACATCGGACTCTCTATTAACCTATCAATCTTCCAGCAATCCGCTAAGGACCTGCCCGGTATTTCCCTCGCAGCACTACAGTGCGATATCAAGACTGAAACAGGCTGGAAGATCTTGCTTGTTCATTTAAAGCGGGTTGAGAACGCTGACTGCTTCATGAATGGAAGGCTTTGTGAGGCATACAGGAGAGTTAATTGCACTATGTGGGACATTGTTCCTGGAACATACCTCGTCGGCTGTCCCTACAAAGATATTCTTGTCCTCCAAGATGAGAATTATGAGCTACTTAAGAATGCAGTCGATTTAGATAGAAAAGGTCTGGATTTGTAGTCTAAAGCTTGGTGGCAATGGAAGGGAGATAATGAAACTCCTATTCCGGGTTAAGGAATTACGATAAGTCGAGATTGAAAGATTGGTTATTGATCAATTTGCGAGTCATGTCAAATTGAACTGTAATCATATCTATGTCTAGGTTGCAAGTAAAATAAGTTCAGACAATAATAAACTATCTCAAATCTACAGAGGGAAGGTAGCTCTTGAAAAGCTAATAGTAATCGTATAGAGCTTTAGAATATAGAGGAAACCACTATATAATTGTTAAAGATCATGGATAGCCTTCACCTTATTGATAGATATTATCTGCCAAAATACTAATCAACGGCAAAGTCCTCATTCGCGAGGTGAGAGTGTAAAAGAATGAGTTTTAGTTCTCATGATATAAATTTAAAATATCTACAAATAATTGTGTACAGAATAAGTTTCTGAATATTTACAAAAGAATCTCTCTTCTTCTCTTAAGGTATGTGCATCTTCGGGTCAAAAGATTACACAACTGGCCAGCCGTTGGACCAAGACAACTTGTTCCAGCCAAATCTTTTCTGGCTGTCGGCATAGCCAACGCTAGTGTCAACATAGTGATAGTAAAGCACCAAGCCATTGCTAGAGTCGGTGAAGACGCCCCTGAAATGAACCGTTAGTATGGTTATAACCTTGATTAATATGCTCTAAACTTACTGTCCACCGGGACCATAGACTTTACCATGGCTCTCCAATAGCGTGGAGCCACCTCCTGCAGTACAAGCCTTTCCATTCTTGTCAACCTGAATCAATAGTCAGTGGACAATATCTTTTAAATCAAAAGCAGTAAACTTACGAAACTACCAGTAGCAGACTTGGATCGGCACATGATGATCTTGTATTCAGCTCCGGTAGCAGGACGAGTAGTGTCGTAACCGCAGCAAATGCCATTTGAAATCAAGAGGTAGTAGTATCCAGTACCAGAGTAGTAGAACATGTATGATCCTTCCAATGCATGCGTTCCTACAGTTGTAGCTGCGATGTTGTAAGATGCTGCGCTTCCATGCGCAGATGGTCTGGTCAAAGGAACTTGGAAAATGTCGCCCCAGAAGGATCCAAAGTTCATCAAATAGGTACTGCCGACCTGGATAAGGTTAGGATCGATCGCGTTGTAGCTTTTTCCGGCCGATGATGACACGCCGATGGCTCCTTGGTCGGTCCAGGAACCTGCCTCCATTGTCTTGGAGGTTGCGAGGCCGATGGACGAGACTTGCGAGCCGAAGGATGAAATCGCGTAGTACATGTAGTACACATCACCGATCTTGTGGACATCTGGAGCCTGTGAAATGTCAGTACCGCTCTAGAAATCTATACTAGAATAAGTGACTTACCCATAAGTCCGAGCCAGAATTACCTGAGAGCGATATCTTGGAGCCCTTAGGGAGTGCATATCCTAGGCTCGTCCAAGGACCTGAGAGAGAAGTCGCCTTTGTGACTTCAATACCACTACCGGTGGAGAAACGGAAGTACGCATTGTCGGATGTTCTTTGGATGACTGAAGGGTCATGAGTCCAACAAACTCCTGAGCAGGATCCTGGATTAGAATAAGCCTGCGTCAAGGTCCCGAAGACCAGTGGCAGTAAAGAGAGAGACTTGTAGAACATTATCGAAGCTAGAAATTGAAGATAATGTGAAGATGAGAAACCATTCAAGGCGTGAAATCAACCAGATAGTTGGCTCTGGTTATGTAGGACATGGTACGGGATTATGAAATCAAAAAGTATGTATGGAGAAATAGCATAGTCATTTAACTTTAATATAAACTTAGCTGATGATCCATCCCGCCACGATAGAACCCACTTATTAGAGCTCTAGAACGACAGCTTGTTTCCGAAACTAACTGTTTGTGTGTATGTACTCCGTTTGCTTTTAGGAGTTCGGCTATACTCTTGTCTCCATGGGCCCAGATCAAAGCACAGCAATGATTCATTTCCAAGGTGGACTGTTTCACTTATAGTGATTGCTTTGGCTACCAATCTTTGAGTTCCTAATCCAATGTTGATTGGCGAAAGATTCGCAAAGTATACAAAATAAGGTTATTTCAGTTTTGCGAGATTCCACGTTTATATCTTAGCATCGCTCTATGCTGCGTACCTACTGTGCGCCAAATAACTTGGGAATACTGAGAGCAAGGTGACAGCTATTAGATTCAAGTAATCCATACACTATAGCACTCATTGACTTCAAGAAATACAAAATTGGTCTGGGCCTATCACTCGAAGTACACGTGGTAATACAGTACTCAATTAAGCTTTTTGCTTTGTTTATCCTGCGAAGTTATATTGAGCCAACCCTACCGTCCTTGCAAATTAACCGAGATTCATATGTCTACTTTCGCGCAGGCTTAAACAATCTCTGGTCTATAGCTTGTGTCTTTGGCGAGACTTTTTTTTCCACAAATACCAGGGACTCAAACAATGTCTCGTCCATACTTGTGTCTCTTACAAGGCGTTTTGTTCTACAGTGTCAAGGAAAGGGAGATGATTAGGTGTATTAGCCATGTCCTGTTTCAAGGTATGTCCGCTCTTGGCTAATATAACCCATGCTCGTATCACGCTCCCGAGCAAGCCGAACCCCGCCAAGTAGCTATTGACAGGCCAGATGACCTGCAGGTTCTATTGGCGTTTGTAATTGAGACTTTCCAGGAATAACCTTATTCTTAATTTCAATAATTCTAAATCTTAAAGAAATATCTAATCTTATTCTTAATAGTTATGAATAAAGTTTTAATATGTACGAATATGCTTAATTTATTGCTTGGGTCTTGTATGGTCCCGCTTGGAATTGAAGTAGCCGGATTCAATGCTTGAAAGCGAGCAGTACCAACACCCAGTTGACCCACTGACCGGCGAATTAACGGCGTAGAGCTAGAAACTCTCCTAACGTTATGAATGTTGACATGGACAAAATACATCTCCTTCTATAATGGATCATAGTTGATTTAATCAGAATAGAGAGCTATTGCGTATTCATATAATCAGCGGTCACGAATAAGGTATAGTCTGAACTTAAATGTGCAATAACAGCAGCACAAAGCTAGTGATTTCGCATGATATTCTGAAAGGTCCAACCCGTTTCCATGTAGCTCAGTAAAGGGAAATTTGTGATTCCCTGACAAGTAATTGCCGTTGAGCTACAATTTTAGGACAAGAGGAAAAATTCCTCAAGCACAAAAGCGGCTGTAAGATCTAAGTATTAAGGTACTGTATGTGCCATGAATACTCGTATTTCTAAGTGTGGCCCATCGACAGAGGTGACAGCGGGAGTGTTGCCAGCATTACAGGACCTGGTATGCATCGGAGGAACAGAACAGCCGGCGGATGTAGAAGTTGTAGCAGCTCTTTTGCCACATATTTGCCAGCGAAATTTGAAATCAGTGAATACCCTTGTGGAATAAATGTGAACTTTTGTGTCAAAATGTTATGGGCTTGTTTAGAAGGCAAATGGATGAGAATTAAGGAGCAATCGCTTTGATATTAACTTGCATTATAAAAGGACAAAGTGCAACATGCAATTATATCAAGTGAAGATATGCAAAGCGTAAATAATAGCCACTTGCAACATCAAGGGAGCCTCCTAGGCGCAGAGACGAGTTGGATTACTTTCACCCAATCCACAAATAGTATAGCTTATAGTAGTTCATATAATAATCGTAGCATAGGTTCTATTTATGGGTTAGTTATAGTTTCTTAACCTAATAAATGGGTATCCATTGAGAATTCGAGGCTATGGCATACTGACTTGATGGAAGGTAGTCTCAAATATCTGACATACGTTAGAGCTGCTGTCCAAACTGCAACATAGGATAGCGACGACTTCCTCAATCTCATCGAATCATCTACATTCGTGGCCGCGAAACTTCTGATTCTAGACCCTATCTGACAACGGCTATGGGCAGAGCAAGGAGGACGACAAAGAAAATCTCTTTGTATGGTATATTCAAGCAAAGGTTAACTACGCGTTATAGTCAACTGATTACCTCTTCCCCTCTTACTCTGTATGATGGTAACTAGCTTGGCCGAAATGGATTGCGAGTCTAACTCAACCTTCAGGCCAATCACTACTAAGTGTCCGGCTTACGCTGTTAACGCCATTAAGTCCGGGTTTATGTCAACCCGAGCACCACCCTCTGTCTTTCTCGCAGAACACAATTGAGGCCAATGCATCGACCGCCACGAGTGGTCATTATTCTGGTCGCTAGCACTGTGCCAATGTAACAATGCCCTTTGCATTTGTCGACAACAATGCACCCATCGACCGTGCCGCGAGGAGGAGGATTCGCAGCCATGTCGCCCTGGGGAGGAATGCCGGGAAAACAATCGTACGGCCATCCAGGATGAAAGCTGACACGGCGGCCGCTCCATTCCGGGTCCCGAAGCTCATTGGAGATTCACGTGACGCCAACAAGCGTGAAGAGTTGCTTCATCCACTAATTACACGACAAGTTGGCGATGGCTTGTCTGTTCTCTCCTTTCCGGAGCAGCCTACACCGGCATCCAAGTATCTTGTCCAAAGGGGTATGTATATAAATAGTTATCTTTCACATAAACCCACACTATCCTACTAGTCTCATTGTGTATTGACAATTGTGTCTTGCCTAGCCTTTTCCTTCATTAGTGGACCTCGGCACCTCCCCGAACTGAGCAATGCCCTGGATACTACTGGAAACGCTGCTTCGATGTTTGTACGGTTTATGATCCTAGATGAAGCCTGTACGTATGATCATTCTGCGTGGAATCCAATAAACCAATAAACCTTTGATGCTCTGATAGATTTTAACTCTTCAACAGGCTTTCATTCTGCTGTGGCTGTGTCCATGACGGCTCTCAACAACCTTGTTATAAAGCAGGAAGAACCCATCGATGCGGTACAGCACCTATCCCAAGCTTTCCGCCTGATCAATACAAAATTGTCCGGACACGATGCTGTATCTGACACAACCATCGCATCGGTGGTCATTATGTCACAGTATGAACGCCTGCAAGGTCAATACCATAAAGGCGTTGTCCACCTCGAAGGTCTCCAGCGAATGGTTGAGTTGCGAGGTGGCATGTCCGAGCTCATCACTGATGCCCCCGGGTTAGCCCAAAAGATATTTAGGTAATAGCTATATTCAAAATGAAGAATAAGCCGCGATTCTCGTCCGAGATTGACTCTGACACTTTGGAACTAGGGCCGATCTCGAATTTGCTCTCCATATTGGCTCAGCGACGCGATTCAGCATCGAGGACATCACCCATGGCAAAAGCCGGTCCATGGCCAGGCTTCCCAGCAGTTTCCGAAGACATCATGATCACATGTTCAACCAAGCTTTTGATTCTCGGCTCCTTGCGCGATTGGGCGTTGAGCTTCAAAATCTTCTGATAGACGTCACCAATTTTGCCTGGCTACTCAATGATGCCGTTACCGGATATCGGCCAAAAGTTAATGGCTTCGCATACCATGACGCCCTTCTCCAGCTCGGATATCGCCTGGTGAACATGAGTCCTCTGGGTGGGCCCCGTCCTACCGATCATCTCGAAAATGCGATCCACTTGGGTCTAATGGCATTCTTCATGACATTCTTTTCGGGGCTTGATAACAAGGTCACGGAAAGTCCCCTTCTCACCAATTGGGCCCGCTCTGCTGCTCAAGAGCATTTTGATGATGAGCAGGAGACTCAAGAGGTGCTGCTCTGGCTCCTTTTCATAGGAGGAATTTCGGTCTTCAGACAACCAGACGATTCATGGTTGATTTTGAAGACAGCGCGGACAATGTATGCTCTCAACCTTCATAATTGGGATGATGTACGTCAAGTACTGGCCAAGTTTCCATGGGTCAACGCTATCCACGACAAAGCTGGCCAATTACAGGCGTAAATCAATTTTCCGCCAGACATCTAGTCAAAGCCAATTCAGACGATTATATGGTACAATCTATAATGGATTCTCGCCATAAAATATCTTTGTGATAGCTCTGACGAGTGAGAAGCAAATATTCTTGAGATCACCTTCTAGGGTTTTTTCACTTTGCTATGCAGTGGTCTGCAACATAAAAGTCTTCATTGATCAATTCGCTACAGAAATATGTCGGTTGACTGACCGGGGCAATCCGGATATCAGACGCCAGAAGGGCTGATTAGCTACTGCCCTTCTTACAGTATCTTCTTTACACAACCGGGTTCGATAGACTCTAGCTCTTTTTCCACAAGATTCCAGACAAGCTGCTGCAACTTTTCCCCTTCTTCGTCGGTTACCCAGCTCGGTAATTTGCTCCTAGGATCACACTTATGTTAGCACAAAAGATACAAAAAAATCTATACACGGCCTGGTGGATGTGACTTAGACTCACTCAGCGATCGTACAGGAATCTAGGAAGCATCCGTGGCTCTCCTTGCCTGCAACAGCCCCATGCAAGAGCGTCCGGCTGCCGTCTTCGGCCGTACGGCCGACCTTCGCATGCTGGATTGCAATATTCTCACGGAAAGCGGGTGGTGCGTTTCGGCTGAGGTCAGTCTTGCAGAGACCAGGGCAGACAAGGTTCATCACCACTCCGGTTCGAGAGACGGGCATCAGTGGTGCAAGATGACGGACTGTCATGATCTCTAGGAGCTTTGAAAGGGGATATCTAATAAACTCAGTTTAGCTCCAATCGATACAGGGGTTCAACTTCGTTCACTCCTAGGGTTGGATTGCGTACGCCTTAAGCACACTCATCTCCTCATCATCCATCTTCACCAACGGATCATCCTTGATCATGTTCCAATCCTCCTCGTAGTTGAAGCTAGCCCCACTGGTGACGATGACAAGATGAGGCAAGTTACCAAACTTCTGCGCACTCTCACTCATCTTGGGCAGGAGTAGTACCGCAAGGAGGAACGTACTTATTACATTGACGGTGACCGTCACTAAATGTCCTTCAGCTAGTATTCGCTGACCGGCGGCGACCGCTGCGTTCTCAATCAACGCATCGATACGGTCCAGCTCGGCGACTGCCCTCTTTGCGAACGCTTTGACGGACTCGTAGCTTGCGAGATCGAGCATCCATACTTCGGCGATGTTGGCCTTCCCTGTCGATGCCTCGATGTCGGCCCTGGCCGACTCACCCGCCTCGACATTGCGGACGCCCATGATGACTTTTGCAGCCCCAAGTGCCACTAGATGTCTGGCTGCTTCAAGTCCCAGGCCAGTATTGGCACCCGTCACGATGTAGGTACCTCCCGAGCACGTCTCGACTGTTGCGAGGAGTGGGAGGTTACGGAGTTGAGGGGGAACGGTGGTAGCCATAGCTAGATGGTTGATTGGTATGAGGAAAGTTTATGGGATACTGAACAAAGGTGGAGATCTTCAACAGTTGAAGTATTTGGCAACAATAAAGATGCAAGTATGGGAGTTACCGTTCAAGCTTTCTGTGGAGGAGAGAATGTGGAGGAGAGAAGAGGATGAAGCGGTGATTTATATATCCTGTTGGGGGTACTCCTCCATGGCCTTGCTGACCCGATGATCGATGTATAATTGTTCCTGGCCGGTGTTTAGCAAGTAAATCCGAGAGAGTTGAATTGCAAAGTCCGGAATCTTGCTTCTTTCTGCTCATCATGGTTCACAGACGTCAAGATGTGTATGTTTAAGCTGGTCCGATGGATTCGATGCAGCCAATAAGAGAGTGATTTCCTAATCCGGACACTGTAAGGAAACAGGACAGGGGACGACGCACTGTTCCAAGCTGGGCTAGTGCAGTGTTTGTTAGTGTAAGCACCTCGACGGGCCAGCATTAACATTTACCCGTTAAGATTTAACCCAGCCGAGCCAGCCTTTCCTTTGATGTAACACCAACTCCATGTAAGGATCAAAAAGAGTATCTAGTTAGTGTCGTACATGCTGTTTGCGCGGGCAAACTCTCACTGAAAATGCTATCTATAATACATCTTTGCTTTGAGAGAAGTCATCTATCTGTTCGAATACATGCTGCAACAAACGATGCACGGGATGGCATATTGTACAAAATGACTTGAAAATTGCTATCACCCATGCCCTAAGTTATTCGACTAAAATATGGATGATATGAATACTTAGCAATCAAAAACAAGTGCTTGTGGTAAAAAGTGTGCGGTTCAAGATTTTGAACTGTACAATTTTATAAATACAATTCAGAGAAAGCTTCTAAGGATCTGTGCTCCCTTCGCAGCAAGTTGGCTCTGGGCCTTTACACTGTCCAAGTAAGAAATGCACTGCTCAATCTCGATTTCTAAGTTTGTTGATTCTTGGATAAGACACATCCCTGCTGCAAAAATGTATACCGACAGGGCCCTAGGGCAACACGATATTGTTTAGCCTGTATTCTTAAATAGGGACATCACACTTTATACCCTTGTCTTCTTCGGGCAGTTGGATGCTTCCATTGCTGGATAATCCATACAATTGACTTTGCAGAATTGAGACAGATCGCTCTTTGACCCTTGAATTCGTTGGATGAAGGCGATGCTAGCCATTCTTGCTGAGGGGTTTGATTTATGACCAGTCGGTAATACGACAGTACTAACGTCAAGTGGTATCTCTGCCATGTAATCCATGGCATTCGGTCGTCTCGCGATTTTGTCTTATCATCAACCGGCTCGTCAGGTTGGAGATGTACAGGTAAGCTAACGATAATTTCTGCTAGCTGCTGATCTGCGAGACGAACAAGCTCCAGGCGTGGAATAACAGCATTGCGAAGAGCTTTCTGAAATCGATAATGTGTGAGAGCAATTCGAGCCATAGCAGTGTGGTATTGGACGGGGAATGCGATTTCCTTCTCGTTTTCTATGGCCGTCTCTTCCATAACTTGCAAGTCTTCACTGCTAAGTGTAGGTAGAACAATTTCGAAGTCGACTCCGGAGACACATGGGGCATGAAAAGGAACTCTCAGCCTACGCTAGATTTAGATTGTGTATTGACTAGTTCAAAATAACTCACCACTCGCATATAACGAGAGCCCACCACATATTACGAGAGTTTTCTGCAGACAATTTGGTCTTGTTAGGTTGTTCGCTCTTCTCTAATCCAAATCGCCGAGCAATACGAATTGCACAAGACCACATACTCTGGAATAGGTCATAGTCGCCAAAGTTATTAAAGCAGATTCCTAGGATGGCAATAGCTTGTACCGTACGGATATCATGTCTTGTAAGAAATTGGGCGTGGTCGAGACGAAAAAGGGCAGTGCGGTACCAGTTTTTGAGAAGCATTGAGTGATCATCTAGACTCGTAAGACGCATTCTATTCCCTAAAAAAGGCGAAACACTTACTAAGTGGTAGATCAGCAACATCACTTTCTTCTTTATCCATAATCAACAGGGTAGTCTGATAATATGGGCCACTATCATCAGAAATATTGAGTAGAATAGAGCAAGCATACTGTAAGCACACTAAAGTATATTGCCAACCATAAGCAATTTGTCGACTGAATGCTCATCCCTGTTTCAAGCTTATCCCAAAAACTTTCATGCTCGATTTCAAAATTAGGATAATCTAGGGCATAGTGAACCCAAGAGTTCCATATCGCTCCATGTCGTATGGTAGCTGTGCTGCATGCACGGGATGGGAGCACTATTGCTTCCCAGCCCTCAAATAACCCGCGGTCGGGTGACGACGTTTCAAAGAGCATTTCCTCGTACGTATTTATATTCCCGTAATCGCGCCTTCGTGTTGCTGTTATCTTTGTACAAATACCTCCAGGGGTTGAAGAGGTTGAAGAGCCTGTAGCTTGTGCCAGTGCCCACTGCAGTTGGCGCCTTTCTTCAAGTAAAAATGAATACGAATGAGTAGAATCCGAATCCTCCGCCCTAAAAACCATCTCAGCCTAATACTAATTCCAGAAATGACTGTAATGTTACGGGCACTGTAACCTCTCCTCGGACGATGACTTTCTCCCTGGTACATGTTTCGGCCCTACCACGGCGTATGCATGCTTCACATGGTATGTTTTTGTCACACTTGGTCTTCCGTTCTGAGCAAGACAGGCAGCTTTTGGGGGCTCGCTGAGTAGATCGTAGAGGTTGCATGCCAGTTTCGAACCCGATGTGATCTTGGGCTTTGCCAACAGTCAAATACACCCTCGGACTATGTACATGTACCCAGAGAATGAACAGTAATGTAAGAGGGTGGAGGGCCGAAACAGGAGTAATGTTACACAGACGGAATTTATAAAGTGGCTGGGAATTATGCCCGAGATTGATTGAATTGGGGGAGCGTTGTTGTCGATGCCGGAATTTCTCTAGAGCGTATGGCTGGCCACAATCACAGCACTTATACTCTTAAAAAAGTAGGTGTACAGAGTGTTTTCACCGCCTTCTAAAACTCTGCTCAGCAGAATACCAAATTATCCCTGAAACCACAGGCTACAGTGACTACTTATAGGACAGTTTTAAGAAGGCGGTGATAATTCTTGCCCTAGGCCTGTCACCACTGCCGAGTGACGGAGACTTTACCTTGCTAGCTAACTTGAGTAATAGATTATATTAATCTCGCTCGAACTCGCCCGACTTTGAATTTCACAAAATTTACGATATGGTGGATGGCATTGACGCATTAATAATAACCTTAGTATTCGTAATAGCCTTCCTAGCTATCGCCTTGTCTCAGACGTGAAATACCATTATAACTGTACAAGCTCATGTATACAATTCAAACCTTCAAAATCCATCACGTGCCTCGATCAAAGAAACCGAGTTTCTGAAGTTATACTAATGTATAATTATCCATATACAAGCCATACAGCGGAGGCCTGGAGTTCTTGGCTAACTGACTCTATGCAGCCTTTACATCTCTCATGACAATGTTCATTTTGTGACCTCGGATTTAATTACCACAATCGCAGAAGGGTGAGAGGTGTTAGAGCCTTCTATAATCTGTACACCCTCGAACTGATGTGGGATATCCTCCAGTGCCATTCCCTTCGTTTCAACCCAGAAAAATTAGACCAATGCAAGGAATATGATATTATACGATGCATTGATGATGTAAAACCTCCAACCAATATTTTTCATGGCATATCCAAGAGCAAAGGACGACATTAATCTAAGTTCGCAAGTTAAAAAGAATTCTCTTAGCTTGATACTGCATTTGATCACTCGCCCAAACCCAGCGTCAATGAAGCGAAATATGGCAATTCCTGTGGTCCGTAGTTTATATTGAGATATCTCTGTTGGATAAAGACTTGTCATCGGGGTAATGGAGAGATGCATAACAGCCTTGGAAAAGAAAGATAGCAGCAATAGAGCCGTATATCCCTGTTGTGTTTGTGCTGTCCCCATACTCTGTAATTCATCAGTATAATCGTGGCATTTTCTTAAATAGTGCATAATTTTCACTATGCCTCCTAGCATATACAAACAGACTATCATACCGGTGATGCCACCAAGTGTTTGGGTGCGTCGACCTAGAATATCGAGCATATAACTCCCACACACCGCTATCGCGAATGAACAGCAACTGATTATCACATTTATCTGTAGTTGGGTCGTAGTGCTTGTGATGCCAGCTTGTGTAAGCATCTTCCCCAAATAAAACCTAGTATATTGTCAGCTTAATATGAACTTCCTAGTGGCATAGATAGAACCTTACGAGACAACGAAATTTCCAAATTGCTGAATCATAACCCCGAAAGAGATTAAGATAAGTAGTCTCCTACGATTTCCAGGAGTCCTTATTATTTCTTTCCAAGGATTGCCGGGTGTGTCTTCTTTCTCTTTCATCAACGCTGTTTCAATCTTCTCAAAAGAGTCGTTGATGGTTTGGACATCATCTTTATCAGAGATGATTGATAGAACCTCCTTGCATATTCAAACTTACCGTGCGCTATGAGCCAGCGCGGAGACTCCGGGATAAATGGAAGAATACAGAGTGCCAAAGCACTCGGCAAAGCTTGCACTAGAAAGGGCGCTCGCCATGCCCAAGTAGACGCAGTGTTCCTCGTTCCATAATTCATGATTGCAGCAACCAAGCTTCCGACGTAAAAGCAGGAGAAAAATAGGCCCAAAATGAAACCACGGGTGATAGGGGGTAAGAGTTCAGCGATAAGGGCTGGAGCCGCTCCACTTGACAAATTTGCGCCCATGCCAACGATGACTCGCCCAATGACAAACATGGCAATGTTCCGAGCAGAGACTTGGAGGGTTATACCAACAAAACAAACCCATGCATATACCAGTATGGACTTTTTTCGACCAAGACGGTCAGGAATGGGCTGCATCAACAAGCAGCCTAGCATATTGCCTACCCAGCCTGAAGCATTGTTAAGGCCGGTTGTTGTAACCGTCAAGTTGAAGTACTTTGTATACTGAGATTTGATATTGAGACCATTCAGGACTGATGAATCGTATCCTAAAGTCTGACACTTGTTAGCACAATTCGATGTGGGTTAAAGGGCAATATTTACAGCAGAGTTGACAATAGCAACTGCAAGAACCAGGAATTTGAGAAGCTTTGCATTTTTGGGTACTAGTGGTGACACATTGTGACGCTTGCTAAAAGGTGACATTGCGAGTTTTGTAAGAATGGAAATAGTGGTGCATGAGAATTGAAAGATCATCCAGAATAAATTCCTCCATCTTATATATACTTTGGCTCTTTCTTATCTAACCCTATAGCATGTGACTGGTTAGTTGCTAGTATCCTCCTGTTAAGATTTCGGTTGAGTTCGGGCAAGCAAATCACGAAATTGCCAAACACTAGTTTTACTCAGCCCGTGTCCTGTGCACGTAAAACGTGTTGATTCAGCAGACTTCCTCGAAATATGTAACTAGGCCGAGCTCGGCCGAGGATATATTTCAATCGATCATAGAGTAAGTTCGACGATATGATATAAAAGAACTCCAAAGCGTAGAAATATAAATGATAAGTATTTCCGCCAGCTAGACTTGTATATGGAACCATTTGTACTGACGGCCTCTTTTCTCCTTGTATTACTACTTCATAGCAAAATACCCATTATCAAGATTTCAGCTTCCTCAGAAACACTGAGATTTTTATAATGGGTGAGACTTTTCACACTTGGCCAGAATGGAAGGAATTTTCCACTTCGCTTGACAGAAAAGCCGAATCGACTGATTTCCTCAAAGCTAAGGAAGCTATCATATCCCATTATGGAGAACCAGCTATCTCCAAAAGCTGGATTAAAATATGCGAGAGCCTTGCTATTGTCACCGACCAAATTGCAAAGCAATCTAGCAGCTGCATACCGGTCTTGTCGATGGATGAAGTCCTTGAACATGGTGGTCATTTTACTGAAGCTCAAGCTATACAAATGAAAACCACGGGCTGTTTCATCATCCGACGAGTACTCGAAAAGGAATCTGCTATCCAACACTTCCAGGAACTGAAGTCTTATATTCATAATAATAAGGAGAACATCAATACCTGGCCAAAGGCAAGCCCCTCGATTTATAACCTCTACAATTCTCCCACCCAAATAGCGATTCGAACCCACCCAAATCAACTTCTGCTTCAACGCAGAATCAATGAGTTTTGGAATGGGGAACATGATATATCTTCGCCACTGCCGTATACGGATGCAGTTCGTGTTCGACCCCCTGGACAACAATTTCTTGGACTCGGTCCACATATTGACGCTGGCAGTCTTTGTCGCTGGGCAGACGAAAGATATCGTAAGGCATACGACAAAGTGTTTTCTGGAGAGCCAGAGCTTCATGACTGCTATGATCTCCAGGCTCGCAAAGAGGCAGATCAGTTCATATTCCAAGGAGATGCATACTCTACTGTTTTTCGATCCTTCCAAGGCTGGACAGCACTGTCAAGCGCGTCAAAAGGAAAAGGGGGTCTGCTCCTATACCCTAATGTACAGGAAGCAATTGCTTACTTGCTTCTAAGACCATTCTTCAGTCCACCGGAGAATAAAGCTGGCATAATGGATCCTCGGAAGTGGAAATTTGATGCTGCATCTGACTGGTTTCCTGGTACACTTTTGAAACAGAGTCAAATGCTGAGCCCAACCTCTCATCCACATCTCCGCCTCAAGGAGTGCCTTGTTCATATTCCTGCCATTGACGCTTTCGACACTGTCTGGTGGCATACAGATGTGAGTGTTTACTTGTTTCTTACTTGCTATTGCCTTCTCTTCTAATGAGTAATAAATGTGCCATGCAGTGGACTCAGATCACAACGGAGATAGTGATGCTTCTGTGGTACATATTGCGGCCTGTCCAAGTACGGTATCGAACAAAGCATATATTCGAAAGCAGCTTGCTGCATTTTATAGTGGAGAAGGTCCACCAGATTGCAAATTCAAAGTAAAGGCAGACGAGTCCAAGTTTGTAGGCTATTCGGGATATGATAATATAAGTGAAGAAGCCAAAGAATCTTTAGAGTTTGGCCTTTAAAATGTGTTTTTGTCACTATGGTTATAACGGCATTGATTGCGCCAAATCCGTGTTACTGCGGGTAGGATGTTTGTAAGGATATTTGTTATCAGAGAATAGTAACAGAGAATAGAATGCCCATAGTGCAGATCATTATATCGATAACTAACCACATTTCCAGCGCTTCAATTGTGTAATTACTCTCGACCATAGAGTTATTAATATACTTCCGTACTGTTTGTATGTCAGAAAAGCATATTGATGTTCAGCTCTTACCATAAAAGAAGTCTCATGTACATGTACTTCGGTCCGATGTCTCTTTTGGCCAAATTCCCTCTGTCTTGAAATAAACGCTGACCAATCTAGGTGCAAAGCCTAGCATTTCTGATCTTGGTGGATAATGCTTGGTCTTGCCCCTAGGATAAAGCTACCTTTGCTTTCGTATATCTATAAAACCTATTCTACTACCTACTAAGCTAGTTCTTGCACCCCTAATGAGCTGCACCCCGTAAGCCATGATAATGTGACTTGCATTACACAGTATAACGGCATCCAAAGCTGGGTAAATATGTGTATTCTACATAGCTGGAGCCTTCTCCTCTAATTAAGAATCGCTCTTGATTCACTATTTCAGCTACTCTTTACTATCAGTTTCTTATATTCGGGGAACCAGAAAAGGTTCACTGCCAACGCTTAGCAAGCTTGTCTAACGGTGCGACTATCCCATCATGCAATCTCTCCACAACCATTTCATAATTCTTCACACTGACGGAAGTTACATTTTGCGGTGACAAGCAGCACTCGATTGCGCTATGATACTCTGGTTCTCGGGCTGATATCGTATCTAGGACGCCAAAGTCCCTAGCAAATGCACACATCATGGCATGACTGGGCCGTTCGGTGGATTTTTCTTTGTATATACCGTCATCCAATTGTATAGATTTGTCAATGGATTCCAGAAGCGATCCGAAGCTGAGCTGAACCAGTACTACACCGAGACATTCGAGTGAATTTCGGAGCCTGAAAATTTGAGCTTTCGACGAGTTTTGTAATTTTGCATCTTGTGACACCGAGGGCACAGTTGAATCCACAACAGCAGACGGGAATTCTTTGGCGAAATACATATCCTCGAAAACAACTTCCTCGTCCTGAACTCTGAAGAATACATGGTCAGTGGTCCAATTATTGATGATCCATTGAGTCTGGTGTAGTTGTAGTACAACTTTTGCCAATGTCAAAGCAACTCGAGCAGCATCATGTGGAGAGAGCTTTTGAGGAACAGATGCGAGGACTTCCGTCAGGGTTGTTGTTGACCTGGAATCCGCTGTTGTGATTGCGAATGACTTACTACAGAATAGCTCCAAATAGGTGTCCGAGTCTCGTTCTTCACCTAGATACCCTAGACATGATGGAACTTTTGCAGTTCGAAGAGCATTGCAGAGATCAGGTATCATTTTGGCCTGTTCTTCATTGTAGGATAATCCGATTTTCAAGGCATCTACCGAGACTAATACCGATTCTTCGAGTCCAATCGTACCCGTTATCGATGCGCTACTGTCTTTACTTGGCGGTGATAGAAATCGATGGGAGCTGGGCAGCATGTGTTCTTGTACTTGAAAAGGTTTCAGACTGTTATCTGAGGAAACTCTGGGAGGCTCTGTAGATGCAGTAGCAGCCGAGTCAACTTCAGATTTCTTATGGTTCCTTGTGCGGGGTTAATGAAGTTATATCTGAGAAGGATACAGATTTGTCTCACCTGATGTTAGACCAAAAGATTTTCCCACTTTGCGGTTTGAGAAATTTCGAAATCTTCAGCTGCGCCTTCTGATATTTTGTGGTTTTTTTATCACTAGGCTTATCTATTCTAGCTGAGGATTCGCTACATGCTACAGAGATTGTTTGACTTGCGGCAGCAACATTAGAAATTGCTATTGACACCTCATCAGCAGCTGAGAGAATCTGAGAGATATTCGTATGAGTGGCCTCTGAGATTGTTAGATACGTCGGCTGAGGATCTGATACCTGGACAGATGGAGTGTGCAACTCGGCTACAGGCGTTGAAGTTCTTTGGGCGTGCAGGGAATTTGAGGATTGCACTGAGGTTCGACCTTTGAAGTAAACTTCCCATGCTTTAGATCGTTGAGTCATTGTTTGGAGATCTTGATGGTCTATCTCGTACGTCAGTATCAGCTGTTTAACTTCTTCCTTCGTGTCATATAGCTTGAAGGTGCTCATACCAATACCAGTCAAAGATGATAATGTAAAGATGATGCTAACTCCTTTATCTCGCTGTTTGGGAGACACGGCTGCTAGGCTTCGTAGATTGAGCATGGCTTTATGAGTAAAGTCGCAATTGCAGCGCCAGGCAATCTTTAGCTTGTCGTAAATATAGGTTGCGTTTCCAACCGCGATTGTCCACAATTTCACGAAGGCCATGGTATTGGAGCCTATTTCTTCTTCTCGTTCTTGGTCACGAGTTGCCACTCGTTTCTTCATTTGCTCAATGTACAATCCCATTCTCTCACACTTTTGTAAATCCTCAGCTCGGAACCAAGTCTGTTTGGCACGCTCCCAGTTGTATTGCCACTTCTCGGCTGGTTTTGTATTTGAGTGTAACTTGAGATAAATGAGCATGCTATAAAGACTCAGGTCACCGAAAAGTTCTGGGACATTTGTCTCACCTCTTGGATTTCCAGACGTTCTTCCAGCTCTATAAGCGTCTCAAAAACCTCACTCAACCTTTCTGCCACAAATTGATAATCATCATCAAGCCGAATCTCCCATAATTTAAACAGGTGTGGATCCTTCCACCCTATGTATTCTTTTTTGCTGACCATCGCTAAGAATTCCTTCCGAGTGATGCAACCGTTAATGTACGGCTCAGTACCAGTGCACATCAGGGTGTAAAGCAATCCTTCTAGCTCTCCCTGCTGGTATCTGACATCCATGATGAAACGTTTATATTCGGTACGAAAGCGCTTATAGTTCGACACGAAGCGCGCTCCATCTTCATATTGCTGGAGCAACTGGAAGACAACAGGATAGACCCCAAAAATGAGGCCTGCGACCTCCATTCTTTCGACACTGGGTACACAGCAGCACCAGGCGTTTGGGAGAGGAGGCACTCACTCAGCCAAGTTACAAATGCACAAGATCACCCAGAATCGAGGTGAGGCTGTCGCAATGTGGAGGTGATTACGGCGCAAATAAATGGGCAAGGGTAGGTTCTCTGTTCATGACGTGATTGGACGAGCCTAATCTATTATCTTGCGCTCACATTAATTACACGTGCTACGAAGGCGTCCACCTAAAGCGGAGAATATGGAGGCTTGCGATACAGTTCTACACAATAGTGGGAAGCCATTCAACTCAGCCTCTCACTCTACCATTGTGAGCTTTCGAACTTTCCTCGCATAGTAACTACTCGATGCCTGCTCGAGGCTTGAAGTCATGTCAATTAAGCCTTCAATCGCCGAGAAGAGCCGGAAATGCCGCGCTCTCTTTGACAAGGCTTGCACAGAATGGAAAGATGTTAAAGAGAACGTTGATAAGACTGTAACCTCCAGAGACATGCAATCTCAGCAAGAAAAATACCATTTATGGGCGAAAAACATCTCCGCCGAACAAGCTGGTCATTTGCCATCTTCCTTAGAATATCGTATTCGAGACGATCCAACAGCTCAAGATAATGTTGATCGTGCCTTGACATATTTATTAGATGATCTGAAATCTAGTGAGTATCTACTGAGAATGTTCGAAAACAATCTGATTACGAGGTATTTAGTTTCTGAGATTATACGTGGCGATGCACCCAACGAAACATGGATGAAAGAACCAACATATCTAGTTGACCATACAAAAGAACCCCAAGAAAATTATTCATCAGACTTGATAGAGCTACTACAGTCAGTACGAGATAGTATCAGTGACCTCTTTAGGTTGTCAATAGCAATTAGAAAAGCGCCAGTGACTGACGAGTACGGCAAAGCTGCTCGGCGCTATCCTGACTTTAACTCTAATACAGATATTGTGTACATCCGGGACAAGTACCCGGAAGCTACTTTGCAAGAATGGCTCATAGAGAGACTTGGCAAAGCTATCACCAGACGCCGACAATTCCTGCTATATCGAAAGGAACACCAGAAGAAGCTTGAGGAAATCCACGCGTTAAAGCACGATCTGGACGGGAAAACCATGTTCTCAGGTACAAAGGCCTCTACTCATCACCCAAATTCAGAGCAGCAATTAGTCCACTATATGGAAGATAGCTATGGTGTTGAGGCCGATATCCATACACGGCCAGTAACAGAATACGCTAGCTCGAGTATCGGGACAGACGGGGTCACTAAAAAGCTCAGGACACCTTCATTACCACCGAATGCACAATGGGGTGAGATATTTGAGTGCCCTTATTGCCATCGGCTCCTAAAATTGGCCGATAAAAGGCAATGGAAGTATGCTTCAAAACAAAACCTTGGTTTTGATAACTCGCTGATTGGGCCGTAGGAAGCATGTCCTAAATGACCTGAAGCCGTATGTCTGCACATATTTCGAATGTAAAATGAACATGTTTGAAAGTCAGCATGACTGGTTTGAACACGAGGTTAATTTCCATCGGAAGGTTTGGGCTTGCCGAATTTGCAATGATAAAATTCGATGGTCTAGACCGGAACTTAACGAACACCTGCGTGAGCATCATACCGAAACAGAAAATGATGAGATCCTCGTTCCTAAAGTTATGGAATCATGGAGATTGCAGACGGTAGATGCAACTGAATGTCCCTTGTGCTGCGATTTTGCCAGAAGACTTCAGAAAGCTAATCGCTCTCAAAAGTGTGACGTTCTGCTCAAATATTTTCAGTCCCACCTTGGTGGTCACTTTGAACAATTGGCTTTTGCTGCGTTGCCTAATGAGGATGCAGATGTCACCAATAACCAGATCTCGGAAGAAGAGGATCCTGAAGATATGTTAGAGTCTCAAATGATAGAGACGAGAGAGATTGTAGGAGAGGCTCACCCATTAACGCTGGCGAGCATGAACAATCTCATACAAGCATTGATTAGCCAAGGGAAGTATGCTGAGGCCGAGACGACGTGTCGAGAGACGTTGGCATTGAGCGAGAAGGAGCTCGGGAAGGAGCACCTGGAGACGCTTACGAGTATGAACAATCTCGCGCAGGTGTTGAGCAAGCAGGAGAAGTACGCCGAAGCCGAGACGACGCACCGACAGACGCTGGGCTTGAGGGAGACAGTGTTAGGGGCAATGCATCCTGAGACGCTCACAAGCATGGGCAATCTCGCACAATTATTGAGCCACCAAGGGAAGTACGACGAGGCCGAGGCTATGTACCGACAGACGCTGGGCTTGAGGGAGACAGTGTTAGGGGCAATGCATCCTAAGACGCTCACAAGCACGGGCAATCTCGCAAAAGTATTGAGCCACCAAGGGAAGTACGACGAGGCCGAGGCTATGTACCGACAGACGCTGGCATTGAACATGAAGGTACTTGGGGAGGAGCACCCCTCGACGATCACGAGCTTGAACGGTCTCGCACAGGCATTAGGTAGACAAGGGAAGTCTGATGAGGCAGAGGCGATGTACCACCAGACGCTGGCACTGAGCACGAAAGTGCTTGGGAAAGAGCACCCAGCTACACAAAAAACTAGGGATCTCCTTGAGAAATTGAATGTCTTATAAGTTGGACAGTCAAAGGTCTAGCAGTAACGAGATGTTCAAATTTTGCATTAAACCACCTCTCCTCCCACTTCTCTTTCACCTCCTTTAGAAATATATATTATAAGTTATTTCCAGAATTTTCTAGAGCTTTGTATTACCTGGAACTAGGGGTGCTTTAGTGGAGGTTGGGTGATACGCTTGGTTGCGATTACTGTGTTCTAACAAATGACTTCTCTGGAAGTAAAACGAGTTATAAATAGTTCTTTCGGTGATCGTTTATGTGTCCACGCAGCATATAGCACACTATATATTATTATGTTTGCTCATTACATCGAGTTACTATTACATTAAAGGAAAGGCTGGCTAGATGTTACTTATGATGAAATTGCTGCTTCCTCTTTGTTACTTATACAAACAATATTTCCAATCTAATTCCAGTTTACCTTTGTTAGCCCTATAATGATTCGAGCTAGCCGTAATACCCTTGTGTCTTATCTCATAGGCTACCATTTTGAGCAAGCAGCAGCGCGTTTCCATACTGCGGCACTTACATTTGTATTCCATTTTCTGCACATAACCAGGTTAGTATTACAAATAAAATTGGTATTTAATTATACTCTTTTCAGAAGTTTAAGGCTTTCTTTTTTTTTTCCAAGACACTATCAAGTGTTCGCCTCTTCCGTATCGGTCAAAGCCGAAGCAGATTTTTGAAAATGTCAACCTTATGGCTCCAACAAGCTAAACATCTGTTTGCTCAATATCATTACTAGCACTGAAGGAGATTAATGGTTTGGCCCTCTACACAGAATGAAGTCTCGAGAGAGTTCATGAACTTCAAAGGGGGTTCCGTTGATATATCGGGCAGGACTTCGAAGATAGCGTTAGTATGTTCCTTGAGATTTGAAAGCCGGTGTATTGCCATGTGTCACGTGAGTATCCTGGATTCTATCTGACTAAGCATGCCGATGTAACCACACGCCCTTGCCTGCCGTATTCGTGGGTATAGGAAACTGGAAAGAAGCTTTGATCCAAAGAAAGTTATTCGCCTCGCAAGTTTGATAAACTTCTCACCAAGTTATAGGGCAAATACATATTTGCTATCCCGTCTTTACTTACTTTGCCTTTACTTGACTAGACCCGCTTGCCGGACTAACTCCGCCAAGGGCGTGAGAACACGTGCGTGCGGTAAATCAACGTTGAGACAATTAAGAGAAACTTTGATTTCGTCGAAGAAAAATGGCCGAACCACAAGAGTTAATAATCCTCGGGACAGGTAAGCCTCGTTGATCATGAGTATCATCGGTGTCAAATTGACCTCAATTAGGCACGAGTGGCTGCATCCCCGTTGTAGGATGCCTCACGGCTGATCCTCCAACATGCCCAACCTGCACGTCACCGCTCCCGGAAAACACTCGCTATAACACCAGTTGCATGTTCCGCATCAATGACAAAAACCTCCTGGTTGACTGTGGCAAGACATTCTACCCTACTGCTCTGCGCTGGTTCCCACAGTATAAGCTCCGTCGTATCGATGCCTTACTGATCACCCACGCCCACGCGGACGCATATTTCGGCCTCGATGACCTCCGCAGCTGGACTATGCGCGGATTTGTGCAGGAATACATCGATGTGTATTGCACCGAGAGGACTATGGCTGAGATCGCTAGAACCTTTCCGTATCTAGTTCACAGTGGTTTGGCTACCGGAGGGGGTGATCTGCCAGAGTTCCGCTGGCATACTTTTAAGGAGACGGAAAAGTTTACTATTGATTCTTGTGATGGTGTGGAAGTTACACCGCTACCTGTAGAACATGGAAAGTTTTTTTCCACTGGCGAACCTTTCATGAATCTCGGGTATAGGGTCGGTGGCTTCTCGTATATTTCGGACTGCTCGGCCATTCCTGATAGCACAACAGCTCTTGTGAAAGGGAGTGAAGTGATTGTGATTGATGGACTCAAATGGCAGCCGCACACAAGTCATTTCGGTATACCGCAGGCCCGGGAATATTGCCGAGATTCATTCGAAGTGTCTGAAAGGCCAAAGAAGGTTTGGTTGACTGGGTTTAGTCATCAAGTGGAACATGTACATGCGACGGCTGAATGCGAGAAATGGTGCAGCGAGCATGGGAATGGATTGTGGGTTAGACCAGCTTGGGATGGATTACGAATGGGCATAGATGGACATGCGATAAAGTCATAGATTTCTCGAAGATTTTAGTCAATAGAAGGTAGAATATTTATAAAATAGACCGTCACTTGAATTCAAAAACATTCTCAAAAAGGTCTTCAACAACCATGATGGCCGGGCTTGATTTATGCTTTAAGAAAGTTTGTCTCATCTTGTAGATGACTCGGTGTTGAAACTAAAACGAATAAAAGATTAAAGCGCGCATTATTATGAATGGGTAGAAAGTTCCGATACGCTATACTCGCCTTCGTTGTTCCCTAAATTGACTGATAATTTGAGGAAACTAGAGTACCATATACAAAGCTTGTGATGATGTCAATGAGATCCATTTTCTTTGTATATTTCTCACTCGTATTACGGCTTTCGGCCATATACAACATACATAGGAGCATATAGGTGAATGCTCTGCTCTCCATCCTTATTGATATCATTCCTCACATCAACCAAAAGCAGTTCTATCTCTGCGGTCGTCATGCCTAACCCTTTAGTCAACACCACCATGCTCAACGCTCCAAGAGCTGAGAGAATGTTCTCCCTGCCCCAAGTACCCAGCGTCTTATTCTTCTTCCCTTTGGCCCAGGTGCCTATCGGGCAGTTGAATCTACGCTCCACAACATCAACAAATCCTAACTCCTCTAGGTATCCCTTGTACCTAGGCACCCGATTCCAGTCTTTTCCTAGAGCTTTGGCTCCATCCATCAAGAGCTTCATCCAGCGCTTGAATGCACTTCCGTTCCAAGAATCATCAGCCCCTAGGAAAGGAAATGAGGCGTCTTGCAACTCAATATACCCGCCTGAGCGGAGCGAATCGAAAGCCGATCCAAATACTTCAAGGTGAGACCGAAAGCAAGTAACAAGCATTCGCCCATGAATATAATCAAATTTTCGCGCGAAGTCCCATGTATCTTCGGCATCAACAACATCGAAATGGCAATTTGGAGGATCATAGTCTGGCTGGATAGGAGAGAGATCTGTGCCGACTACATCAACCTCGGGGAATTGGGCAGCAAATTCTATGGCCCATATACCGGTTCCAGTTGCAAAATCAAGGACGTTGTGTAAGCCGCCATTCAGATTGTCAATTGGTGCCAAGTAAAGTGATTCAAAGCTCAAGCAGCATAGGTGATGCTGAAGGTCAAGTCTGTTCTTCTCGATCTATAAAGCCAACTCGTAAGCAGGGTAGGAGGAAGTTAATCCAATTAAGGTACCCACTAACATCGTCATTAGGAAGGTGATATTTCCCTTCCTTGAATCTATGATACGTGCGTTTATTTTCCTTTACAGCAACAACAAAAGGACTACCTTGTGATACAACAGCCGAGTGTTGAATATTACTTTCAACTGCGGAGTCGCCGTCACTGTTGTTTGTTTCGCTCGGATTGGTATCTACATCTAGGCCTGTCGCACCTAATGATTCAAAGTAGTCCGTCACCTCGTTGGCGCTCTCCTGTTTATTCTCCCCTGCCATGAAAGGTTGATTAGTTGAATTCTCTGAACCCTGATCAAACGTACGACCCAAAGAGCTAGAACCGGCCACGGGCTCCTTCCGGTTTTGTACTGCTGTGGTTGGGCCTGCTGCTGAATGTAATCCATCTTCCTTCGCATCTGGGGAGGTTAAGGTCATGTCTGATTTCAAAGGATTCTGAATACCCGAGTACAGTAACTGGCAGTAGTGAGAGAACGAGCTTCAATCGGTCGTTCAACTCCTGTCTTGCGGATATATTACGGATACACTGTTCCCGTTAGGAAGGTGCTTACCGATAGTATTCTCCCTCACCTTGCACGTGCATCGGATATCCTACTACTTATGATTCTAATGGTTACCATGTTAAAGAAGGTGTAACGATTATTTATAATTGAACTACTATATTAATTACGCTTTGAGCTTAATGAATTATTACTGGGAATTTAAGAAAGCATTGATGGGTATGTAGGCCACAACACCGCCTCAATTCTTCATATGGATATAATTAGTAAAAATTGATCGAATGAATGCGACTAAATACATGTAGCAAGCGAGTATTTGATGCTGCAATAGTATCTTCCGATATCAGTCTGATTATATTTTCATTTTTAATTGAAAATAATAAATCCTATGTCGGAAGCCCAGGCCTTGATAGTCAAACCGAAACATAATCTATGTTCAATCGGAGTTGGTTGTCACGCCCTTTAGTATAAGTAATCTTCCTCCCTCGACTCGCACAACCTTTCCATCCATGAATGATCCAGCTTTGCTTGCTAGCCATAGAGCAGTGCCAACTATGTCTCCTTCATCACCAGCACGACCTGCTGGTGTAATCTTCGCCAAATGGAAGTTTGACTCCGGGTCCGTTGGATCCGTCATTGCTGATGGAAATATCCCTGGTGATATCGCATTCACCCGGACTTTTCTGTGGGTCAGACAAAATTCGATTGCAGGAATAGGTATGGAGTAACTGACTGTAGAAATCTGAAAATTCCATGGCCATGATCCTGACCATATGATCAATTGAAGCCTTGGTAAGCTGATAGGCTGGAACAAATTGATGATTATGCACGCTGGCAGGGCTGCTAAACAGTATAACACAACCTCTCCCTTCACCCTTGGCGGCTGCTTTTCCAAGTAGAGTTATAAGCCCTGCTGTTAAAAAGTAAGGTGCGAAGACATTTACGCGGAAAGCGCTTTCTAATTCAGAATAAGAAAGAGACTTGGTTGCATTCTCAAGGGATTGCAAGTCCTCGCCATGCACATAGGGAATCTTGTTCATATAGCGAATTGCAGCACACTGTATGAGAACATCTAGTGAACTTATAGCAGCTTTAACTTGCTCGATGACGAATTGCACGCCTGCTTCAGAGTCAAGGTCACCGCATATTCTGTTGCCGGGGATGTTATTATCATAATTCAAAGACCACAACATCTAGGTAAGACTGAAACTAACGTGATGATATTAGTGGGAGACTTTCCCAGGCTACGGGTGATGTCTTCCAATTCAGCTTTCGTCACTGCAAGGCCCTTTGCGTCGATGTCTATTAAGATTGTGTTTGCGCCATTGGCGGTGAATCCTTTTGCAAGCATTTTACCCAGTCCAGAACCTGAAATTATCAGCTCTTTCTTCAATTCGCGAATCAAGCTTATTCCACGCCTAGTAGAAGCAAGCTTCGAGTGACATATTGATTGATAACTTACTGGCGCCAGTGATGGCTACATTGCGCTCTGTGACGTCAAATAGGAGGTTAGACAGAAGATGCGACATTTCGACGGTTTTATATCCAACAATACAAAGGTGAAGACTCGGTTCTTTATCTAGCAAAGTGCTCCATCTCCAAATCTTGTGACGAAGATACGACGGAAACAAGAAGATCGCCTTTTCCCGCCTATTTGCGCGAGTAGGACTCACCTTTCCGATGCTTCAGAAACCCACCTCCACTTTTCGTACTTCCTCTAATCAGCAAAGAAGATGAACGATTTCAAACCATGTTTCATATTTCTTTAACTTCAGGTGCCGAAAGACTTGGCGCCATTGAGCCATCATCGTCGTTGGAGATTCCCCTTCTACCGCATATTCTATTTCCTAAATTGCTCTTCCTTGTTCGGGGCCTTCTTATGGTCTTGATAATTCCCGGGCGCGTATTTGCTGCATTCAAGTCTATTTTTCCTTTACCAGACAATCTGTGGCTTTTTGTTCACAGATGAACCTTACCAGCTGTATTTGCTATGCATTGGCTTTTGGAACCGAGCTCAAGCCGCACATTAGCCTGTATTCCATACAGCTGTGGTAACTACACCATAATCTGGCATAATTAGAATATAAAAATGTTTCGTTGACAAACTACTATGCCGGTTTTCTAATTGATTAGTCTATTCCTTGAGCACGCAAAACTTACATATGTCTTATATTTTAAATCATCTTAACCACTTCATCTGTTTGTAGTCAAATTAACTTTCATTGATTTGACTTGGTCTTTTGAGGCCAAAAGCTTTCATTCTTCTTCTGCTTAAAATTGATGATTGCCAGGGGTTTCTACTATATCATTCCGAGTGGCTGCCCATTCTGCTTCCAAATCTTCGCATCCTTCATGACAAAGTTAACCTTCCTCAACGCCCCTGGGAACAACATTGGATCTTCGTCAACTGCAATCAAGTCTGCTTGAAGCCCTTCTTCAAGCCAACCAAATCTTGTCCCGCACAAATCGCCACCACAGGCATCCCAACCGCCGACGGTACATGCCTCTAAAACATCAACCACCGGGATTCCAGCCTCTATCATAAGTTCTAATTCTCGCACATTATCTCCGTGTGAGAAAGTTCCAGTATCACCACCACACGCAAGCCTGACTCCAAGCTCATGTGCTCTTTTGACCTGTTTCAATATGGTGGGAAACCTCGCCTTGTGTAACTTTTCAGCAATCGCGAGTGTCGGCACGAGAACAACATTTTTCTTCACCATTGCACGGAACATGTCGTCTGTGGCAAAGTAAACATGTTCGATCGTGTGAACACCAGCTTCAATTGCAGCCAGTGCTCCCTCTAGCGTACAGCAATGAGCCGCCACAGGGCATCTTGCTAGAGCTGCTTCTGACACAATCATTTTCATCTCCTCGTCAGAGAACACCATGTAATCTGGGTTTGGCTCTCGAGGTGGATGTAGAACACTTGGGACGTATGGGTGCTGTTGAGCAGGTGGAGAACGCATAATTCGCCGACGATAGTCAGCAAAGAATTTGATGACATCTGCTCCGGCAGCGATACGACGTCGAACAGCACGTCGGATTTCGTCGGTTCCGTCCACAGCTTCTCCCCCTGCAGGAAGGCAGTGACCACCACAAGCATTCTCTGTACGTGGCTCATAAGAGCCCGTGCTAGCGAGGACTCGAGTTGCAACGAACAGTCGAGGCCCGGGAGTGAGGCCACGGGCAATCGCATCACGGACGTTGGCATCGGCTTCTTTCATGCCTTCAGAGCCAAGATCTCTATATATATTCAATAATTATTCGAATAAGACGCTCAGAAATCTTACCTGTATGTCGTATAACCAGCCAACAAAGCCGTTCTACAGTGATTAACTGCTCGAACAACCCTCTCTGCCATACTTTGATCCCTCTTCTGCTGCAATGCTGGAGCTTCACTGCCTACTAATTAGTACAGACAAGATCATTTTCAATTTGAAGGGTAATTTACTCGTATGAGTGTAAAAATATATGAGTATGCGCATCCACGAAACCAGGCATTAAGAATTTGCCTCTTAGGTCAACATCCCCGTCCATCACGATCTTAGATAAAGGCTCCTTTTCTTCATCACGCACGAATATTCGGACTATGAGACCAGTAGTGGAATCCACAACGATGGACACATTTTCCACAAATTTCTTAAGTTTAGGATCGAAAGCCGAAGACGTATGAATGGTATATTCCGGCATAGCTGCGCTACTTATTTGCTTGAGAATTGGAAGGGTATAGAGAGCAATCAAGAATTGTTTCTTAAGTCCTATTTTAACTCCATGGGAATTGTATTGTTTTAGCAAGAAATAAGGATGGGCTCTGTACAAGGCGATGCTCGCAAGTGGGATACATGGGTTTTTCCGCGACTTGGGAAAATAAGTGCGGGAACGAGCGATAACTCAAAACATGGGCACGTGCAGTTAATTATATCAACAGCTGCTGGGAGGCTATTAGATTATGAAACCAAAATAACGGACTGAATAATATAATAGAAAAGAATCCTAATTTAGTGGCTTTCTCTAAATCAGAGTGAGTTTCAATATCAAGTGACTAGTTTCGACATACACGATGCTTGGTAGGGTTAGTCGATGTATTCAGAACGAAGACATCTTCGTAGTTTGGTTAAGATCCATTCAACAGGAGACAATAATGCGCCCAATTGGTAGTTGAATATCTTGGCTATAGACTTGAGATTACTGGAATTTGCCTCAAATATCTTCCCGTATACAATACCCGAATAGACTCACCTACCAAAATTGGCGGCTAAAGCAGCAGCTCGTCTCCGCCGCCACTCCTCTTGTCTTTGTCTGTGACTCTAATGTCGTTTAGTATTTGTACTTGAAATATATGTTTTGAAAATCTGTCATGTCTGCCTCGGCATTCAGATAGCCCTGGCGAATGTGTTCTTCGGTGGTTGCTCCAAGTTCTGCAATAAATCGTTCGCGACGCTTGTTCTGCCACATATCTATGAAGCCATATTAGAGAGAGCCTGAAATATGACAGCCTTGTTTGCTTACAATAGGTACGCCATAAACCCATCAGAATGAATTCAACACCAAACATAATAGCGCAGACAGTCAGGCCTGGGATGTATCTAGGAGCATCTTTGGCTTGAAAAACTTGAGCGCCGACTGCATTTCCAGTACAGTATGCAACAAAAAGCACTGTGGCAGTGATGGACTTCTTTGTACGACCAGCAACATTGGATGGAAGCATTGTCCAGATTACTGCAAAAAGTCAGAAACGAGCTTGACATCGGATACATTTAACTTACGAAGTCCTGGCAAGTCTCCCGTCACTGTCATCAGATACATTCCCCATCGTAACCACAGGAGGCCGTCTTTGGGCAGCAGAGCAAGCGTGAGCATACCAGCAAATGCTGGAATAAGCGATACCATCATGAAAAAGACTGGGAATCATTAGTAAGGGCAGAAGTACTGACATGGACACCTACATCGCAAGTTGGGTTTCTTAAGTGTGATATACCCCACGAACAAGAACCAAACGATAGAGACAGCATGTTGAGGAACTGTGCCTTTCAACAGAGTATCCAGTGATGAGAATCCAAAAGAACTATACACCAAATTTCCAAAAGTGGTTGTACCACCATTTGGCAGCGCATTAGCAACAGTGACGAAGAAGAAAAAGTAGGTTTGGGGATCTTTGAAAGTTGTGATGACTTGTTCCCACCTCCATGGTCGTTTGATCTGGTCTGAACCAGTTTGGTTGTCCATCACACGAGCAAGAGCTGCCTTTTTCTCTCGCGGGGTAAGCCAGCGGACTTCATTGGGTGTTCCCAAAACGAAAAAGACCACGATGCCAAGTAATATAGTAAGTGTGCCAAGGAAAATCGAAACACCTTTCCAAGGAGCAAGTCCTCCAGGCTGCTTCTCAGCACGGAGGCCAATCCCGTAGTTAATCAGCCCGGTTATAATGGCCATGCCTGCGTTTGCTGTTCCCCATATGATAGATCTCATTGTGTGTTCATGAGATTTGTACCATGCTCCAGTGATAAGGAGAAAAGTTGGGGAAATCGTACATTCTGCTACTCCTTGCAGTGCTCGAAGTACCATCAGGCCGGCAAAGTTCTTCGCGAACGCAATACACAGAACAATAACACCTTTTATGAGTCAGAAAAGTTCATTTCAATTTATGTGTCACTTGCCCCAAATCAGCATGCAAATGCCTAGAACGCGGCCCAGCTTAAAGCGCTGCATGAGTGCATTTGCTGGGCCTTCACTGACAAGGTAGCTGATGTAAAAGATTGTTGTCAGCCCTGTGATCATGAAGATATAAGTTAGTGTATTGGCCATTTCAAGTTCTTTTATATCATACTTACACGAGTATTGCTGGCCAACTAACCCGGTATCCTTTCTGATACCAAATACAGCCTGGATGCTAATTGCCGTTTTATCGGCTTGCTGGGTTCCATAACAGAGCTGGTTAACCACAATCAGTTTCCGTAATAATGCAACACAGGCTCCAGTTTCATAAATACTCACCCACATAAGAGGAAGTAGCCAGAGATCAATCTTCCACAGTAGTTTGCGATAGCTTGCAGTGTCATACTCGTCTCCGACTGCCAATGTCTCATCGATGGTCTCCTGGATTTCATTGTCCTTTTGGATAGAGACGATGCTGCCTCTTGGCTCAAGCTTGATACCTGGCTCTACCTCCATCTCTCTATCGTTTCCAATGGATGATACATTTGCCATTTTGCAGTCCAAGAGCAACTAGCAGATACTCAAGGTATATGCTTGAAGTGCACTGTGACAGCGTTAGGAAACGTTAATCAAAAGTTTTCATTGCAGTAGCTTTACATAACCAACACCCCATTCTACCTCCGATAAGCTCTCATAACAATGCATATTGAATGGGACTGTCAAAGCATGGAAGGCGAATTGATTTACCCCGACTGATAAGCACCCAATCAGGTGAATTCGGATGTGATCCGTTCGCTGTGCAGTCTACTGGAAGTGATAAGAAGCATAGAAGCGACGAGGTTTATGACAGGCATTTAAGAACCCGGAAGCATCTTGATAACTTTTGATTGATCATTTAGTGTCCCTGAATATCACAACTCCGGTTTTTTTGGCCACTCATTTTCAGAGGCGTCAAGTGTTTGCTAGCCTCTTTTTGCGTTATAGACCACCTCGACAGCTATTAGTTTATATGGACATTTAGCAGTAAGCACTGTCGCTTCTCTATTTAGTGCTTCCGCGATTGCTCTAAGCTAGGCCTTTAAGATAACAGTGTTCGTCGGCAAACCCCAACTTCTCAATAATGCCGGCGAGCGGCATAACCTTCAAAAATGGGATTTGGACATGCATGTTTTACAAAGTGGGGTGCCACTTATTTCGGGCCTCCGAAGATCAATTTTATGAATTCATAACTGCATCAATTCCTCAGCTACTGCAGATACATAGATAGTGTAAGACGCTGTAGACTTCTTCACTCCAGTCTCCGTTGGAAGAAATGAATTACCGTTCCAAAATTCCGCCTCCTACAGCGGTGTAGTCTCCGAGTTTTTTTTTACCTAACCTAGCTGTTGCAATAGCTCTCCTTAATTGATGTTATCTTCCATCGCCTTGAGCCCATTTGCCATTACACCGTCTGGTTAGATTGACCACCTTCCGCTTCCCTCCTAAGACTCATATCAAACAGGAATATAGAATGAATATGTTATATCTGCGTCGACATTTCAAAGCTGTCCAAGGTTTAGATAGTAAACTTGTTTTAATTTGTATCTGGCTCCCTTCTGCCATTGGGCGACTTACACATCTGATGACTGTACCTTCAAATAGAGGAACTTCCGAGAATTCCATTTTTATCCAATAAATTAACCCTGACTTTCATCTGGCCTGTTTTTATTATAAGTGAATAATAACGCTTTTTGAGGGTAGTCCGTCATATATATATATGCACATCCGAGCAGAGTACGGAAACTCGATCCTGGAAATATCTTAACGTAGATCACAAGGGGTTTACGGGATAACCGAAGAGAGCTGGTGGAGAAGTGACGTGGAGAAAAATCACCACACATCGTTGCCCATTATGGAATTAAGCTCTAAGCCTACAACTATTCTTCAACAAAACTTTCACAAGAGGCGATATAAACATGTAGCAGAGGTCTACTATTTTAAACCGGTTTACTTCTTCAACCGTTCCATCCGCTCTGGGGTCATCTGGTAGACGTCTGGTAGTTGAGTTTCTGCCCAAGACTTCCCATTCATCAACTTAACCAACCCGGGTGCTGCGGTGAATATACGTGCCATCCCGCTGTTGTCACAAATTTCAATATTAGCCATGTGGACCTGGTGTGGATTTGGTTGGTGGGAGGGAGGGCTCTAAAACTTACTGTCCACAGTGGCCGGCACAAACCCACTGGCCTGGGAGTCCAGGCAAGGGTCCCACAAACGGTACACCATCTGCGCTCTAATCCACAAGTCAGCTCAGGTCTTCAAGGCAAACAGACTATGGTGAGAGATTGGCTTGCCTGTCCAATAATGCCGCTCCAGCTAAAGTCGTAGCGCTCACCAGCGTCCTTCCATCCAGGAAATTGGGACCCAGCAAACTCCTTGACGGCCTCCGTCACAGCCTCGAAGCCTACTATACTATCATCAATGCACCGCTCGGGATGCTCTTCCAGCCATTGGATAAGCTTCTTCTGGCCCGGGTTCGAGCCGCCGAACATGACCATGCCATCGGTGCTCGACCGCGGGTTTATGCTAAACAATACTCCATCGGATAGCAGAACACCATATGAGTTTTGCAGGCGTTTCTCGTCAGCGAAGGTTACGGGGGGCACGACCTTGTTGCACATGTGTGGTGTAGGGCGGACGAGGCCACGAAGAGATGGTTCCAGCGCGGAGCTGTACGCGTTAGTAGCGTGGACGACCTGGGAGCACTCGATCTCGCCGCGCTCGCTGACCACGATCCATTTCCCTGGGGTTTGGGGTGACGGCTTAACCTCCGTGACTTTGGTGCGGGTTTGAAGGTTGACGCCTTTCTTCAAGTTCTCCCGCATGATATGCGCGGTCAACTTCCAGGGCTGTAGAGTTGATGCAGGCCAGCCATAGCATGCCTTCGCATCTTTGATTCGTGCAACCTGCTTTTATGTTAGTGATGCTGCATGGACTCGACGAGACAATTAAATAAGGACCTTTGCTGCTTCGGCTGGTTCTTGTGTGACTTCAATGTGATCGATCTTGCCACCCGCAGCCTTGAAACGGTCGTAAACGTCTTTTGCAGTATCGGCAGCCTCTGTAGTCACGGGGACGTCCAGCGTGTTGCCAACCCAGAGGTCGCAATCGACGTCGTTTGCGCGGACGTAGTCCACCAGGTCGGACCAGGTCTGGTTCTCGTTTTGCAAGATCTGGTAAAGATCCGATTAGAAAATATCGAGCCCGTGGCATGTGGGGTAAACCGTACCTTGAGTGCCTGCTCGGTGCCAAAAGCAGTCTCATAGCGGCGGAATCCTCGAAACTGGTCCGGCTTGCAGTGGCCAGCGTTGCGGCCGGTGGCTCCAGAACAGAACTCGCGGGCCTCAAGTACCACTATGCTCTTCTCTGGCCAGGTTGTAAGGCAGTGCCTTGCAACTGATGTCCCGGTAATCTGTTGGAATTAGCTCTTGACTAAAAACACCATAACTAGTTCATGACGGTGCACTTACACCAGAGCCAATGATTACAATGTCTGACGACGCGGGCACCTCGGGTGTCGTGCGGTGGTTTAGCAAAGGGTCGCCTTGCACGCCCTGCAGCCAGTACGACAGCGAGTAGCCATCCGGCTTGGGGAAGCCAAAGCGTTCCTGTGGGATAGCCGTCGACGAGGCTGGGATGGGCGGCTGCTCTTCCATTGCAACAGAATTGTTATCGATGCAGTACTACGCCAGTAGATAGTGGAAATCTGTTCCGGTGGCAAGGTAAAGTGAATGGAAATATTGAGCACAAGGTCAACTACCTCACGGGTTAGCATCCTGGTCATATCTTGCAGCAATTAGGGTGTAAAGACTAAGTCGTCTCACCAACAAGCACGCGATATACAGCTAATACGAAGCACGAGGTGGTCACCGACACGATCTTGCACTCGCTGATGCCCTTCTAAACCAGGTAGATATTAAGGACATCGAACGATGTGTCCGACAAACTTGATCTTTCAACTACAGTGGGGGGAGAGATCGACACGTGACGGCCGGAGTGTTGTGCCGACCAAACTCCAGACTCCAGACTCCTCGCTAAAGTTGTGATGTTATTCCCTCCAACGGGGAATTATTGTTCAACGGCTATGTTTCGGTGCTGTCATCGTCAACATCCATCCTAGTCTATTTAGACTTATAGAGTCACCCAATAACATTTACTCGTCTCAAGATGGGATTTAGGGTGAGAAATCCGGGCAGGGAAGTGATAGATGGGGTTGAGTAAGCTGCTATTGAGTTGGATGGTATAGCCCACCTTAGCGACGAGATTCGCAATACTCACCTTATCATCAGCTCATAACATGGATTCAGCTGTTGAACCCACTTTTGGATAGCTAGAATCAAATTCAACACTGTGCCAATAATATTCCACCTCTCTTGAGTTTGTTTCTTTGTTCACATTATTATCATAACATGCTTCGCCATATAATGACTAGGATATTAGTTTAGTTCGGGAAGAGTGCATGCCTTGCAGAAAGGTCTTACCAAAACAGACGCAAATCAAGCTTGCAGAAGTACATGATGATAATACTCTACTCTATGAACGTTAAATATTTACCTGCTCTATTCTGGTCTCCTGTATCCAGATGCCCTTTCACAGTGACTGTGAACCATAGCTGCAGAACTCTGTCAATTTTCTACTGCTAAGCTTTGGACATGGTCGTCCCAAACTTTCTCAATATCATTTAAATATATCCAGGATAGCCCCTGCCCATCAAACGCCTTCAGCCTGGCGGCAAGGCCTGAATCGAAGTTTCGCCCGGGATTTTCAGCCGCTGCCTTGGCGACATTTTCTTTCTGTCGGTCGAGATATTCATACCTACAGCAAATTAGCACTGACTGAGGTTTCAATAAAAGAACGAGTTTAAGGAGTCACAACGGACATTCGGAGATAATAAGGAGAGCGGATCTGGTCGAAGATCTCAAGAGCTTCTTTGATGGCATCGGGCGATGAACGTGTATATGCGATGGCTTTAGCGAGGACCCAACCGTCCTCTAACGCGAAGGCAGCTCCTGAGCCAAATGCACCTGGAAGAAAGACAAAATCAGTAAGGATTTCACGGTAATTTTGAATCTAAAGCAAAGGAACTCTGCCATACCGGAAAGAGGGTGGCTCGCATCGCCAATAAGCACAACACTATCCCAACCAACAAGTCGCTGCAATCTCGGGCCAGCAAAAGCAGAAAACTCCCTCCACCCCCCTTCAGGAACCTGCTTCAAGGCGTCTTGCACTCTTGGGTCATAGTCCTACACGATCAAATTTCAGCCAAGAGCTAGCATGGCGGTAGGCCCTGAAAAAGAATTCAACAACGAACCGTGAAGTGCGAAAGCACTCTTGCATTCGTCGCAGGAACACCCCAGCTGAACCTCTTCTCCCTGGCCAGTTTAGGATCAATCACGTTCCGGGCCGCAATTTCAAACAGCAGGTCTTCACCGGGTGATTCCGAAGGGTCGTCTACAATCGTAGTGTAGACATGGCCTGCCTTGCCATGCCACCAGTTCGTATTATGGCCCATGGTGTCGATTTGCGCGACGGACGAATGCGGAATGAGCGTTCTCCAGATCGTAGTGCCTACCAAGCATTAATCCCCACACACTCCCTCACTCACATGGCGTGCCATGCCACTCAGCGCATCATCGCTTACCCGTAAACTGGATGTCATGCTCGGGGAAGAGATGCTGCCGCACCACAGAGCGGATGCCATCTCCCCCAACCACCAGATCCACCTGCACCACAACGTCGTTCTCAAACGCGAGCTGCACACCACCTTCCTCGAGTTTCTGAAGCGACGCCAGCCGGTGGTTCAAGTGAATAACACCCTTGGGCACCTGGGCCAACAGAGCGGACTGCAGGCGCGTTCTTCTCACACGGCGAGACCAATACTGCGGCGGCAGAGCCGACTTAGGCGCAACGGTGAGCACATCCCCGGAGAGGCCATTACTATAGAGAAAGACCGGGCATTTAGACTGCGAACAACAAGCACCGAGGGCATGAAGGAAAAGCCCCTACCGGTGCAGCGTGCCCTGAGGCAAGTGGCCGCGGACGGCCTCAGCCGCGCCGAGCAGCTGGAGGATTCGCCAGCAGTTGAAGCCGATGTTGATGCCCGCGCCGATCTCGCGCAGCTCCCGCGCCTGCTCGTACACCCTCACCTGCACGTTCGGGAGCCGGGCCAGCGCAATGGCGGTGCCGAGCCCACCGGGGCCGCCGCCTACGATGGCTACTTTGAGCGTTGGGGGTTCCGCGGAAGGCATATTTGGTTTTCAAAATGGGAAAAATGGGAGAAGGGGAACCATGATAACTTATAGGCTGTCTTCTCTACTTATGCTCATGGAACATACGATATGGGTGGGATGGGGATAGCGTGCTTATGCGACATATTGTCGTGCTTGGTTTAAGCGATGGGTGATGGTTTGGAGTATCGCAACAGTAATAATGAGGATATTTTGAAGAGGCGAGCTGCAGCACACTGGTGTAGAGTGGCAAGTGAAACTGTGTAAAATTCTGGACTATATGCAGCAGAACTATCCTGATGATGAAAGACTGCTGGCCAGAATAATGCAGCATGGTTTGGATTTAGACGACGTTGCAATTGTATAGGAGGGAGTATCACTAAACGGCTCCGGGCTAAAGCATGCGCAATGGCTCATGGTCGATTTGTCAGAATCCGAGAACCATGACAACTGACACTAGATTCAGAGGTCTAGAGAGATTGGAACCAAAATTAAGACTGGAAAGCAAGAAGCAACTTACTGCGTCACATCGTCCGAAATTCCTGGGCCTGTTTTAAATTTCTCCTTTTGATTTTCCATATAAAGATATTATTATGCCTGGTGAGGTTTGAGGATCCATGATAGCAGCAAGACAAATGCAAAGATCAACCCAAAACCTAGCCTTTCTTATCCGATGCTCCGCGTCAAATCTGATGTTCTGAGACCGGAAAGAGAAGTGAGTGAATAGAAAACCCCATATAAGCAAATACGCCAACTAGCTGGTATAGAAAAATCACCCCCACGTGAAATGTGGTCAAAACTCCTCATGATTTGTTCCCCGGGTCATGCTTATATATTCAACCATGTTCATCATGTCCATTCCCCGTTTCGACTAGTTCGTTTCCGTTCAACCATCCCGCCATTTATCATACTCGTAAAGGTTTTGGAGCCCGGCTCTCATTTTATGCAACAATGCTTCGGGCAACACCCGTTCCCCACTTGAACCTTCGGAGGGTGCCAGTGCTGCGAACGGCTTCTCGGCCACAGGAGCTGCCATCGGCAATGGCCGAGCCATTCAGACCCGCCAGAGCCTCCCGTTGTCCAACTTCGCGGCCGATAACATATCCCGCTCCAAAGCCAACCACAGAAACCAGGACCACGACGCCAGCGCTCATGGCCCATGCCAGCAAGGTAGGGCTGATGAAGGTCTCTTCCGCCAAGGCCACCTTCTTCTTCTTCGTAGCCCGTGGCTGCTGGGCGCTGGTCTTGGCGGCCGAAGCCTTCCGCTTACTCTTCTCGGCGGCCTCTTGGGATGAGATGGAGGGACTGCTGCGGGCCCGTGGGCTCGGAGACAGTGGTCGAGAAGAGTTGGACGTTCGGCCCCCAATAAGTTCCGATTCGGGAACCATGCGAAGACCTACCGGCTCGTTGCTCGTCAGGGTCGGGCCGCTATGGCTCTGCCTTTTGGGTAGTCCTCGAGCCGCTGCCGCACAGGAGAGGAGGGTGGTAAGACTGGCTCGAAGAGCTGCATCGTGATCGGTTGGTTGAGCGGGGTAAGTGCGAGAGTTGGCACGGCTGGGATACGCTGGACGCGGGTAGGGAGATGGGCGCGCGTTGGAAGGGTAATAGGAGCCGGAAGAAGGTCTTCTCTGGCTGGGGGATGATGGTGGATGCGAAAAGGCATTGGGTTGGGGTGTGAAGGTAGGCTCGTCGCGAACTCGTCCCAGGGCGGTCGCATTCTCGTCGTCGTCGTCCGAGTCGGAGCCATCGTCGAACGGGGGGTGGGATATGGTAGTGAAGGGTGCGGCGGGTGCGATATGCTCACTCGAACTCGTCATGATATGGTCGTCGTCACTCTCGCTCTCATCATATTCTTCCTGGCTGCTGGTGCCAGCGTGTCGGGAGAGATCAGGGTGCGAAGAGGAACTGGGGCGATTTCTCCGGCGTCGAGTCGGGCTGACACGATTCTGGACGCGCAGACCCGTAGTCACGATCTCGTCGCCGATCGAGGAGAGAGAAGAAGAGGAGGGTTGCGAGGCGATCTCGACCCAGGATTCTGTGCGGGTGGTCAGCGAACGCTCATCGGAGAATTCCCCGCGAAACTCACCATCGTTGCGCATCCGTTGGGGAATCGCAGCGGACGGCATGTTACTGGAAGCGCCCGGGCGACGGTCGTTGTTGTTGGATCGCGGTGGGAGGTCGTTTCGAGTGGGTGGTGGTGGAGGAGGAGGAGGCATGATAGCGGGAAATGATGGTGATGATGGTGATGTCGTGGTGATTTACAGCGGGGTCGGTTGTTGTTGGGGGACGATAAGAGATAGGAGTTCGTGTTTGAGCTTTGATACACGCGATAGAGGGACGAGAGTTGGCGAGGATATCATTCAGATCAAGCCCGATGATACAAAAGATATAAAATACAAAAGATACCGAATCTTAGAGGGCAGAAGATCTAGATAGCATGCGCGGTACCAGCAGGGAGCTCCGAGTTAGGCATGAGTGGAGCGCGTACACAGCAGAGCGGAGGTAGGGGCCGTGGATGGTAGTGAGGATGCCAATGGTCGGTGTACAAACGTCGTCGGATCGGGGGGGGGAGGAGAGGGGAATAAGTGGAGGGGTTGGGTGGTGGATGAAGAGGGGAATATGAGGTGATCACCGTTTGAAGTAAATCGGAAGGAACACAGGCAGAGAGAGAGACGGTGTAAGGTGGAAGGAAGAAAGCGAGACAGAGGGGGAGAGCGAAAGGAGTTTGTTGAGGTTGTTAGTCTGGGTAGTCTGGGATGATGTGCTTAGGCGGAGCAGCTCGTCGTATCGTATCGAGTCGTAGAACAAGAGGGCAAAGGGTAGCGCCGCAAGCGATACAGCAGACAGAGAGGCACAGACCAGAAGAGTGACAGAGTGGCAGAGTGGCAGAGTGACAGGCAGAGAGGGACAGTGCCAGAGTAAGAGAGCAGCAGTACAGTAAGAGAGACAGACACCCAAGACAAGACCGACGGAGCGACAGTGATGACCTGATCACGACCCCACTACAATATAAGTCAAGGGTCCTTGCGTGACCACTAACTGAGCTGGCCGTTGAGACAGACCGACCAAGATCAACCAGACCAACCAGCCCCAAAGGCAGAAGGGGCAGAAGGAAGGCTGAAGGCAGAAGGAAAAGGCAGCGCCAGAGGGACAAACAAACCACCTCACACGCCCGACACGCCCGACACGCCAAACTCGCCAGACCAACCAACAACCAAACAACCAAACAACCCCCCCCCCCCCAAACCATCCAGTCAGCCCTCGTCCTGTCCAGCCAAGCTGCCACTTCCAGGCGGACCGACTGACCAGCCCGGCGCTTTAACCCCCCGAGACCTCTTCTGCCAAATCACCCTGCACTGCCTTGCTTGCTGAAACGGGTGGTCAGGCGAGGAGATTCACTGTTGTCCGTTGTGGCGTGGTATATGCGGTAACCAGGTCATCCCCTCGGCCATGGCTCCAAACTGTAATCTACGCCCTCAACTCTAAGTATATCCTATCCTGCTCTCCCTCTGTACATCGATCCCTTCTCATGCCACTTCATCAACTTCAGCCACGCTAATCCGCTTCATCGTGCTGCCGGCCTCACCTGTCATTCCGCTTGCACGTGTTCCGATTGCGCTCTGGTGGAGCCTCGGCTTCTACTGATAAGACTTGCCGCTGCAGGGACCCTGATTTCCTGTCCTCTCCATGTCCTCTCCACTGCGATGCATGCATTCATCCTCCTTCCTTTCTCTCCACTCCCCTCCAGCCGTCCGCCTTTGCCACCGGTCGTAGGTCTCTTGGGTACACCTACATGCATATGCCGACAGCATGTTTCCACTCGGCTGCGTCAAACCTGCTCTTCTCCTGTTCTTTTCTTGCTCTTTTCCTGCTATGGTCCTGTTCTTTTCCTGCTCTTTCCTTGCCCGTACTCCCTTTCCCATCCCCATCCTCATCCCCTCTGCAATCCGGGTCCGGCTATTCTTATCCCTATGGCTGGGGGAGTCTGCGTCCGGTTCGGGGCTGCTCCATCGGCGCACATGTAAAACCCCATCGGAAGATGATACCACGTGACATCGTTGCTGTTCTCGCTTGATAACTGATGTGGGAGCGGGTCGGCTGGTCGGGTGTCGGGTGTCGGGTCGGATACTCGTAAGCTGAAAACGAAAGTCCTCAGTATTAAGAAAGACAGACGTTCGTTCTGTACTGCCAAGACTGGCAACTGGCCACCGGTTGATGCTCCCAGAGAGAGAGAGAGAGAGAGAGAGAGAGATTCCATATTAAACGCCTGACCATCTCTGCGTCAAACACCTGATAGTAATCCCCCAACCACTGCAACAGCAATAATTATGGCACGCAACGGTGATTTGGATACCAAAGATCTCAAACTGTAATTGAACATGGGACGCTTTCTCTGCTGATGTCTTGGCTCTGTACGCAACGGCATGTCAACGCTCCATCTGCCTCATCTCAGACTTTGACCGTCGAGTAACTTGTCTGACTGACACAATATGTCCAAAGGGTCACGCCAAATAAAATCCCATCTAATTCATAGGCCAAGGAAGTCGCCCATCAGCTGATTCCAAGCACTTTCGTCCTCGACAAGGTTGGTCTGTCGACAAGAACGGATGAACACGAATTCAGAGGCAAGGTTTCGCTACTTCGCCTTCCCTCCAATGCTCTTCTGATGACTACAATATTTCGTCACCTGTCATTTTACCCACGACAACACACCCGTGGAAGATCTGCGTTGCTTTCGACCGGCACATCATGCCATAATCTTAGGCCTCTTGTTGCTTGGTTGGAGTTAACCTCACTTCAGTTCAAATGACAACAATCCGTTTTGGTCGACCCCGTGTTGGTAGCATTTGCTTGTTAGGGTAGGTTAATGGCTTCTAAGAATACTGGTGGATTCTATCATCGAAGCAGGTTTTTCTGGGTATACAAGTAGAGGCTCATATGCAGACCAAATCTTGCCTCGTAGCTTGATGATCGCTCCTTGACACAAGTCCAGTAATCACAGTCCTCCCAGTTAAGACGGTCCACTCCAGCTCTTTGTATTCGACGCGAACTCATCGATCTTTCCGGCTTTGCCCTTCTGAAGTTTCACCAGAGGCTATGGAAGTAGAAATGGCAAGTGCAATGACGGATTGTTGTTAACGCTGTTTCCTTGGTTTGGTGTGCCTTGGTCTTTTGCTTTCTCTTCCCTTCTTCTCTTCTCTTCTCCTTGCAACATCATCAACATCCGTTATCAACATAACACTCCCACATTCGCTTAGTTGTTGTGCTATACTTAGCCGTCATTACTGCTTCGAGATCTTCTAGATTTCACTATTTGTCAGGAATCCTTCCCAGACAAAGGTTGGTACGCAACGGCCTTCTTAGTTAGCTAAAAGGCATTGCATCTCAATCCAAGCGCTCTCCAGTACAACCTTTGCTCCAGAACAAATCAACGCCTTGCCTCCAGCTAGATTGGTGCGGGACCATTCGCTCGCCCTTCTCTTGTGTACATCAGTCTTGGTCTGAAGTCCAATGGGGCTGCCAACCACGACTATCGATCCCAAAACTGGAGAACTGTTCACATTGAATGAGTTACAGCGGAGACAGGAACTCGATTGTGCGTTTCAAGATATTGCAAGAGCATACACCGCCGCAAAATTACAACCAGCTGTGTTTTCGTTGCCCATCCCACATCAAAGTATTCTTGACAAACGAGTGAGTGCTGAAGCTCCCTCGCTTTTCCTTGTGCTGATTTATGTTCCCAGAAACAAATCGATTCTCTGTTGCATGCTGCTCACCAAACGTTTCAGCGCCTCGACCTTTCTCGCGAAGAAGCCCTTCTGGCTTTTGACTCTATGGTGAAATTCCAAGAGCTGTCTTTCCTTTCGAACCCGGTCTCAACCCCTTCGGTCGAGCGGAGTCGATTCATGGACGCCCTGGCGAGCGCGGTCGACTCTGATGCTCATGGACAACACGATATTATAGCAGTTCCAGAAGGTTTTACAACAGAAAATGGTCCACTTCGCGTTGCTCCACAGGTAATGGTCCCTCCAACTGGTGCTTCGAGTCCAATCCTGGTCCCTGGTTCAGGCCTTCAGAATCAGCATTCTAACGATTCTGGCACTCCCCAAGCCTATTCATTTGTGTCTGGCATACCACTCCCAGCAATGTCATCTACAGACCAGGCCCACCATACCAGTCCTCCCTTCTCTGAGCAGCATCAATTTCTCTCTAGTCCATTGATAAATGCCCCTACTAGATCTGAGGGGGAAGTTTCGAACCATCTTAGAAGAGCGAGCTCATTTGGTCAAACTCCCGTGCCTGCAGTGACATTTACCGATCCTGTCCAACATGCTACTTCTGCTTTTGTTGCTTTTCCGGGGCAACATCAGCCTCTAACTGATCACTCCACAGATTATCTGTTCACTTCTGTTAGAATTCCAAGTTTGTCTAATCGACCTCCGCCATCCGCAATGTCATCGACTGATCGCATCCGTCATGCCAGTTCTCCCTTCTCTGAGCAGCATCGATCTCCCGCTACTCTATCATCTTCAACTCGGCATAGCTCAGCACCAAGGCAAACCCTATCCTCGTTTGGTCAACCGGGAGAATCTTCGTTTGCACAAAATTCTACTTCAGCAACGTCATTTACAGATCCCGTTCACCAACCTGCTAGAGCTTCTGCTCGTGCGTCAGATCCCGTATTGGCAATTTCATCTATTAATCGCATGTATCGCAGTCCATCGCAATTCTCAGAGCAAAGTGCAGGGTCACGTTTGAGAAGTCACTTGAGATATTCCCGGCGTAGACGAGGACGATCTGTGAATGGCCTTAGAGGAGAACGCTCATATATGCACATCCCACCGTCCATAACTCCATCCAGGCACGGTTTCGGTCATGCCTCTCCCCGCGTTTCCAGGCAAAGCATGTTTGTCACTCCTTCAACTTCTACAATACACCGTCCTGAGCCTTTATCTAATTCAACTTCTCAGCAAGATCATGTATCTCAAGGTTTGCTACCTAGCATGTCGGACACTCGTGTACCACCACCTCTACTGCACTCCTCCCCTCCAGCCTCTGGGCTGTATCGGTCTAGTAGTGCCCCACCAGGAATTGGACCTTTTTCTGCCCGTTATTTAACCTCGTTCTCAAGCTCAGACATAAGAGAATCTCATGGCATCGCGGAGCGAACTGCCATGGATCTCGCAATAGGTGGTCAAGAAAGTAATCATGAAGTTGCATTGAGAGATGTTTTAAACGCAATCACAATTCAACAAGCAAGCCAAACTTTGTCTTTGCAAGAAAGAGAAGCCTTTGAGCATATCCCACAAAGAAATTCAAACTTAGCACAAGTCATTGATACAGCCCCCCGTGAGAATAATCTGCAAGGGCATGGGAGAGAATTAGCAGCAGCCTCAGGACAAAATAATGTATCACAAGGACCATGCAGTCCACCAGCTTCAGCCACTGTGCAACAAACAACTATGCGGCCCACTCGATTGCCTTCAGTGCATTCTGCTAACGCCATACAAGGCCATCTACCGGCCCCGGATGATCGTGCCCTAACTGATGACTCACCGCCGGATACACAGGATCCTCTCATTCCTTCTGGAAGTGAAAGACTAGATGCTGAAGAAACTTCGTATTGGAGAAGTCCGCTCTTTACCCTTGACGGCTCATCAACTGCGAGTGGGTCTGGACAGAGTACACCCACATCCTCTCATAGCGATGGTTCTCTGGTTACAGATGATCCGCTACAAGTGAGGACCACTTTAGAGTCTATACCTCAATCAGATGAAGGCTATAATTGACCTGATACAAACTATCAAGCAACATGGCAGGGCAGTCTACATTCACAGGTTAAATGAGAGCTTGCTGTCCTCGCTTATCTCTGCGTACTTGTAATTTGGAAGCTCGCTTAAGATAGATTGCAAATTCCGGATCTGCATGGCCTTTTGAACTCTGGGCCTCTCGTAAGTATGTCAAGAGTGCTGCTATGGTCAGTTTTGATTTGTAAAGTCTTTGCAAGCGCCTGTATTTCTCTCACCTTCCTCTCATCCCAGAGGACCAGCATCTGATATTTGTACATTAGTTTTGTTCTCTTCAATTACAGTGCTTTCACGCTTTGAGCCATGCGATAGTGCTAGTAAATGTGAAAACTTCTCAAGTCCTTCTACCTATATTATACTTCGCCAATTTATTTCTGCAAAAACTGCCCCTGGAAAACTGCAGTGGACTAGAAGTGCTGCAGTGATTTAAAAGTGTGCTCGCCTAGCTATCGACCTTGAAGGTGATGTCTCCAGCTGCGTAGTAATTGATCATGACTGTGACTTATTGCAAAATTGTGAACGACAGTGGACCCGAAAGAAATGCAGAGAGAGTTGCACTGTCTATTGCCAATCTACCTCTCTAGAGGGCAATTATCGTGATCGTAACTCGTTGCTGTCTTGTACGTAATGTAGAACTTTAATATCTACTGCTAATCTACCTCTTTAGAGGACAATTATCGTGATCGTAACTCGTTACTGTCTTGTATGTAATGTAGAACTTTAATATCTACTACCAATTTATCTCTTTCTGAAAAACGATCATCGTGATCGTAACTCATAACTGTCTTGTATGTAATGTAGAACTTTAATATATACTGCCAATCTAACTCTTTCTGAAGACAATTATCGTGATCGTAACTCGTGGCTGTATGTAAATGCAGATATTTTGATTCCTGCTCCCGATAACCCGTGGATTACGAAGATCTTGTAAGGGTTCCGGACCTATATTCTAAGTGCAATTGGATGCTTCCACGTCAACCTAAAAGACTCAGCGCAAACTTTTAGGTTTCAACGAGTTACGGTGCAGTTCTCCGTTTTTCAAACACACAAAACTTCTATCGCTTGACATCTCCGAATTTCAACAACTTCGACTCTGATGCTCGCGTAACTTCGTACTAAGTACCATCAAACGTTCGTTACAAATACCATTACAAGCTATTCATCTGCTCGATTGGGCTCAGGTAACAATGGAAAAGGCTCTCGTATTAATGGATCATGACTACTATGCCATCCTCGAGGTCCCTTTCGGCGCCGACGTGGCTACTATCAGAACCAGCTACGAGCGCTTAGCTCTCGCAAGACACCCTGATAAGAACGGTTCAACCTCCAAGTCTGTTGCTCAATTCCAAATGGTGAGGCTTCCTTTACTTCTTTCCAGGCTTTCGAGTCTCGCATGCTGATACTTTCTCAGCTCCAAGAAGCTTACGAATGTCTGTGCAATGCCGAGATGCGCGAGGAGTACGACAGCTTCTATGGCAAGCGTCAGGCTGCTCGAGGGGGACACAAGCAGCGCAAGAAGACCCCCGAGAAAGAAGCTGACAAGATCGCTCGTGTCAAGACCGAAGCGGCTACCCAGGCCATGCTATCAGAGATGGAACGTCAACGATGGGATGCTGAGGATCCCATGCTACGCCAACGCTGGGTAGGGTACTATTCCTATTTCCACAAGCTTGACCATGAGACTGTGGAGTCTATGGACCATTACGAGATGGTCACGGACTATCTCAAATACTGCTTCACAGCACGAAAGGATTACGCAGCTGAGCAAGCTAAGCTTGTCAGAGATATTGCAAAGGCTGAGGGCTTGCTGGCTTTGATCAGAGACCAGAACGACTGTGAAAATAGACAAGTTGAAGAAGTCCATTCCAAGCAGCGAGACTTCTGGGGAGGTCTCTTGGCAAATTTTACCGGAAAATTACTCAGAGAGCGATGGTTCCTTGCCGGTATCCAACACAAGCAAGAGAGACGTAACCGAGCTCAAAAGATCAAGACGGAGGACCTCCAGAATATGAAGGCCAGACTTCAAAAGGCCCAAGACATTCTGCCCGTGTACACGGGAGAGATCAAGAGGTCAAAGGCTCAACGTGCGGCGGCGGGTGAGATTCCATTCTCACGAATCTTCAAGGACGAGGAAATCAAGTTGGACGAGGAGCATGATCACATGGGGGCGAGAAGGACATGTTCTTCTTAGCTTAACGAGAAAGAAGTTGTAGGAGGATATTGCGCTTGTGGCTACGAGAGTCAGTTTTGACACTGACAGTTACTTTTAATTAGTCTAGACAAGGTTGTAGTATGAATCTGAGAATGCTTGACAGCTTTGTGCAAGAGATTCAAGCCTAGGTCGGTCAGGAATCGAACTCAAGTCTAGATTTCTTTTCACTTGCTTTTGAACAACGATTATCGTGTGAAGTGCCGTGAACTTAATTTCGTTATTACCGTAACTGATTTGCTTCCCGTTATCGTAAATGTACCTATAAGAGTTATTGAAATCATTCCTTTTACAAAGACCTACTCGGATGTATATCTTTAAGGTCGGACATAATCATCATTAGTATCACTATAACGGATTTGCTTCGCGTTATCGTAAATACACCTACAAGAGTGACTAAACCCATTCTCTTTATAAATACCTACTTAGATGTATAACTTCAAGGTCGTGTATAATACTCACTAGTATTACTGTAACGGATTTGCTTCCCTCTATCGTAAATGTCCCCCTACAAGGGTCACTGAAATCATCCTCTTTACAAAGCCTACTCAGATGTAGAACTTCAACGTCGCACATAATCCTTGCCGTATTTCCGTACCGAATTTGCTGATAACTATCGTAATTCTGCCTACAATGTCTCTGAAATCACTCCTGTTACAAAGGTCCTACTCAGACATGTAACGTCAAGGACTTAATCTTCATATTTGCTATGACCGTAACGGAGTTGCCTGCCGTCATCATAAATGTGCCTTTATAGGTGTCACCAGAATCACTCTCTCTACAAATGCCTGCTCAGATATATACGTTCAAGGTCGTATATAATTCTCACCAGTATTGTCGTGACGAATTTGCTTACAACGATCGTGAGTAAACCTGTGGCACTGCCAAAACCATTCCCCGTTACTACCGAGTAAGGCCTTATTTGACTTAACAACTTCAAGGTTATAAAATCTGTCGTTATCATTATTATAGTAGGGTTGCTCACAACCATTTTAGTCTGTCTTATGGTGTTACCGAAACCGATACTATTATAAAGGCCTTGAACAAACTTTCTTGCAACCATCGTAGTTTTGTCTGTAACGCTACTGGAATTGGTCCAGTTACGAAGGCGTAGTTGGGATTTGTAAAACGGAATTTCTCCGGTTACGTGACCAACATATTCTTAGAGGTTAAATCCACTGGCTCTTTAATTGATGAAAGCAGTTTCATATCTGGATCTTGATTCCTTTGTCCGAAATAAAAGCTTAGAGAAAATGAAGATAGAATTCTGAAGCTATAATAATCATTCACTGGTCTATCATTATGTGATCTGCTGGTGCGGAGAAACCGGTATATCAACAGTTGAAGCATATTTTTTATTCATTTCCATGAAAGGGGTATAATATTCATGTTTCGCTAACTAAAAGTAGAAGATAATGAAGAACAAGATCAGTTCTGTCCATCGCCATTATTGGCAATTAATGTCGGGCTACCAGTGCCTGCCTTCAGGACAGTCGCACCGGTTGAGTTTGCTAATGAGACGATCATTTTCGTTACGGCAGCAGGAGTTGTCAGGTTCGTATTCAAAGCCATAAGGTATGCAGCGAGGCCAGCCACATGTGGGGATGCTGTATTCCGGTATGTTAACAAATGCACATTTTCTGAGAAACTACGGCAGGAAGAAAGTACATACCCATGCTCGTACCGCTCAAAACATTCGTAGCAGTATCATTAGTGATACCTACGCTGAGAATGTTCACTCCAGGTGCGAAAACGTCGAGATTAGCACCGAAATTTGAGAAAGTCGCTCGAGTATCGGTCCTAGCGTCAATGGCGCCTACAGTGATTGCAGATGGTGCAGAAGCTGGAGAAGAATTCGCTGCGTCGACCTATAGTATGCATAAGTAACATAACCTTTAGAAAGATGCGGCTCTATGAGACATACATTATCATTTCCAGCTGCAACAACTGCAACCACGCCAGCTCGAGTCACTCCAGCAATTGCAGAGTTGAGGGCTTGCGACTTTGATCCTCCAAGAGACATGTTCATCACTGATTTTCCAGAAACACCCGTGGCTGAAGCGTTGGAAGCAACTGTTTAAGTTAGTCTAAAATCCCGTAATGCATATTTTCAGGAAGTAAATGCATAACATACCGAAATTGATTCCTGCAATGACACCAGAATTGGTTCCGGCTCCATCTGCATCAAGAACCTTAACAGCAACAAGCTTCGCGTTTTTTGCAACTCCATAAGTAGCTCCACCAATTGTGCCAGCAACATGGCTACCATGGCCATTCTCATCCGTATTCTGGTACCACGTAAGTTCAGGCTTCCCGAAGACGGTAAAATATTACTCACTACAGTATTCACCATATTGGCTGCAAAGGTAGCCCGGCCTTCAAACTCCTAGTACGGGTTAGTTTTGAAATTGGCAGAGATCCTAGTGCGCCTTACACTGTGAGTAGTTCGGACACCTGTATCAACAATATAAACAGTGATGCCAGAACCGGCAGTGTCGTCGAATATATATCCAGATCCTCCAGTAGTTGTGTGCGACAACCGCTTCAAGCCTGTTGGTGCATTTGCTTGCGAGACCAGGGCCTGGGTTTTGACGTATGTATCTGCCTCGACGTAATTGACCTATGGAAAACATCAATCATTGTTTGATGCTTATATGTAGAGATTCACGCTTACCATCTTGTTGCTTGCAATTTCCAATATCATATCATCCTCTGCATCAAGTGCCATTGCCCTCCAACCAGTCATCGAGAAAGTATTCATCTTGGCAGAGAATGCTGTTCCATCTCGCTTGCGAAGAGACGCGCTACGTTTTCGCATCGCCGTCATGATAGTGGTTTGGTGTTTGGCGACTGCCGTATCTGATGCATTGTTGTTGTATACCACAATGTACCTGTTTGCAATCATATTGGCAGCATCTGGGTTGGAGACCGGGACTCCAATGCCGCTCACTTCGGCTCCATGCTTCGCTCGAGGTGCTGCAAGAACCACAGCGACAAAGAAAGCAAAGAAGGAAATAAAGACCCGCATAGAAAGGAACATGTCTCCAGCAATGCAATAAAAAAGTGCTCCGCTCGAGATCAACTACGAAGGGACAAAGAAAATGGATATAGTAAGCAGAAAAGGAGAAAAAAATAACACAAACGGTTCCATGCTTTCGGCGTGGGGAAGTATAAGTATAATACGATCAATGCTCGTGCTGAGCTGGGCGCATGTTGCTTTGCTACTGACGGTCGCTTGATCCATCACGGCCCATAACTAAGGAGAACTACGAACAAGGCTGAGTGAGAGACGAGGAGGCCGCAGGTACACCCGCCAAGTCAAACGCACAAGTCACACATTGCCAAGGTCTTGGAATTCAACGAACGCGAATCGACTGAGGAGCAATGACGACTGGACAGAAAAATGGTCTTTCTCCTGCCAAGTCGCATTTTCCAGGTGACGCCCTGGCAAGTACGGTGCAGATGCGAAATCGCAAAAAAGGATATTGCACCGAGTGGTTCCTATGCATGCTAGATGGAAATTAAGTGCTCAGGCTTGTCAGTCTGAATAGCCTCATATACATCTGCAGTTCAGTCCTCTCCGTGGCTTGAGGATCGGATTGAGCTTGTAACAGTAGACAGGACGAAAACTCGAGATTTGACGTCCATGAGACAACTCCACGCGGAGGATAGAGGGCAATCTTCCTGCAACCGTCTCATGTTTGCCCCTGCCCCTGCGTAGTCACGTGGGTTAGTTCGAATGAGGGGTGTTCGAGAGAATGAAAATAAGAAAACAAGCACGACCACAGAAGGCTATACCATGCATGGCTTGAACACTTCAGGGTACGAAGACCAAAAATCCCCATGCATAAAGAAGTCCCTGTCAAGCAGTGACATCGGAGCGGAAGGTTATTCAGCTTGCTGCCCTCCGGCTTCAAAGGTCGTCGTAATCTCTTGGTCTTGCTGCGGCCCCTGAAAGCACTCGAAAATAGAATGTCTGGCACGGATTTGGACTTGGCTCAAATCCATCTGCCAGCGATTGACATCCATCTGCGGTTCAATCATTGCCATGCTTGTGGTGGCAATAGTGCTGTGCGCGTGTATTATATTGTCTGATCAAGCAACTTCGCTTTGCGCACAGCCGTGCCATGATTCCCCAGGACATAGAGGAGGACGTGTTAGCTTGTAGAAGCTTGTTTCATTTCCTGTTGAAAGAGGTCGGAGTGGATGGTCTTGAGGTTTTGTGTTTGCATCCGTGGCCGTGTGGCCAAGGTTCTGTCTGGATTGTCTGTCCGCTCCGCTCCGCCTCTGTTCGATGTGTCAAAAGTCCCGCCCCGCGCCTCGCAAACCGCCTTTTTTGAACCTCGCTCGCTCGCGTCAACCCTTGAATGATCCACATTCCATCGATCTCCCGTCGATCTTGCATTTATGGATTCAAATAGAAATTCAACGTCTCTGTTCCGGTTCTAGGGTTCTCATCTCATGTTCCAACATGGTCAGTGTCGTGTTGCAGATGCTTCGGCTTCAGGCTCCACTCACTTGACACTCTGAGGAAGACACTCCCTGCAGTAAAGCAGAGCCAAGTCCACAGGCATTGTACAAGAACGCTTGTCGATTTGGCAGCCAGCATTCGCAGGTACCAAGATATCACAAGAGAAACAAACACTGTGAGAACAGGAAGGTTCGAGCAGACAGCGGAAGTTTACAATCCCGTCTTTATCTCCAACTCAGCCATTTACAACCGGTTACAATGCAGGCGCTTTATTTAATTCCCGAGATGCATGCTTGAATTGTTGGTGGCTATTACCATTAGCCGGCCTGCTCCACTCCAGAACTAAATTCAGGCTATAAGTCTCGTAAGTTGAGGCCCATTGGTTCTTCAAGTTTGTATTTTAAGACATCCAAATGTAAGATCTGGAAACGAACTACAAAGATTTGCCGGCACTCGAGGCTCATTTAGACCCCAAGCACGCTTGGCCGCCATTGCCATATAAGCATCCAACCCTAGTTCTCTATGCAGCATCTTCGGCACATCGAGATGTACAATACTTCAGCTGTGTCTTGGCTCTTGACCATACAGTTTGCAATACCTGGATATTGGCATCATATCCAGTAGCAAGAAGTAGGGTCTTCAGTTTTGCGAGGAAGAATGTCAACGTTCCCAGCTGAAATGTCACTAAACCACCAAAAACGCAAGGTTCTTCCTCAGCTTCCAATTTGTATCCACTGACAACAAGCATGCAGGGTGGTTCTGGGCTATATCGATTTGCGCCACCATCACTTTGATTGATATTAGGATGCAGCCTTTCATACTGTTGGGTCAGCATTACAACGACCTTTTCGTAAGCAGTCACTAGTGTTCGACTTAGAACAACTAGAAGCATTAGCACCCTATCATCGCTGTTACAAGAAGAGCATTCTAATACGCTCTTACTCTGTACGAGCGAATTTTTATAAAGGTGAAGACTTCGAGGGACATGAGCCAGACTCGCTTGGCTGTCCTCAATTGTGATTGACTCTATCAGCGATAGTACAACATCGAGACATCTACAAGAGCCCCGATAACCGGTGTGAGACTCCAGATTAGCCCGCCCAGCTATTGTGGGCTTTGCAACCGAGTTCCCCATAGTTTTGGGTGGTACTTGAAGATTGTTTTGATCTTGTGAGCCGAAGAGGTATGGGGGTTCAGGCATTGGTAACAACGGAGATTCTAAGCATTGCATAATCCATGGGTCATTAACAAAGTTCATAAGACTTTGAGACATAGTTGCGTCGTTCCAGAAGTCAAATTCGGTGCTAAATAAATCTGTGGGCGTAACTTCAAGCTCTGGGCGCGAGTCTTGAACAGCAGGAGCCTTCATTGTTGAAGCATGGTTTGACAGATTCCTTGCGAGCGGTATTGCGAAGTTGCGTTGATGATTCTCAGTTGAGCTGCCATAGCCAGTAGATGGCTTCTGTAGATGATTTTCTCTGGGCACATTGGTCGAAATCAGGGCTTTCTTTCTGGTTTTTCCAGACACCCTAGAGCTTATTTGTTTCTTATATTCGCAAGTGATGCGCTTTGAAATGCATTTTCGGCAGCCTCCTGTCTCTCTGGTACATTTTATCTGGCAGGCATTAGAGTAAGAAGGCCAATCGAAACTATGCAATTAGATGGATACCTTTTTCGACCGACAGGCAGCACAAGAGCTTCGTTCAAGCCCCACATTCCCCTCAAAGCGGTCTACAACCGTCACGCTCGCCTTATCGATCCGCAGTGTGCTGAACATCCTATCTAGTCCTTGATTCCGTTATGTTTATCAAATCGGTATATCTGAGTCGGATGTTTCTGGAATAGGATGACAACGAGATGTTATCTGGACACAAGAAACATCCGTCGGTCTACATCTAGCTCGCTTACCAATTCGCATCTGACCAAAAGAGGAAAATGCCGAAGTGTAATTGGCACGTGATGTCAGATTCCGTCTTCCATCTCGTTCATTACTGTATTAGGAAATTGGCGAGGTCGTTTGGCTAAGAGTTCAGTGGTTTTTCAAATCGATTTCCGTCTTAGGAAGAGAAACATTACCACGTTTGAGCCCAAGCTGACAGATATTATAAATTTGATGCTGACACTTGTCTCCACTTTGAAGCTCAGCATGACCTGTACTACCATGGTAATGGCGAGTGAAGTAAGTCGGTCAGAAAGTATAAAGTCCTTCGAGTTCACCGACAAGAATACAGACAAGAGTCCAATCATATCATATATATCATATAAATCAATCCTGCATCCTTGGAAGCTTTTGACTTATCAAAGAAAGAAAGAAATATCCACCACACAAATTCATCTTTACCATTGATAGTGAATTCAAAATCAACATGGCCAATTTTGGTGCTTCAACAACCGGCGATGAAGTCGCTACTGCTCTTGGAGATCACATCAAGGGAAAGACTGGTAAGTTAGGACTGAGTTCACAAAATTTCGTATAAATAAATCTCTACAAATTCAGCTTTCGTCGATTAATTTGAATTGACAGTTCTCATCACCGGTCCAAGCAAGTCAAGCATCGGATCCGAAACAGCTATTTCCATCGCAGCTGGCTCCCCCAAGCTCATTCTTCTCGCGGGACGAAGTCAGAGCAAGATCCAACCAGTCATTGAGACGATCCAGCAAAAATATCCAACAGTTGCCACTTCATTCATTTCTTTGGACCTTGCAGATCAGGATTCAGTTCGAAATGCAGCAAAGGAAATAATATCTAAGATTGAAAGCTTGGACGTGTTGATCAATAATGCAGGAGGTATGCTTCTTTTCAAATCCAGTCAGAAAGCGTGACAACTAATTCCGAGAAGTCATGGGCATCAGGGAATATACAACCACTGCTCAGGGGATTGAAACCCAATTTGGTGTTAATCACATTGGGCACTTCCTACTTACCAATCTGCTTATGCCCAAGCTTCTCGCTGCAAAGAAAGGTGCGCGAGTAGTTAATGTGTCAAGTTTTGGACACCTTGCGATCGGTGTAAGATTTGACGACTGGAATTTCAAGGTAAATTAATTTGTGAGAGATAGCTCTCGCCATTTGCCTGTGACTGGGAATAAATTGGCTAAATATTAGGCAGGATGGGAAGGAATATAATTCCTGGCTTGCTTACTCGCAGTCCAAGACAGCAAATATCCTCTTCTCATCAGCGCTTGCGCGGAAATATAAGAAGAGTGGCTTGCTCTCTTATTCCCTGAACCCAGGCCGTGAGTTTACTTTGAATATAACATTTTCGGTACTAATTTCATAATTAGTCATTCTGGAGACGAATCTTCAAACCGATATTTCACAAGAAGAATTTGCTGAAGGGTTCAAAGTGACGTTGGAATATCTGGGAGGTAATCAGGTCTTTCTGTTTTCGGCTACCCCCCCCCCCTCCGTTTTCGCCCACTTTCTTAAAAATATTACTTTCTCAAGATATTTATCCAGTCTTCTTCTGAACACGGTTACAAAATCTGGTATATTAAATACTGATCACGATGAACTAGACTTTCCTTTGCCCGATATCAAGCCCAAGCCTCTTGCCGCGGGTTCAGCAACGTCTATCTATGCGGCCTTCGACCCGAGTCTAGTAGAGCATCCCGGGGCTTTCTTGACCGACTGTGGGGTTTATGGAGGCAAGATGAGAGATCATGCTATTGGTATTGAGAAGGAGGATGCTTTGTGGGAGTTGAGTGAGAAGTTGGTTGGAGAGAAGTTTGAAGTTTGAACCACAGATGCACCTATGGGTTTGAAAAGTGCAAATAATAAAAGATGAGATATTTCTGTTATTCTCTATATAAGTGTAGTTAACAGTATGCACTACAACAAGAGCTGTTCGGCAATGGCCTGCTGGCCCAATGGCAAGGCGCTTGACTACGATTGCAGAAGCGTTTGCCTTTGTACTGTTATCAAGAGATTGCAGGTTCGATCCCTGCGTAGGTCACTAGAAAACATTCTTTTTGGTCTTTTTACTTTTTAATCTTTTGCACTTTTATATTTTGCACTTTTTGATCTTTTTGCCACAAGGGGAACAAATAATCCGAACTATTATTTTTTCTATTTTTTTTCTTTTTTTCTTCTTGCAAACATACCTGTTTCGATGTTTGGTTTGTAGTTTCGATGTTGTAATAACGCTTCGAAACTCGCTGCATTTCTACAAGTGTCATAGTTCATGTGACGTCGAGTAGCTCAGTGGTTGTTTTTATTTTGCTTTAAAATGAGGCTATATTCACTGGATCACTAGAAAAAATAAAGATTTTGATAAGATTTGATTTTATTCAGATTATGTGTGCGGATTCGAGATTATGCACCCTAAACCAAGCTCTACAAGTACTTACCTCGACCAACAAATCCACAAGCAAGCCATAAGCAGGAGGGAGGGGTGAGGACGAAGCATATCGTACAAGGGAGGAAAAGACGAGGAACTACGCCCGCCAATAAACCAGACGTACAGAGCAAAGGAAATACAAGAACTTTTGATCATATGCCCTCGGGAAAGCCCACATGAAGCTCGATCCCCATTCAAGATATCAATCCCGAGGAATTGATATAAGAAGGTTCTTCTCGACTTCGGTTGATGTTCAAAGCCCACACGGTCATGATTTTCTCCAGAACGCCCCCAAGCCAAAGGTATCAAAAAGCCCACTGATCAGACAAGCCACAAGCCAACAAGGATCAAGCCCACAAGTTGCGTGATAGTTTCCCGAAGGAAATATCATCTTATCTCAAAGCCCACAGCTCCATAAGGAGTAGAAGTCAAGAGCGGACAACCCACAAAGCCAACAACCCACAAGTCAACACGAGACTCCGAAGAGTCTATGTGCGGCATAGTGTCGACAGGCACACCGTGCTCAAAGTAACATTATGCTTAGAATGTCATCTTCTTGCCCTGGAAGTCACCGAAGCCTCCACGGTTGGTGGATCCTCCACGACCGCCACGGGCTCCACCACGAGCACCTCCGCGTCCTCCGCGGTCACCAAAGCCACCACGGCCACCACGTCCACCTCCACGTCCTCCACGGTCGCCGAAGCCACCACGGCCACCACGTCCGCCACCGCGTCCACCACCACCGTTCTCTGGGCGAGGAGTAGCATAGTCGAGTCTAACTGGACGGCCACCGATCTCAGCACCGGTCATAGCCTCATATGCAGCCTTGGCATCATCGATGGAAGCGAAGCTGACGTAACCGAATCCCTTGGGGTTACCAGTCTCCCTAAGAAATTATTAGTTTGTGCTATAGGGTAGATAAGATGCTAAGAACTTACATATCAGTTGGAAGTCTAACGTTGGTGACAGTTCCGTGAGCACCGAAAGCCTCACCAACCATGTTCTCGTCAGCCTCGAAAGAGAGGTTACCGAGGAAAAGAGTGTCGGATGGTGGGTTCTGGGAGTCGCCGTATTGCTGAGCACGGGCACCAGCACGCTCCTTTGGTGCGGTAGTATCACGAGGAGTGGAGAAGTCAACGTTGGCCTCACGACCATCGATGAGAGCACCCTTCTTGGCCTTGAGAGCGGCAGCAGCATCGGCTGAGTTGGTGAACTCAACATACCCGAAACCCTTGGATCGACCAGTGGCCTTGTCACTGATGACACGGGCGCCAGAGATCTCTCCGAACTCCTCGAACTCACGGTACAACCACTCGTCATCGATGTTCCAGCTCAAGTTACCAACGAACAAGTTCTTGGAACCAGTATCCTCACCACCAGCGGGAGTCTCGGTCTTTGCCTTCTTGGCAGCAGCTTCTGGCTCGTCGTCGGCCTTGCGCTTCTTGGATGGGGCCTCCTTCTCACTCTCGGAAGAGTCAGAGTCAGAGTCGGAGTCAGATCCGGACTCTTCCTTGTCATCTTCGCTGTCGTCAGAATCGTCGGAGTCCTCCTCGGAAGATTCCTTCTAGAGATGGTTAGCTGGATATATCATCAAGTGAGCAGTGAACAACATACAGTAGCCTTGGCAGCGGCCTTCTCCACCTTCTTGGCGACTGGGGCAGCCTTCTCGGAATCGCTATCGGAACTATCATCGCTATCGGAAGCAGACTTTTCGGAATCACCAGAGTCAGAGTCAGAGTCTTCATTATCAGAAGCCTCATCAGAGGAATCAGAGGAGTCCGAGGATTCAGAGGATTCTACCTCTACTTTCTTCGATGCCTTTCCGTTGGTAACTGGAGCAGCGGCCTTAGCCTTGGGCTTGACCTCAGCTTCGGACTCGCTCTCGGATTCAGAGGATGCGCTCTCCTCGGAATCGGAATCGGATTCGCTGTCGGAAGATGGGGTGGCAGCCTTCTTGGACTTCTTGCCGTTGGTAACGGGCTTGGTAGCGGCAGCCTTTGTGGCCTTTGCAGCCTTGGCTGGGGCCTGGTACTGTTTAGTGATTGCTGCATTTCTGACGGATTGAAGGGGTTTGACCTCGGACTTAGCCTTGGTGGCAGTCTTGACTTCCTTAGTCTTTCCCATTTTGAAGATGGTTCGAAGTGATGAAATAAAGTAGTAGTAAAGAGTTGATTGAAACTACAAGATGATCTCAAATAGTAAGATCGATTGTAGGAGGGAGAGATGAGGATGGGAAGAGAAGGAAGGGATGAAGAAAAGAAGGGATCAAAAAAAGTCGAGGGCGGTGGAAAGCTCTTATCTGATATTTTTTTAATCGTTAGCGCGCCGCTAAGGAGAACCCTTCAACTGATACCGGCCTCAGGCATAAACACATTATCCACCCATGTCATGTCGTCTGTCGTAGTCTGTAACGTGACTTTGTTCTGACCTTCACCTCACAGCTCAGTGGTGCAACAAGGCGTCGCTGCAGACCACGAACAAGGCCCCTCCCAACCTTTTTACCACGTCAATTGACCCGTTATATCCACGGTGAACGTCTCTTGCTGTCAACCATGGCACCAACCCCCGAGTCCGCAGCTTTCCTGGCCAAGAAGCCAACGGTCCCTCCGACTTTCGACGGCGTTGACTACGACGATACTAAACAACTCAAGCAAGCACAAGATGCCATCATTCGTGAGCAATGGGTCAAGAGCATGATGGCACGGTTGGTCAGAGAGGAGATGGGAAAGTGCTATTACAGGGAAGGAGTCAATCACTTGGAAAAGTGCGGAGCTTTGAGAGGTGAGAGAGCATCCCAAATTGCGAAATTTAGCCCCAGGTGGCTTTATACGCGCCAGATATGTTTCCACTGCTATCGGAACCAATAGCTAACACGAGATGTTACAGAACGATATTTCGAGCTGTTGAAGGAGTCCAAGATTCGGGGATACCTCTTTGAGCAACAAAACTATGTACCCAAGTAATCGCATTCTGTCCTTGGCAAGGGAACTACGGGTTAATCGGATGGGAAATTATGGATGGATTGAGATTCCCTCACATTCCTCGGACTTGATCATGGCAGATTGGGACGGATGAGTAGACATCGAGATCTTTGGTGCCTTTCTGCGGATGAATTGGCAAGCCATGTCTCCTGTATATAACACAACTGTATAAGCATCATAAACCACAGCTGTTCCCGTACCCATCCCGGATATGCATTCATGGAGATGGCCGCTGGCGTTGATGTAAAAAGGATGCCAAATTTCTCCTGGTTCGCAACGGAGAGGCAGTTCTGACAGGAATTGTCTGGCGCTAAATAAGAAAAGCCATAAGTTTAAAGCCTAAGTATTCAATATTGAACGTAAATAATATTGGATCGTTTATTGCTTACTAAATATGTCCATGTTATATAATGTCTTCGCTGCGTCCAATATCAAAATGCCATGATGGCGCCTCTCGATAACCGAACCGCATCAAAAAGTCCAAAATATCTCCAAGCTCAAGCTCAAGCACCAGGTGCTCAATCAAAACCCCTCCACCAAACCAACCATGATCTGCCGTAACTGTCTACGAAGAGCCTCGCGCTCGCCTTTCACACGTTCTTTTACGTCGACGCCATTGTCGCGAAGTGCGACTCCTAATACAGCAAATCCTCGTCCATCAGATCATCCTGCCGCGACAAGCACCGGCATTGCCCAACCATTCAGCAACCCTCTCACACCCAAGCCGTCCGGAACACCACCAAAACCAAAAGCAAAAGTCGTTCTACCAACATCAATAGCACAGGCTGGCCAACCATTGAAGGGGCTGAACTACTTCAAGGGTCGAGATGACCCAGTTGCGTTGCCGGAGGCAGAATACCCAGAGTGGCTCTGGAGATGTCTAGATTCGAAGAAAGAGGGTGGTGATGGTGATGAAGGACTTGGAGATGAATTCTGTAGGCATATCCAATCTAGATTGGTGTTGGGCTTCTGTGGGACTGACAATGCGTAGCAAAATCGAAGAAGCAACGACGTATGGCAGCCAAGCGAAAAGCGAAGCTGGAGGCAAGACTTCTTGCTTCTGGAGATATTGATGCCCTTACCCCGAAGGTACCATTGCAGAAGCAGAGTATTGATCTATCATCCAACGAGAAGGGTAGTGTGGAGGGTGGATTGGAAGCTGTGGCAGAGAGAGAGGCACTGCGTAAGGCAATGAGAGCAGAGAGAAGAGCCAGCATTAAGGAGACCAATTACCTCAAGAGTGTATAGAAGATGGGCTGAGCTATGGAATCAGACTTTTCACGTGTATAAGTTTCAAGGCATGGGACTTTTGTATGATATTTGTGGCTTGTAGCAGCTATGAGCCAGAATGGCAATATGCCAGAATGTACAGTTTGAAAGTTTTAAGTTTGGGTATCTATTGCACATTTATCTCTTGGGTTTTCTGCCCATTACTCGTCCTCATACTCTCCGGCCGGCATTGCTGACTTCTTCAGTTGTAGCTCTGCCTTAATCCTCCTCATTTGATCCTCCAATCGCTTTCTCAAAATCTGGTTTTGTTGGATAGCGAGTGATTTCTGAACCTCGGCCAACTGTTTCTCTAGATCTGCGATATCTTCCCGATCTGTTTGTAATTTGGCAATTCTCGCCTTCTCGTCCTCATCAATCTCGTCATCCTCCCCGTCGTCATCATCATCATCGTCATCTCCGGACTCGAAAGAATCCTCTGCAGCTTCCTCGTCGCCAGGCATTGGTGTGTTTCCATTTGTAGGCGTATCAACGATACCAGAAGACATGGGGGTAGCACTCTCGAGGGCCTGCTCTTCCATGGCAGCTTCCAGATCAGCTTCAAGGTCGAGATCCATATCGTCTGCTGGGGCGCCCATTGCATTGTGTCCATTCATATGTGCAAAATAACCACCGTCATCAGCCTCTCCCTCAGCATCCTCATCTTCAGAATACTCCTCCCCATCCCCAAATGGATCTGGACTGCTTCCGGGACTGTGTCCAGCTCGGCTTCCAGCATCAGGATCTATGATATCGAACTTTGTCTCAATCGCATCCTCATCAGCTGCCATGAGTTGGTTGACAGCATCCTCTACTGCCTCAATCGCTGTCCTACTGATGCGTTTCCTAAACCGTCGTTTTTGGGCGTAGTGCATAGGTGGTGTAAGTCCATGGGGATATTGGTAAGTGGTTGGGTTGACAGTTTTTGGGAGCGGAATTGTTTTCGCCTCCTCTTCTCGTGAGATTTGAGCAAAAACTAACAACATCTGGCAGATATCTGCAGTCTTCCACCATCCGCGTTTGTCCCAGCTTTTCATGCCTTCAATGATGGTTGGCAAATCAACAAGTGTTGCAGCATAATGCCGCCCACGAATGGTGATAGTACCGCGGCGTAGTTCCTGATCATAGAATCTGAAGTAAACATCTGCGCCTCCATCCTTTTTTGGCACACCGATCTTCTTGTCTGCAATCGCCTGTCTGAGGTAGTCGCAGTCTTCGCCAGGAATCATGCGTAGAATGAACTCCTCCTCAATTGTTGGATCCTGCTCTCGATCACTAGCTTCTGAATCGTAACCTTCTCCCTTTTTTCTGGGCACAGGTTTCCCCTTCGCTTTGATTTTGGGCATCCCCAAAACCGTGGGCGTGGTCCTATGACCTCCGGCACTTCCCACACCTCCCAAACTGAGCTTGATCTTTTTGCTCGGGGGCAAGCGCTCCTGTACTTTGATCGATGTGAGCTCATCCTCGCTGTCGGACTCTTCCTTGGTTCGCTTTCGATTTGCTTCAACCAATTTAGCACTTGGCTTCGGAGCTCGTCCTGCCTTAGTCTTCTTTAGAACCGAGTCGACCGCTGGTGCCGTCTCAATGGCTGGCGTAGGCGGTACAGATTTAGAAGAGGACTTGAATTTGATCTTTGGTTTGGAACTCTGGGGTGTTGCCGCACCAGGTGTTGGAAGGGGAGCAGGTGTTGCAGTCGTCGCAGTCGTTGGAGTTGATGTTGCAGTAGTGTTGCCGCCGCCACCACCAATATTCAGCTTCAGCTTGATACCTGCCATATTTAGCGGTGCACCAGCTTGGATGCTGTTGCGTGCAAAGCAAAGATCAAGATGTCGTCTACGAATATATGAAGGGACAAGAGGTCATGCATTCAAAGAGCCTATCTCGCAGCCTTGTGTTCGAAGCACACGCGCGCAACGAGAATTCTACGGTGGCCCACATCAACTCTTTGAGCATTCGAGCGCGTTCCCCAGTTTGTCACTTTGCGACCCGGCCAAACCTTTCAAGCATTGCACGAGATTCGCAAGGACTACTTATCTCTTGAACGACCTTAATTCTACCTCCACCTCAGTTCGTGGTCGAACGCTATGGTTTCGTCATCTCTTACCATACCTTGAGCTCGAGTTGTCCTGCTTTCAAGCCTCAAACAGTTCAACATGGCCACACCTCCAGCTCTCCACCACTCTCTCTTGCGGCCTTGCGTTTTGCACATACTTCGAGCTGCTGGCTACCACTCAACACGTCCATCTGTGCTTGATACGCTCACTGATTTGGCAGCACGATACATGTACCTGCTGGCGCAACAAACAGTTAATCATGCAGCCGTCAATCATACCGAACTTGACATCTCTATTCAGGACATACGCATGGCCATGCAAGACTGCGGCGCACTTCTCCCAGAGAAAATTGACGAGGAACAGGACTACGATGGAGAGGAAGACGTTCGTGGCGTAGAAGAATTTTTGGCCTGGGCAACAGGACCAGGAAACAAGGAGATCAGGAGAATTGCGTTAGAAGGTGGAGATGGCGCGAAGGAAGACTACTTGACAGGTTTGAATATCCTGCCGAAGACATACATAGTTACTAGAGCTGATGCTTCCGCAGTCCTCAAAAAGAAACACATTACCGCGGACGAAGATTCTAGATATAATGGAACGATCTTGGGAAAGCCCATCGAACCCCGTGTCATCAAGGTTGAAGGTGGAGAGATTACCAGCGTCAAGGAATGGGCAGCGAGACTCAAGACGAGCTCGAAATTTGCAACAGGCAGTTCCTCACGGAGAGCGTCCTCAGCTCTTAGTTCCCTCGGCGATGAGGAGATGGAGGACGTGGACTTCACATAGGAAAAGGATCAATTGTGCATAGATTTTCACAGCATGGCGATGGCGTTTGGCTGGAGTTTACATTCAGTATTTGGAAACTACATCTGCTATAATATCTAGCAGAAGATGGTCGATAGTCCCGGGCGTTCAGGTGAATTGACCTGTTGTCAAGAGCGCCGTCAAAAGCGAGACTGTTCTCCATTTCCCTTTCCCGACACTTTTACGCTTGGCTCAGCCCTTCACTCTCCACTCTGCCACCAGCACCGCCGTCGATATTTACACCGGCTCTCCGATCCTGTTTGATCTGTTCTCTTGCACCTTGCTGCTCGGCCTTTTGCCTCTCCAAGTTGCTCGTATAGCTTCCCTCCTCGCCCCAACCAGCACCCTTCTTGTTAAATTGTGCCTGCATCACATCTCCCTCCCCTGGAGCTCTCATCTGATCGCCATCAAGGTCTTCCTTTTGCGGACCAATCTTTGAGCTTGCAAGCGTGGCGTTGCTATCATCAGCGAGGTCCTTTGGGTGTTGACCATGGCCTGCTGCCGTAGCTGAGCCCACGGACATTGCTGGCGTTGCATTGTCGGAGGATTTTGTGTCACTTGGTCCAAGTGTGGTTCCAGATGTTGGAGCTGAATTGAGAGATGATTGTGCTTTAGAAGCCGACATTATTAGCGACAGGTATGAGGAATTGAATACGAAGATGAAGATAGGACTAGATAAAATCAATTACTTGTATCGAGGGTGTTTCGCCTTGAGTTTACAGTATTTTAAGAAGTGTGAATGTGATAATAATACCGGCAATGGGATTGCCATGATCTCATAAGTGGCATTTTGTGATGGCGCATCCCATCGACGTCACTAAGTGGAGGAAGTTTGTACGCGGAGCATGTGGAGTCCTCAACTACGGCAGCCTTGTTTGTCCAGGCACGCCCCCAATATCAGTAACCTCCGAGAGCACTCAGCCTCGTGTCTGTTTCAACTCTATACTTCCCAACATCGTTCTGTCGTCCGTCTACACCACTCTGAACAATCTGCCTAAACGATTGATTGCCGTGATAGCTACAAGTTAACTCCTCGCATCCCAGAATCCTAGAGCAACACTCAATTATTTCTAACACTTGTCCGCTTGGTTACTCAAGGCTGGTCCCCATCTGAGGCACATGTGCTCTTGGCACAATCAGCAGGGCCAGAACCAGTCATATATATCCTTCTGTGGGTAGTTGAAAGATGCCGTACCCATTTGTGCTTCCAACTACGTCTTCCTTCTCCTTCTCAACATTCTTCAACAGCGACTCGCACCCTTCGCTTCCTCTCTCAGCAAGCACATATCGCGGGGTAGTCAGAGAAACATTGAAAAATCATAAACGACTACCACCGTCTTCACAGTCCTCTAACTTGTCCTCAGTTCTTCAAAGCTTGAACAATTATGTTCCGTATCTCTTAGCTGTTGACGCAGGACTGGGCGGTCAAACCGTGGCCGGAGAGCATGTGGATATAGTCCTCAAATCCACACCAGCTTTGGAATGGCGCCCCACCATCTCTGACAGCCTAGTTCCTGGACGAGAAGTGGCCAGGGTAAAGATTCAATCTCTTGAGTACGAGATTTATTTTGTTTTGTCAACTTTGGCCTACACATACACTTTGCTTGCACGAACATCTTTGTTTCCACTCTACTCATCAGCTTCAGCATCACCTACCACCGAGCAACGTACGGCAGCTATCACAACTGCAACCCGACAACTTCTCATGGCCGCTTCAATTCATGACTATATATCTTCACGTTCGGAGGCATTAGCCACGGATTCGCCTTGCCTTGACATTGCCAAGTCAACATTTCGCGCCCTGGCTTCTCTGGCCTTGGCTGAAGCTACATTGTTAGCTGTACTAAAAGATGATCCTTATCCGGCAGCAGTTGCCCAAGACCGCAACAAAAACGACAAGGACTGGATGATCAAAGCCCCAGAGATTCCCAAAGTCAGGGCTCACTTGTTCGCGCGTCTATGTTTAGCAGCAGCTGAACACGCAGCAAATGCATCGTCTCTGCTAAGAGCAAAGGTTGGAAAGGGCAAGATTGATGATAACTTGCTCAAGTACGCGGATGATCTCAGACGCACAGGCCGTGGGAAGGCATGCAGGTTCTTTGGTATCGATGCAGAGTTAGGAGGTCAAACTGGGACAGCTATTGCTTGGATGAATGCCGGTCTACAGGAACTAGGGTTGGGATCCGGGGAAGAGAGTTCAAAAAAGGGTCTTGGCTTTAGTCGTTTGAAGAAGGACTGGTCCGAGAAACGAGAAGATAAAAAAATTGAAAAGGGGGCTGCATGGGGTTCGGATGCAGGGAAGCTTGAAGAGGCTCGGGTTTTGGAAATGCTGGAAAAGAAGTGGTCAAAGGAGAATGATACTGTAAGCTCATCTAGCATAGATTTTCCATGTTTGACTAACTTTTCATCCAGGTCAACACACAACATATCCCGCCATCGGGACCACTGATTTCAACCATGCCATCTGGAAGAGAGATACATTCTCTGAAACCATTTCCAGTACCAGGACTAGAGCCACAGATCCTTGAGAGTATGCGGGCACCGCCAGACAGAAATGATGATTACGGGAATGGCGGCAGTTCTGATGAGGAGGGCGATGCACAAGAGCCTGTCGGTGCATTCCCAGGTACAAAGGATGATTATGCGGGCCATGGGCGATACTACTGATGAATCTAATTACTGCTATCTTGTGCGATGCTAAACGATAATCCATGCCATTCGCACCCAAAATGTGCCTAGGTTTGTTGAGTGCACTTGTCTCTAAGGTCCGTACTGGTCCTCTGGATATACGAGATACGTGTTATCGAGCGTTGACCAGTATGCTGCTTCTTCATCCATCCACGTCAACGGATCCCATATGTATTGCTCAGTACTTTGGGTCGCGCTTACATCATCACCTAGTGCTGAAGGGTTATCCATTCCTAGAGACAGTATTTGGAAGTCTACGTTTTCCGTATTAGCGAAATCTGCATCGACTGGATTTTCAAACTTCCGGCCATCAACCCTCTCATGTTCTGATAACTCAGGCCTTTTATTCTGCCGCAGTCTTAATACTGTCCAAAATTTCCTTCTCGCTTCTCCGGCGAGCTCCCAGACCTGCGAAAGGTCTTCCAAAGCGAGATCGAGAAATGACAATCCTGAGTCAGTCATGACCGGCCACGCATGTTGATTTCGCGTAGTGATGAGTCTCGCGTTCAATGCCAGGATTGTTCCCTGTACAAATACAAAAGGCGAATTGCGCAAGGTGTAGTCGGTCCTGAAACGCTGCAGAATCTCGATGATATTTTCCACGGCAGCGTCACAGATGGTCTTGGGTTCCGAGGGTTTCTCCAGCCGTGGCGAACTTGTAAGTGGCTTGAGGAAAGGGCGGTTCAAGGATATTATTGTGCTATGATAGAGCATACTGTTCCTTGTTAGAAGAATTGATGGCAAAATAAATAGCAAGTTTCTTACTGTAGAACAGCAATATGCTGCTGCAATTTCTCTCCTCGAGCAGGCCATTTCTTCCATCGCATTTCTCCTGGCAGAGCTTCATGCCATGTTGATAATCGAGAATTCAGCTCCATCAACGAGAGCTCCAGAGAGCGGGTAGCTTCAAGAGTGGATAGCTTCTTGGGTGCAAACATTAGACTAAGCATATCTTGTATTAATCGGCCCAACTCTATCTGTCGATTGAAAACTAATGTAAGCTTGAGCGAAGTTATAGGCTCTATGTATTCGACCAGACCCTGCCCTCGGAGCCAGTCCTGGTAATACAGGTGTCGCCTGAATGCATGGTTAAGTAGACGAAGGCAGTTGGTTCATGCCGGGACTTACGGAAGTGGTTCACTAGTGTTCACATCGGAGTCGTCGCCCTGCATCAGCGTCGGTCTACCCAGAAAGAGACTTATCAATCTATATTAGTGTAAGTTGATCTTTAGAGTTTACAACAGCCGAAGCTCCGGGACCGTACTTATCTGACATATAACAGCCCCAGTATATCCTTCTCCGCACTTCACTCTCATATGAAGACTCCTGCGTATGCTCCCCGAGTAAACTTTTGGGATCTCGCTGGAAACCAAGATCCTGGCCCATCCGAAAAGCCATACCTGATCCTATTGTGAGCGGTGAAATTCGGACGTCTGGAATAGGCATACCTGAGTACTGCCAACCTTTTGAAAGGTTCCCTTTACCAATCTCCAAGAAAGCAAGACACAGTAGTGCTTGTACAGAAGTGCTATGAGGTACAGCTAGACCTTGTGACATCACAATCTCAACTGCACAGTATTGAAAGCGAGTGGAGGCATCTTTAATTTCAGAATCTGAAGAAATCAAGGCACCAATAGCACAAATCGAATAGATTAAAGCAGGAGAGCAGAATTCTGTTGACGAGGACTCTTTGAGATAGTCTCTGATGAAAGCTTCTCGCGGCACGAACATAAATTGAGGATACTGCCATCTGAAAAACAGAGCGATGCAACGACTGACGATGGGACCGACTGTAGATACGTCGGGTGTTGTGGGTATTTGTAAGTCTGGTTGAGGCTGGCTTGCTTGTAGCGCTGTGGAAAACTCCCCATCATAGATACTAGTCGGGCCATGATATATGAGCGAGCCTGTTGCCATCAGTCTAGATTCTTAATATTAATTAGAAATCTCACCATTGTTGGTATCCTGTAGAGATGACTTGCTTGCCACCCCAATCGTTGAGGCCTCTGCGCCTGACAATCCGGAAGGGCCTTCTACTGTTTCTAAATGAGTTTCAAACGAAAGAGAATCAAGAATTACATCGCGTTCAGCAGATGAAGCATGCTTCAGTTTCTTCAACACCGACTCTAAAGAAGCGACCCTCCTCTCCAGAGCACTAGTATACTCACGAGACACTGGATATCTCTTCGAATCGTCCTCTCGGAACTCACAAGTTGCACTGGCATCAGCACAATTAATACATGGGAACGTTCGTGAGCATCTGATCTATAGCAGTATCAGTTCTTCTGATATAGTTTTGCATCTGTGAGATAAAACCTTTCGTTTCTGGCATCTTTTGCAACTACGCGGGAATTAATACCGTTTCGGCAATCGGTGAATGCCAGGAGAATAGGACTCACGAAATTTTCTTCTCCTGTCGTGCTGGAGTTTTATTCATCGCATCATAATTAATCAGTGTGCCTATTGGAATCTAAAGTTGCTACAGAGTACACAAGGGTAGTTTGCGGGTTTCCGCTGGCTACGAATGAGGGTGTTTGGTGCAGGGGAAGCAAGACGGGGGAGATCTCATTTTAAGCAGACCTCCACTAGTAAGGAGTGGGGTTAAGCGATACTTTATTCCGGAGCGACTACCTGGTCTATTTAATGCTCTAGTTTGTTTTTTGTCGTCCCAATTCTCAAATTCTAGAGATATGCTCATGATGGTTGAAGGTCATACAAGTATCTAAAATTATGTAGGCTCTATTGCTAAACCGGAGGCTGATCGGCTTCTGGTAAACTGCACAAGAAGATATCTGGCCACTAATAGTAATATATTTAGAAAGATTCATAGCGACTACTCCTTTAATGGATCTGGAGGAGCTGGGTCCGTCTTGAGACTTTTATCAAAGGCAGCCTTCATCCTTAGCATAGGTTGCAAAACCCAAGTATTATATGCCAAGATGTCTGTTTCTTCTTTTGGATCTCTGGTTGTGTTGAAAAGATACGGGGACTCGAGTTTTCCGCTAGATTGATTGACTTTGGGCTCCCAAACGAAATGGCACTTCCAATCTCGCCACTTTATAGCACGTAGGTCGTTTTTGATGTAGAATAAGAAACCCTCTCTTGGCGACTTCGAATTGAGGGGGTCTGTGAATAGTTCTGTTTGATCAATCCCATCAATCGGCCTATCTGTAGGAATTGGAGCCTTTGTGATGCTTGCAATTGTCGTGAATATGTCGGTTACATGCACCACTTCGTTTGAGGTCACATCTTTTGGCACGCGGCCTGGCCATCGAATGATGAATGGAACGCGAAGGCTCCCCTCCATGGCAGTATGATAGGTTCCCGACCACGGCCCTGCTGTACCCTTGTATGGCGCTCTAAACTCTGGTCCGTTGTCTGACGCAAATATTAAAACAGTATTTTCTGCGAGACCTAAAGACTCAATGTGGTCTATCAATTGGCCGACCCGATAATCCATCTCAGCCATTGAGTCTGCGAACTCTCCATTCCCAGTCTTGCCTTCGAAATCTCTATGTGGAAGTGTTGGAAAGTGGAGATGGACCAGCGGATGGTAAAGGAAGAATGGTACTTTAGCAGCAGCTTGTCTGCTCAGCCAGTCTTTTGAACACTCCACCAGAGTAGCGTCGATATTCCGCCTTTCAGTAAGGTCATATACACAAACGTTCTCCGAAGCCGAACCCGCTTTTCCTTTCATAATGTACGGCAGTTCCGCAACATCTGCGGTATAGCCCAGAGCAGATGTAAACTGGCTCTCGTCGGTAGTCCTAGGTATGCCATACCACTCGTCAAAGCCTCTGTCTGAAGGATAACGACCCGGTATATCTCCTAGATGCCATTTCCCGTGGTGTGCACTGACATATCCAGAATCGCGCAATATTTCGGGGAGAGTCTTCTCCCACGGTGTGAGACCTTGTGGCATACCAGCCGGCACAGATTGAAGACATCCAGTCCTTATAGGATGGCGGCCACACATGAGTGCCGAACGAGTTGGTACGCAGTCGCTTTCAACATTGAAGTTATGCAGGAGCAGGCCCTCCTTGGCTAATGCATCAATGCGAGGAGTTGCAGCTCCTCGTAGAATCCCTCCTCCATAGCAGCCAAGTTCACCCCAACCCAGATTGTCGGCAAGAATAAGGACCACGTTCGGTTTCGCAGGATCGGTAGACATTTTGGGCTAGAGATATGGGCGCTGACTGCAGGAAGGACGAGTATGAAAGAACGGAAATTAAAGAAAGCTGAGAAATCCCAAGACAAAGAGACAATCTAGTCACCTAACATTTTTCTGGCGTAGGGATCTCATCGTGTGCCTGGTTACCGAAAGTCGGACGGACTCCATCCCCCGTGCAAGCATTGACTTCTTCAATTAGTTGATCAGCGTGGTTAACCCTGAGGTGAATAAACATCAGTTTCCGAGTCATGCTTCACAGCCAATTAAAGAATCCGAGGAGACGTGTCGTGTAGTAGTTATTTACATGTTGACACTGAGTAGTGTAGTAGAACAGGGTTGTCGCTCCATGAATGGGATGTTATTGCTGCACGGGCCACGGAGAATGAAGTCCGTTTGCAATCACGTCTTCCATCCCTAAATGACAGTTCGCTCCACTTTGATCGCGTCCATAGAACAGTTCTCCGTCCAACTTAGATATCTTGGATAGACGACTGATAATTCCTATTCTAGCCGAGCAAGATGCCCAATCAGTGCCATGAGAGATAGGCGTTTGCTCTCGCACAGTGCGACACAGCATAAAGACAATGCAGTGGCCCAACTATCTTCATCCTCAAGGACGTTGACTGCAACTTTCTCATCTCGAATAATTTTACAATGCAGTCCTCTGCCGAGCCTGAGAAGTGCAATGAGAAAGAGGCTGTACCAGTACAGTCTAGTCTTGACATTGCAAGCGACGAGCAACCAGTGATAGACTGGACCGAATCAGAAGAAACAAAAGTCCGATGGAAGTAAGTTATTTATGTCTCTGCTAAGAAGCAATACACTTATGGAAGCAGACTCGACTTGTTACTGATGCCTCTTTTGCTGGCGGGCTTCTTCGTCTTGCAACTTGATCGAAGCAATATTTCGAATGCACTGACGTCGTCCATCGTCAAGGACCTCAACCTGTCGAGCAAGAACGTAATCAGCTCGGGTAATCAGATACAAACAGCGGCCATTATAATCTTCGAGATACCTTCTAATATCCTGCTGCAAAAAGTCGGAGCTCCAATCTGGATCACTTTTGAAATCATGATTTGGGGATTGGTAGCTCTTTTCCAAGCTTTCATGACCAACAAGTCATCCTACTACGCTACACGCTTCCTGCTAGGTCTGTTCGAAGCAGGTTTTGTTCCAGCTTGTCAATTCATGATGGGAGTCTTCTATAAACGAGACGAACTTGCTATTCGAACAGCTATATTCTACATTGGAAACTATTTCGCGACGGGCACTGGATCATTGATGGCCGCTGGCATTTTCAAATTGAGTGGCAAGCATAACTTAGCCGGTTGGCAGTGGCTGTTCATCAGTAAGAGTTTTATTTCCATTCCCCAGTTGGGCGAAGTCCGTTCCACTAACTCTAGCTTAGTTGATGGTTCATTCACCGTTGCAATTGGCTTCTTTTACCTCTTCCTACTTCCTAAAAAGCCATCACATACAAAGCCTTTGTGCGGTATGTTGGACTTGTTTTCTGACCGTGATCGGCATATTATGCACAATCGTGTGATCATCGATGATCCTCAGAAAGATATTCCTCTATCACGGATCTCGATCAAAGATGTGCTACGAGCGCTATCCAATCCCAATCTGTGGGGTCACATGTCCATCAATATTCTTGCACTGGTTCCGGCTGGAGGGCTGCGACTCTATTCACCGTCGATCATCAAGACGCTAGGGTTCGGTACCACAAAAGCCAATGCGCTGAGCTCGATCAGTAGTTACGGGGTTATTGTACTTGCAGTGAGCATGTCCTACATTTCTGATAGGACCCGGAAACGAGGTTTGTGGATCGCAATACCGGTATCCTACTCAATGATCTTCGCCGGCATTTTGTACGGCTTGCCTCAAGATGCTGCAAAATGGACAAGATTTGCCATTTTCACTCTTCTGACTTCAGGAAACTCCGTCTCACAAGGAATCACCGACTCATGGATGAGTATCAACGCGAGAACGCCACAAGAGCGTAGTATTGGTCTGGCCATGGCCGTTATGGGTGCAAATATTGGCGGTCTTGCTGGTCAATCTTTATTTCAGACGAGCGATGCGCCTAGATACGACAAGTCGTTCCTAGCAATTTTGTGCCTCTATTCTGCCTCATTGGTCTTCGTAATAGGGCAGATCATTTCATATTGGTTCCAGAACAAGAATCTTGCGAAAGGCGAGGTGAACCACGAAGAGTCTACGACGGAGTTGGAAGTACAGTCGAGGTGGCGTTACGAGATCTAAAAATTTATCTGTTTAAATTCGTCACATTCACCAATCTGAGAAATTTAAGTAAATGATGAAGCTATTCAAGGAAAAACTCCCTTAAGTGGAGTACGTTATTAGATGGTAATGTTCCATTGTCCCTAGTCTGATAAAATGAGTGCTCAGATGTTCCCCGAATTTGGGGACGGGACCTAACTTGGTATGTTGCGGGTTGGGCCCACAGGGTAGTATGTGTTCCCGGGTCTTCAAAATTCACGGAGTATACTCTCTCGTTCATCCCACCTCAATAATAAGCCAACAGCAAATAATACGACATGCACACTGTGCAACAGAATATAGAGGCAGCACACCTAAAGTAGACATGTAAGTTTTATGTACTGTAACCTAATTGACCTGAGATAGGGGGGAAAGCTACGATGGCGCATTGTCTTGAGCCCTTTCGATCTAGTCTGCTGTCCGACCGGTGGCAACAAAAAAGACTGCCAATGGCATTATGCGTCAGCGATAGCTATGGAAATCTGATCACAAATAGAACGACGTGCGCGAGATCCATTCACAAAGGCGCAGCGCCAACTTGACATTGACAGTTTATATTAGCTCAATCTCGATGACTTACTGCCCCCTTGAAACATTGTAAAACCCGCCATCTGAAATTCTTGGCTCTTTGACATTCAGTTCACGAGTTAAGCGGCGTCCGACCCAAGAAGCGATTTATTGCTACCACTTCGCTCGCCTCGTCTTATCGTACCCATTAGGGTGTGCGTGTCTGTGAGTAATGCCCAGAAGGCAAAGTCAAAATCTCCTGGTCGCCCCAGATTGGGCAATGATGTGTCTTGCAGCTGGCTCCTTTGGGATTTTCAATGTCACTCTCGTGTTGCACCGATTTCAGCTCCGTTGCCACCCACACAGCGCGCGCATCTAGTTGGGGCGCCAAGGCCATGCAGCGGCTGGTTGAGGGCTATTAAGTGTATATCGTTCCTCAGTCGCTTATGGTAATCAGTAAGTAGCCCGTACCCATGGTAGTACTTGTGTACAGGCTTAACTGCTTTTTCGCAAGCCAAGCGAGCCTCCAGCTCTTAGTCGCTTAATTCGAGCTGTCGAGCTGGTCCATCTCAGTCTAGCCGCAGTTAGAAGTGCCTGATCAATCCTGACAGGACGGGCCAGTTGAGGCCTGGACACCACCTTCTAGTGGTAGCTCGAGATGCCATGCACGTCCATCCGCTAGAGGTGCGTTGCGGCTATTACTGGAGTGTAGCTCGTGCAGGCCATCTCGTCCCATTTATGATCTGGGCGCAGATCTGACCTGTTACCCCAGTGGCTGAGCAGAACAAAGAAACCCTTCTACGTAAATGTAAGCGTATTTTCACAATGCGCCATTGTTCATGCACATGCAGAAACTATTTTTCGGTCCATGGGATCCGTTCAGGCCTCCGCAGGATAAGCGTCCTCAGCTCGGTAGTCATCCGAAGTCCCTGCACCTGGGAGAGACCTGATGAAAAGATATATAAAATCTCAAGAGCACCAGTTTTCTTAGGAAATGTCGTTATCGTTTTCATTTACAAGGGTCTTTCTGTCTAGCAATCCTGACAATGCTTTCTCCAATCTCCGTCTCAAAGTTTATTGCTGTATGTAGTCTTTTGAGACTAGCGAGCACCTTTGCCTTGCCAAACCCCTTACCCCAAAATGGCAACGATGGAGATTCAAATCCCGTACTCATTGGTGACTTGATGAATGGAGCCACAACACCAGTCGGACAATCGATTAAAAACATTCTACTCGGCGCGGAATCTGGACAATCGCAAGTCAAAGGCACGAACCCAGCAACTGGCCCCGGCACAGCTGGATGCAAAAATGTCCAAGACCCGTGCTGCATCTGGTTTCAAATAGCCCAGGATTTGACAGCCTCATTTCTGGGGCCCACTGGAAGATGCAACGCCGTTGCTAGAATGGCCATCCGACTAGGCTTCCACGATGCTGGCACCTGGAGCCAGAAGCTAGCAGCTGCCGGACAAGATTTTGGGGGTGCTGATGGCAGTTTGGTTCTCTTCAATGAGATTACCAGGGCTGAAAACCGAGGACTAGAAGTGATTGTTGCTTTAGCCAAAGCTGAGAAAGCCAAATATGGAAATGCCATTTCTATGGCTGATTTGATCCAATTTGCTGCAAACCATGCAGTTGTGACCTGCCCTCTAGGCCCACGAGTCCGGACTTTTATCGGCCGCAAGGTACGTTCCAGTATTGCTTCCTCAGCGTGACTTTTACTGATACTATACAGGATGCAACTAGAGCAGCTCCAAATGGCTTGTTACCAAGCGTGACAAGCGATGCCACAACCCTCATCAACCTCTTCGCGGATAAAACCATATCTGCTCACGAAATGACGGCACTTGTAGGTGCTCATAGCACCTCACAACAGTTCTTTGTCAACACAGCCAAATTCGGAGCGCCCCAAGATAGTACACCGGGGGTTTGGGATGTCTCATTCTACAATGAGACAATCCAGGCCAGTCCCAAACCAGGCGTCTTCCGACTTCAAAGCGACCCGACGATCGCCGCCGACCCACGATGCAGCTCCGAATGGCATGCCTTCATTGGTGATCAATCTCACTGGAACGAGGACTACGCAAGTGCCTATGTTAGATTGTCATTACTGGGAGTCAACAATATCAACAACCTGACGGAATGTACGGCCGCATTGCCAGCAGCGAGGCCGACATTTGCAGGGAGCACGGAGACGGGAAAGACCGAATAATTGACTATCTGCTTTTGTTTTCACTTCTGTAATATACCCATTAAAAGCACTGAGTGTGCTTGTAAACTACTATGTAGTACTAATTCTATAATTACCTTTTCTGATTTTTCAAATATGAGTTGCTCTGCTGACTGAGATCGAATCATGCACTGCGAGATGCCATCAATAAATCCGAAAGGTTCCTAGTATTAAAATCTAATTACGAAGACAGGGGATATGAAATCGCATAACTTACCCGACGCAGGTACAGAGACGAGTGCGCCACGATCGTTCTGTCACCCTTATGCCACCACAACGAGCCCGAAAGCTTGGCAAAGCTGTAGAAGCACGAGTGGTGCTCTAGGGCTGCTTGTACTTGGAAAATGGTCATGTACTACTATAAATATGGCTTGGTCTTACTTATCATTCAACCAAGAGTCCTCTCTTATTTTGCTAGCCAAGAAGCCGATTTCTTTTGTTAATAGAATTCCAATTCTTACCTACCGCGCTCTTATATCTATTTAGACAGTTGTAGTATGCATAGCGGGACCCTTCTCCTCAAATTTCGCTTGAGGATCATGAACACCATCATTCACGTACTCAACTCCATTCAAAACAGTCACATCCTCGTATATGGGAGCGTCAAGAAGTGTCTCCGTTGCAGGGAAGAACTTGCTCAAGCTCCAATATATCAATGCAGCACTGAAAAAGCCCCACAAATAATTCATATCGTAAAGATGCTCAATTCCACTGTCCAGCTTGACTTTGGAATTGACAGCTTGGGCAAGTCCAGGCACATTCGGGGTGACAGAAATAACGAAAGCGACCACGGCCCGCCAGTTGGTTCCAGCTCTGTATCTGTAGCGGCCATGTCGCCGGTATAGACCAGGAACATCGAAATTCCGATTTTTCACCGTCCAATAGTCTGTTGCGAGAATGGCGGCAATGGGTGCCAAGAAAATCGCGAGTCCAGACATAAATGTAACCAGAGACTGAGCTGAATATACGATCTTCCAAGGAACCATAATCCAGCCGGCCGTCACTGTTATCAGGATTACTCCGCGACGGATGTTGATGTATTTCGGGAAGAGGTTGGTAAGGTCGTTTGAGGCCGAGATGACATTGGCCGACAGGTTGGTGCCTATTTGCGCTACTACCCAACAGAATCCTACGAAGAAGGCTCCGCATCTACCCCATGGTCCATCCCACTCTGCAGCCAAGTCCATAGGACTCCAAATATAACTTCCATATACGACCTTGGCACAACTTGTGCTTATGGTGCCAAACATCGCCATCAGGAGGTTGATGACTGGAAGGAAGAGGGCTTGCCAATATACACCTCTAGACTTTTTCATGTAACGAGTGAAATCCGGGATATTCGTTGCCATAGTTGCCCTTAATTTTCGTGTTAGAATACCTAACTATACCATCATCATACGAGGTTTGAGGCGCTACTTACCATCCACCACACTGAGCTGAGAACTGATTTAAGATGAGCCAAGATCTCTTCGAGCCAGAGACTGCGTAGTCTTGATTCCATATGTCGCCCACTCCATGTGCTTTATAGGTCATAGCAATTACAGTCGCCGTGCTAACAGTTAACACAATGAAGACTTTGAACACGAAGAACCACTTGAGCTTATGTGGTGGTGTGAGCAAGATCGGGAATTGTACACACCAGAAGACGGTATGCGCGATCATTTGCTGCGTCGTGATGCCGGCGCTCTCGGGGAGGTGATTGGGAATATCCAGGAACGAAGGCCAGATGGCACGTATTATCTGAGCGAGTTAGTTAACGCTCGCAAAAGAATATTAAATAGACATACCTGAAACATCGCCGTGCTTCCAGTCCAAGTTTGAATTGCTATACTGGTAATTAGCACAAGTCTTCTAGAGCAAGCCAATTTAGTACATACCGTGCCAAAATAGGGCGGTGATCATTCTTGTAACAACAGCAAACTTTGAGAAATAGAAGCCAAAAGCTGAACGCGCTACAACAGGAAATGGAATATGATAGTGAGCTCCGATCACACCGTTCAGTACCAGAGGAATAGTGTCCATAGTAGCCCCCAAGATACCTATGCTCTTGTTAACGATCGCCATCAAAGCATCAAGCAATGGACAACCAACTCAAATAAATTGCCTCTCTCCAAGTCAATCCAAGTTGGATAATGGAGCTGGGACCTTCCCATCCTTGAGCATTGAGAGCATCACTGAACCAAAATCCAAGCACAGTAGACGACGTCCATGTTCGTCTCTCAATTGGCGTGACATCGGCATCAATGTTCGTCCAGGCATCTTCGTCGGCAAAACTGGTGGTCTGACGTGGAAGAACCCATCCAGAAAGTTTCGATTTGCCTTGCGCCTTCTCTTGGATGCGCTCTTTCGTCGAGGCAATGCGCTGACGGAAGACGGTCGTCATTGTCGTTGATTGATGAGTGGGTGCGCTATGGAACACCTCGATTCGCAAACTCGACCGAATTCAATGGAAGACATGCTGGGGATCTTATAAATTTTAGTAGATCAGATACCAATGTCAGATAACAATGGTGGGATGGAAGAACTCTGCTGCTGTCCATGCGTCACTGAATATCAAATAATTAATTGGAGGCGGGCGAGGCAGACCCAGCAAGAGAAAAGCTAAAGCTTATCGTTATCAGAAGCCCAGACAGAATTCCGGGGAGGATTTCACTGTAAAGATGGGGTAATCCGAGCCATGCTTCTGGTCTTTCCACCAGCTCACATCAGCAATAAGGCGTTTTTCATGATATTCTTTATCGCTAGTAGTCGTTTAATAATACAACCTGTCGTTGATACACTGGCCCTGCTTGACAGCGGCCAACCTGTTCTGCCGTCTTGCTAGCGTTGGTCGGTCGGTCATTGTAGACACTGCCGCTCGCTCACACACTCATTCGACGCCATCCTCCCACTTCTGCCTCATGAAGCTATGGCCAATAACTCTGAATTATGGGTCCCTTTTAATGGGTCTTACATCGATGATAAGATAGCCCAAGCTGTTAGCGGTCGCCGCAGCCGTAGGCACAGGAAGGCGAAGGCCAACTCTAGATATGTCGTTGTGGACGGTTTGCCAGCTTGATAAAACCAGTATTGCCTCTATCATACGCATTCAATTTGTATAGTGCAGAATTTCCGTCTCCCTGTGCAATGAAACTGTGTCTATCGCCCTGCATAGGGACATTGTGGCTTCTGGCTTTAGTCAGCAGCACCAAATATGTACCCAGTCCTGCTTTCCTTCCATTAAGCTTGAGTGCAGAGAGCGAGGTTGCGGAAGCCCTGCGAGCCAAGCTCAGCGATGTAGTCCGTAATGTTTTGGATGACCAAACCCTCGAGAGTCAATGGGATCCCAAAACGAGTTCATTTGCTATTCAGTTGACATCTACCGATGAGACAATCTGGACTTCATATCACACAGCAGATGTGACTGGTGATATTGGAGCTCTGCAAAAACAAGTGACGGGAAAGACTGTTTTTCGTGTTGCGAGCATTTCCAAAACATTTACGGTTCTGGCTTTGTTACTTGAGAAATCAATCTACTTGGACGATATAATCACTGAATATATTCCCGAGCTATCAAACGCACTAGAAGATTCAATACAATGGGATCGAATCAGCTTGCGTGCTCTGGCAAGCCACCTGGCTGGAATTCCTCGAGATAGTAAGATCAGGTTTAAAGGAAGCAGGTTCGCATCTAACCTGGAACAGCTGGTGGGAATTGCTTTGTCTGGAATGAGATTTTGGACCGGGAGGACATTCTTCCCATACTCATAGGACTTGGTTTTCCACCGCCAAATGTTCCACAAGGTCGCAAACGGCATGTCTGTCGCATAGAGGGTGAGTGACCAGTGTTCTTGGGAAGTGTGGTAAAACTCACTGAAACGAGACATTATTGAGAACGCACGGAAGGTTACTCCAGTTTTCAATCCCAACGAGAGATCGACATATTCCAATATCGCATTTTCATTGCTAGGCGCGGTCCTGCAACGCGTGACAGGGGAAGAATACGGAGATATCATTAAAGCAGCAGTGCTGGATCCATTGGATATGCACCAATCTACTTTTCTGAAGCCCTCCGACTCACAGGGGATAATTCCAGCGGAGAAAAATGACTGGATGACTGATCTTGGAGCAGATGCGCCGTATGTTTAGTGGAGACCTTCGAGTTCTGACTTCGGCTGACAATTAACAGGACTGCAGGGTTATATAGCACGGCAGATGACCTTTCCAAATATTTACGATCCATACTCGGTGCCGAACTGTTGTCACAGTCTGAAGTCTATCAATGGTTAAAGCCGGTCTCGTGGGGAAATTCTGGCAGTCGAACCGCCTATGGTATGCCGTGGGAGATTCTACGGATGACCCTCTACCCAGATGGAAGAGTGGTCGACCTTTTCGCGAAAGCAGGGTCTTTGAAAGGATACTATTCAAGCATTATACTAATTCCTGAATTTGGCTTGGGGTTAACAATCTTGGTGGCAGGCGCTGAAGCATGTCTCGATGAACTTCGTGAAGGAGTAATCACTTCCTTGGTACCTGCTATTGACGCAGCGACTCGAGATCATGCACGCTCACAATATGTAGGTGAATATTTGGGAAGGGAGGAAGGTTGGTGTATCGAGTTAGATATCGACGAGGGACCAGGTTTGAAGATTGTCGGATGGATGTCAAATGGTACTGACTTCCTGCATTCATATCGGTTCCTGCAATCCGTACCAGAGAACTCTCACATGCGGTTGATACCAACTGGTCTGTTACTGAGGGGAAAGCGAGAGTCTTGGAGAATCACTTGGGACAGGGGCAGCAATCGATTGTGGAATGATTTTAGTTTCACGAATGTGGACGATGTTGTCTTCGGTCATACAGCATTAAGCGAGATACTGATATCCACAGAATGGAATACTATCGAGGCTCTAGGTATAACTTACATCAAGACCCAAGGGGTGTAAGACTACAAACCACTTTTGAGAACCATGGAATTCTGATGGAATTGTATTTGATCCATGCACTCAAAAGAGAGAAAAGCACTGTTCTTTTCATTGTTAAAGTATATACAAGAAGATAGGTTTAATGGAAAACAAAGACGGTTTTGATAAAACTTTCAAAGAAAACAAACAGCTTAAAGGAATGGCGTGCCTTAAAGGCAATCATAGAGATAAGATCATGCTTGCATCCTGTATATCGAATAACTTTTGTATACACCAGTAGGCTAAAACCACCTGCGACCCAATTAATATTCCTGAATTGAATCTAAGAATCGATAACATACCTAGTCGTTGCTTACGACACAGTAATAGAAGCGCTCCCACTACTGTAGTAGCCTTCTGTTGCAACAATCTGATAGTTGAAAGTTGTGCCCAAGCTCAGACCGACAGAACTCCAGGCGGCAAAGTGATTGCCGACGGTGACACTTCCAGAACTGCGCTTGTTCTGGCGGACAGACCAGTATTGATTAAAGGTTGCAGTACCAATGATGGAAGGTTGATTGGTTCGTGTGGTCATATAGATATCATAAGTGCTTCCGTCGCTGTAAACTGTGCCCTTCTTGGTTGCGCCTGTAGATGGATTATAGGTACCAAAGTTCTCGACGATGTAGTACTCAATGAGGGGGTTCGTGGTCCAGCCGTAAACTGAGAGGTAGCTGTTACCATTTGGGTTGTAACTTCCCGAGAAATTAATAGTCCTGCAAAAACATTAGACTTTGAGTCCCAATAAGTACAGAAAATATTGAAAATTACCTGCTCGCTCCAGGGTTCCAGCCTTTTCCTCCAACGAAATTACCATTACCAGACCAGGTAACACTATACTGGCCAGCAGCGCCGTTAGTATATGTCACATCAGCTCCGCCATCAGTCCAGAAAGAATAGTAGTAGCCGTTGCTATATCCTGTGGAGCTCGGGGTCCCACTGCGTTCGACAAGCTCGCTGCCATTGAAGGGAGCTGCGAGGACTCCAACAACGGAGGATATCATGAGAATTAGAGATAATAGACCGATCATTGTGATAGGTGCTATACTTTTAATTTGGTAATCTGGTTGAAGAGTTTGAAAAATGAAGAATCAATGGTTTCGTCTTGGATAAAAGTCATCTCTTTATAGTTTTGCCAAGGCGATACCGACAAGGCCTTGCTCGTATTCAACTTCTTGTTTATAGTATGAGACTGCCATAAACGCAACGGATATAAGGTGCAAGTACGGGTAAATACCCCGAAATGGTATGCCTGCACGATTGCAACCGCTTTCAACCGACCAAATCAAGATGTCAGGACACCTCGGGGGCATTCTTAATCGAAATAACCTTAACCGACGAGTAGGTCGTTTCATCCAAAGTGTTACCTTATATTCGTTTGGTGTTATAGCCCTCGTTAAAAAGTATTATTTTTCGTATAGAAGGCAGGGAGGATGGCTAATTTCAGGGTGATTAGCGGTTGCAAGATTTATACGAACCCTAGCATTTGAACCCTTCTAAATAGGCTAAATTATCACGTTTGTCGTCTAAATAAGCTTGACTTGATCGATCAACACAACTACCGGTATGCTCATCTATGCGGGGAATCCACTTCACCACTGATATATGTAGTCAGAAGACCCTTGAAAATTGCCAGGGCATTGAAGGACTCCAACAATGTATTTTAGCCTGAATCTCGCCCAGTTCAATGCATCATTGCTTAGCTATGTCGTCAGATTATTCCTTTCAGCCGAAAATCATTCGAATGGTTTATGTTTCTTCTTCCGCAAAGTCAACGTTTTGAGTTGATTTTTTTTGCAGGTTCTTACCAACTTTTATCGAGTTTACCTTCTAATGGCGTTTATGAGGGTAATTTTGTTGGAAATTGTTTCTTCGTACTTCGAGCGAACTAGAATTGGGCACCTTTCCATCAAGCTTATTACTTAACCATGCGTGAATTGACCAGAGTACTTCAACCGTTGGTAAACACCTAGTTTCAACTGTATTGTACAGGTCAAAATAATATAAATGATTCTTCTAATTTAAATGTGGCGGAGGAGGGTATTGATACCCTCCTCCGTTTGTTGTATCATATAGTTACAAACGAGGGTACAACCGAGTGTCCCTGCGTCGTTTGACGACCTAATAACGACATTGCAACGTCAACAATCCAAACTTTAGTGAACCGGGCAGTTTGAGATACATTATAATGCGAGAATTGCCAGTACAAGATCTTGTTATATTCTACAACTGTTTTATTTCATAGTCACACTGAACGCAATATGTTTCAACTACAATGAAAGCCTGTATAAATATTAGGCTATGCCATGAATGAGGCTTTCTATTATTAATGGTCTGAAGTTTGATTCAGAATGTTATACTATATATTATATTAAGGAGTGTCATAAGGGCAGTAAAATCAAAAAGTTCTGCGTGTGGGTGTCATTTCATAATGGCCATGCCATAATGTATCCTTCAATTTTAATCTTCTTGCTTCACAAACTGCGTTCAGATTGAGACAAAGTTCGTTCATGCCATCACCACTTCTTCTAAAGCATGACGCTTCATTCTGCTCCGCCTGCTAGGTCCAATTGAAATAGTAGGAAGAGTGATGCCTTTCAGGTTCAATATATTGAGGAACGTGGTTGGGATAGTAACAGGAACAGCACCAGTAAGTTGAAGACCATCCTGGTTAATGCTGATGGTCTGACCAGTCGGCAGAATTGCTGAGAACAGTCCGGATGAAACAGCTAGAGTACCGGTAACTGGAGCTGCAGGGTTGTTGAGGTCGAACTGAGGCTGGAAGGAATACTCAAGGTTTCCAGCAGAATCGAAAACATAGTTGAGGGTTCCTGAGGCCGTAGCCAACGTTCCATACGAAAGTGCTGCGATTGTTGGTATAATGCTAGGAGCTGTGACTGTTGAAAAGGATAACGTAGATGTCGCTCCATTTGTTGTTGCTGAGCCCGTTGAACCAGTTGCTGTTGTGGCTCTACTTGTCGATGCTGAACCTGTTGAACCAGTTGCAGTAGATGCCTTACTTGTCGATGCTGAACCTGTTGAACCAGTTGCAGTAGATGCCCTACTTGTCGATGCTGAACCTGTTGAACCAGTTGCAGTAGATGCCCTACTTGTCGATGCTGAACCTGTTGAACCAGTTGCAGTAGATGCCCTACTTGTCGA